>CM021102.1:519623740-520087713 GCA_007115665.2 Sequoiadendron giganteum
TCCTTAATGAAGGTAAAAAACAGAGTTTCTACCTACGCATGGCAACTGTCATTAACACATTAAATGTAGTTAAGCGGAGTCGGAACTAGAGAAGAACAAACACTTCACTACAGTGCGACTTCAGTAAAAAGTCACCGACCAAAAAACGGCGGGAGCAGAATCGGAATGAAAACTGATTCAAAAACTTAAGGAATTTCCCAACTTCATTCTCATTCTGGTTCTGGTTTCGCCAACAAAGCACAAAACAAAACCAAACACAACAAGTAAAATTAAAAAAATGACATAATAAAACTTAACACAAGGATGTAGACTTAAACAAAAGTTGAAAAAGCGGAGGCGAAGATAGGATGGGAACTGACTTTTGCAATTTTCAATAAACACCAACTTAACATCCACTCTGGTTCCAGCTCCGATAAAGACAAAACAAAAAAGGAAAAAAAAGAAAGACTGTTGGGATGGGAATCAGAATGAGTTTTGAAAGAAGTTTCAGAACCCGATTTGCTTCCGACTCTGATTCCGACAGACTAAACCAAAATAAAACAAAGTGTTGGAAGCAAAAGACTCCAGCGTTTGTTAAAAAAAACAACAAAAAGATAAAAAACACAAAGGGGGACCCATTTTGACCAAGGCAAAAGATGGGGTGGTTATGCAAGGCATAACAATTCCAATCTGACTTTTCTTGCCATTCACCTCTCCCACATCATCCATAATAATGCGCAGTTATCTCTTTCATAACTTGGAATGGTTGACATCATGTGTTTTTTCACCTTCCATAATGCCTATCCCATTCCACTCCTAATAAATTGGTTTTATACCCGATTGGGGGAAAATACTTGAGCTAGGTCTTTGTTGATCTTACCTTTGTTGTTAAAGGCCACTATATCCAAAAAGAGAAAAAGAATCATGTATTCCAAAAAATACAAAAAAATCACATATTCCCAAAAAGACAAAAAAATCAAATATTCCCAAAAAGACAAAAAATCATAAAACCTAAAAAATCCAAAAAAACTAAAAACATGTCCAAAACACAAAAAAATCTAAATAACCATCAAAACTCCCAAAAATAGAGTCAAATTCAGTCCTTTTAGTCCAAGTCCTATCAAACTATGTTTCCTTTCTAACTTAATGTAGGCAAGGCCATTTGTTGATGAGCCTCGAGGCACTATGTTAGTCCATTAGGATTTTGTCAAAGAAAGTCAAATCATGATTAAGTCCTTTGTTAAATAAAAAAAAGTCAATTCATGTCGAACTATGAGGTCTCTACACATTGTTATGTAGGCAAGGCCATTTGTCGATGAGCCCTTGAGGCCACCTAGGTTGGTCCTTAAGGGTTTTTCACATCAGTCACAATAAACTAGACATTACCAACTTGGACATAAACAATCATCAAAACATGAAACAAATCATGAAGAAATCATGAACCAACAAGACAACAAGTTGGCAAGTCATCAAGTCAAATCAAACAAATTATCAAAAAAGTCAATAAATACCAAACCAATATCAAACCATCAAATTAGTCAACTTATGTCTTATACATGATGTGTCCTTCCTAAAACCAGACATTGCCATCAATCACACTTTGTCATTTTCCTTATACAGATGGTCACATGATCGAAACTAGAGTTGACATATTATATGACATGTTTCTCTCCTGAAACTAGGCCTTGTCAAACGTCAACCCATCAAAACACCTAGTCAATTAAGCATCAAACAATCAGTCTTTGGAAAACATTTTGAATGGCTATTGACTTTGTGGGCTATTTTGTCTTATCTTTCTTGATTTTTCTTTAAGTCATGTTGCTAGCTCTCTCGAGGATGTCCCATGAAGGATTTAGAGGGGTGAGGATGTCTCATGACTCATTTTATTTGATTGTTGTTTGCAGATTGTTTTGACAAGAAGACTAGGGAAACTTTGCTCAATATGAGTCAAGACATTCCTTGTCTACGACTCTCTATTTTTTTTGCAAGTGGATGACCTTGCACACCTTGTTCTATGTCATATCATGGTGTTTGTGTCCATTTTTCATAATTTTACCACCCAATGATGATTAAATGCAAGGCTTATTATTTATCTAGAAAAATATTGAAGTCCTTCCTCCATACTGATATTCAAGTTTTTCGCGCTAACATTTCTTCCATCTGCATTTTGACGGCATCCTATGACACACAAAAAAAAATCCTACATATATATTCATGTTAGAAGCATTATATCGATATTATCATACATACATATTAAACCATACATACTTCATCAAAAATAATAAAATATCCATGGTATATAGGCATATAGGCATCAATATAAGCATCCATTATCATATCACATCATTTTACATAATAATTTGCATAACATTTTGCATACATGTTGCATCTACATCCATAATCATAATCTATGACGTGTTGGCAAAACAAGGATAGACAACTGAGAGGGGGGGGTGAATCAGTTGTTACCAAAATCAAACTTATACAACATTAATCAACCTTAGATCTCAGATCTGATAAATAACAGTGCAAGCATAAATTAATAACACATCAGAGACACATGGACACCAAGATTTTATACGTGGAAACCCTGTTAGGGGAAAAAAAATGGTGGATGTTGGTCCACAAGATTATACCCTATTAGAAGTATAATGAGGAATAAAAAGGGAATGGACTTGCATTTAGGCACACTACGTAGAGAACATTGCTCAAAGGGAAGGCTCATTGCCTTACATAAATTAATCAGATTAAATCCATCTGATGAAGTTGAACTGAGAAAATAGCTTCTACAAAAGCCTGATTATAGTTCTAGTTAGGTGCACAAAAACTTCTACAAAGTCTTCTACACTCTTCCCAATCTCCTCCACACTCTTCTCTGAATGATTTGACCTTTATTCACACATGTACATCACTTGTACATACTGAGCACTACCTCTAAATGAGGAAAACAAACACATATATATATCTACTACACAGAATTACATCAACTATTTAGTCAACCACAAATAAAGAATAAATTACAACTGTCGGCCTCAATACATGAATAAATTTCAATGCGCACCAACAAAAGTCAGTCACAACATAGTGAGGAACCAAACAAACATCTCCAATCACACCAGGCAATAAAATATTAATCTTCATGGATCTGCAACATGCTAACATCATCATGTCAGCCAAGAACATGAAAATTCGAGCACACATCGAAAAAATCTCTAATCACAAATATTCTGATCAATGCGAACGTACAAAAAGGATAGAGCATGATATAGACTCATCCATGAAAGTCACAGGTACATGCGCAACACATGAAATTACTATAATTTCATCTGCTTCATCCAAGAACACCATCTACAGAAACTGAACAACTGTAGGAACACAAATCTTCATAACCTCCACAAATCTTGATGCAAACCTTTGAAACTTTTAGACAACATACTAGAAAGCTTCAGCAACAAACCCTTTGAAGTGCACCTTCAGATCTTCAATGTACAGGACTTTCCAACATTCTGACCTTCTTAGCTTCATTGGCTGCCAGTAATATTATTTTTACAATTTTCTTAATATCCTCAACATATACAACCTTAAGCATCATCAATGCTAATAGTGTTGACATCAATGAAAACCACATATTAGTAACACAACCACAAAATCCAACAATCTCCTCCTTTGGCATTGATGGAAACACATGATGTGAAAAATAATACCATCAACCCAACTAAATCTTCTCCAATAATCTCCCCTTGAGATTGTGCACTCTTCATTGCTCTTCTCTCCCACATTTTTAACATTGTTTCTCTCCGCCTTTGACATCAATGGTAAAGGTACACATGCCCTAATGACAAATTTGAATCATCTGACTACTCCCCCTGAGTAGCATCCACCACAACATCAATCCAGAATAAGATATGGCTATGAATTCACAAACTAATGCAAAGACCTGCATCTTAGTTCTGATCAAGAGGGGAAATCACCCCTAACTTTCCTTTGAGGTACTCAAAAGTATCCTTAGGCAACAAATTGGTAAAGATATTTGCAATTTTCTCTTTGGTAGGTATGTACTCCAATCTAACTTCTTTGTCACTCACTTTATCTCTCAAAAAGTGATACTTGATGGATATATGCTTTGTCTTTGAATGCAATACTAGATTCTTGGAAATATTAATGGCACTTTAGTTGTCACAAAATATGGAAATGGGTCCTTCATACTCAATTCTGACATCTCTCAACATTTGCTTCATCCACAATAGTTATGTACAACTATTTGCAGCAGTAATATATTTTGCCTCAACAATAGACAATGAAACTGAGTTCTGCTTTTTTATTAGCCAAGATACCAACTTCTTCCCTAGGAAAAATGCACTGCCACTAGTAATCTTCCTATCATCTACATCTCATGCCCAATCAACACGTCTCTTGTAATATTTGTCACTGTCCTGAGTTCATCAATAGCATGAGCTCTTGTTTTGTAGGAGGGAGGCACAAATCTAAGTATCTTAGCCACAACTTCTTCATCATCCAAGGTTCCACCAGCACATCTAATGGTCATCACCAGTTCATTCATCTTTTGAGAAAAAGAGAGGATATTCTCATCTTCACTCATCTTCAAGTCTTCCCACTTGCCTTTTAGAATTTGTAGCTTAGCACTCTTCACTAGCACATCTCCTTCATACAATTTTTCCAACTTTTTCCAGATCTAGTATGCAGTCTTCAATCCTAACACATTTTTCATCTCTGAATCTATCAAAGCACTCAACAATGCTTCTACTACCCTGGTATTAGCTTCTGCTTTCTTGATCTCATCTTCAGAGGATGAACCATTCTGAGGAATAGTATATGCACTTTGTGTCATCTTCCAGAAAGTTTATCCAATGCACTACAAATGGCACTCCATTATGACTTTCCATAAAGAGTAGTTTGTACCATCGAATCTGGTACTATCCTTCTTGTATGATGCCATCTCAGATCACCTCAAGCTATCAAGATTCTTTAGAGGAACTAGCTTTGATACCATTTTTTGGAAAAATAAGGATAAACAATTGAGAGGGGGGGTGAATCGGTTGTTACCAAAATCAAACTTATACAACATTAATCAACCTTAGATCTCATATCTGATAAATAACAATGCAAGCATAAATTAATAACACATCAGAGACACATGAACATCAAGATTTTATACGTGGAAACCTTGTTAGGGGAAAAACCACGGTGGATGTTAGTCCACAAGATTATACCCTGGTAGAAGTATAATGAAGAATAAAAAGGGAATGCACTTGCATTTAGGTGCATTGCCTAGAGCACATTTCTCAAAGGGAAGGCTCACTACCTTACATAAAGTAATGAAATTAAATCCATCTGATGAAGTTGAACTGAGAAAATAGCTTCTACAAAATTCTTATTACAGTTCCAGTTAGGTGCACAAAAACTTCTACAAACTCTTCCACACTCTACCCAATATCTTCCACACTCTGCTCTTAATGATATGAACTTTATTCGCACATGTACATACTTGTACACACTAAGCACTACCTCTGAATAAGGAAAAAAACACATATATATATCCACTACATGGATTTACATCAACTATTTAGTCAGCCACAAATAAAGAATAAATTACAACTGTCAGCCTCAATACATGAATAAATTTCAATGCGCACCAACACAAGTTGGTCACAACATAGTGAGGACCCAAAAAAACACCTCAAATCATGCCAAACAATAAAATATTAATCTTCATGGATCCACAACACACTAACATCATCATGTCGTCCAAGAACATGAAAACTCGAGCACACATCAGAAAAATCTCTGATCACGAACACTCTAATCAATGCGAACGTAAAACAAGGATGAAGCATGATCTAGACTCATCCATGAACATCATAGGTATATGCACAACACATGAAATTACCATAATTTTATCCTCTTCATCCAAGAACACCATCTATAGAAACTGAACAACTGTAGGAACATAGATCTTCATAACTTCCACAAATCTTGATGTGAACCTCTGAAACTTTTGTTGGTAAACTTACTGCTTTTGAATTCAGTGAATTTGATGATGCCCTTCATAAGATAGAATCTGCATTTAAAGCTACTACTTCTAGGAGAGACAAGCAGAGACATGATTCGGGTGAAAGTTCTTCTAGAAAGGTATTCAGATATGAGGAAGAAATGAGATAGATTGAAGAAGAAGAAAGAGAACTGAATGAGCTTGAAGAACTTATTGTCAAAAGGGAAGCCAAAGGAGAAGGTAAGTATAAAGGAAAGTTTCCTATTTAATGTTTTTCTTGCAACAAGATAGGTCATTTTGCATCAAGGTGTCCAAAAAGAGTTCCTAAGCCAAGACCTTACAAGCCTAAATTTCAAAAGAAGTGTTACCATGTTGCTGATGAAGGTGTGACAGACGATGAATCTGACAATGGGAATGGAAGTGAAGATGAATTTGTATTTATTGCTATCAAGGAAAATATTTTTTTGTCTACTGAATCTTCTAGTTGTAAAAATGTGGAGAAAGCTCTAGCTGCTCAAGTTGAAGAAAAATATGAATGGGTAATTGACAGTGGTTGTTCACATCACATGATAGGTAATAAAAGTAAATTTCTAATCCTGGAGAAGTATGATGGTGGTGTTGTAATATTTGGTGATAACAATGGTGGTATAATCTGTGGTAGAGGATGCATTTCTTCTAATGGTAAGCATTATACTGATAATGTTCTTTATGTTGACGGTTTGAAGCATAATCTTCTGAGTGTTGGATAGATGGTTGATAAGAGATACAATCTTCAATTCAAAAGATGGAAAGTGTAGCATACTGGGAATTTCTAGAATTTTGATTGCTTCAGGTACTAAAACAAAAGGTAACATCTTTCATCTAAATGTTGGTAGTAATTTTTTTTTGATTGCTCAAGTTGATGAAAGTTGGTTGTGGCATAGAAGAATGTGTCATGTAAAATTTGACAATATTATCAAGATAATTTCATCACAGGCAGTGAGAGATCTTCCTAAGTTGGTGAAGCCTACTAATACCATATGCAAAGAATGTTAGTTGGGAAAACAAACTAGAATTTATTTTCACAATAAACAACATTGTTCAAATGAATTATTGGATCTTGTGCATACTGACTTGTGTGGTCCTATTAGAATCAAAATTCTACAAGGTTACAGGTACTTCATGTTGCTTATTGATGATTACTCTAGGATGATGTGGGTTACTTTCTTAAGGGAGAAATTTGAAGCTCTAGAAAATCTCAAGATCTTTAAGGCTATGGTTGAGACAAAGACAGGTCTGAAGATTAAGTGTCTGAGATCAGATAGAGGCGGTGAATTTATTTTTGGTGAGTTTAATTATTTTTGTGAAGAGCATGGGATAAAGAGACAATTATCTGCACCGTGGACCCCTCAATAGAATGGAGTTGTGGAAAGAAAGAATAGGATAGTTCAAGATGTTGCTAGAACTATGATGTTGGAAGGAAATGTCGCTCATATCCATTGGAGAGAAGTTGTTAGTACTATTGTTTATATCCTTAATTGGGTATAAATCAAAGGTAATACTGGTAAGACTCCTTTTGAGCTATGGTTTGGTCATAAGCCTACTGTTAGATATTTCAAAATCTTTGGGAGCAAGTGCTATATTAGGAGAGATGAAGATATAGGAAATTTTGATGCTAGAAGTGATGAAGGAATATTTCTTGGTTATTCTACTAAGAGCAAGGCCTACCGGTGCTACAACAAGAGATTGAAGAAAATGGTTGAAAGTGCAAATTTTAAGGTTGATGAAGATATTTTCAGACCCTCTAGAACTTGTGGATATGATTTTGATGATCATAATAATAGTAAAAACAAGAGTTAGACTTCAAATCAAGTTCATATTGTTTCGGTGAATCAAGAAGATCAAGAAGAAGGAGAGACTAGTGAAAGTACAGAAGAGAGATCATAAGAGCTTGAAATAAAATAACACTATAAGACTCCAAGGTATGTGAGATTAAATCATTTAGAAAATTAGATTATAGGAGATAAGAACAAAGGTGTCCAGACTAGGAGAAAAATTGCAGAAGAATACTGTTTAATTTCAAAAGTTGAGCCAAGTAATGTCAATGAAGCATGCAAAGATGAACATTGGATTGAAGCAATGAAAGAAGAACTACAAAAAATTGAGAAAAATAATACATGGATTCTTGTTCCTAGACCTAAAGACAAAAATGTAATTGGAACTAAATGGGTCTCTAGAAACAAACTGAATGAACAAGGTGAAGTTATCATAAACAAAACCAGATTAGTGTGTAAAGGATACTCATGGATGGAAGGAATTAACTTTGAAGAAACTTTTGCTCTTGTTGCTAGAATTGAAGGTGTGAGATTGTTTCTTTCTTATGTTGCTTACAAAAACTACAAAGTTTATCAGATGGATGTCAAGTCAGCATTTCTAAATGGTGAATTAGAGGAAGAGGTATATATTGAACAACCTGATGGATTTCAATTGACTGAACAAGGAGATATGGTTTGTCGATTGAAGAAAGCATTGTATGGACTCAAAAAAACCCCTAGAGCTTGGTATGACAAATTGTACTTGATGAATCTTGGATTTAACAAAGGTACTACTGATACTAATCTGTATTTCAATATTGATGATGATAAAGATTTGTTTGTGGAAGTTTTTGTTGATGATATCATTTTTGGAGGAGATGATGGTTTATGCATGAAGTTTTCTAATGAGATGCAGAATGATTTTGAGATGTCAATGATTGGAGAGTTGAAATTATTTTTGGGATTGAAAATTACTTAGGTAGATAAAGGGATCTTCATATCTCAGTCCAAGTATGTGAGAGAATTGCTAAATAAGTTTGGTATGGAAGATTCAAAACTAGTTGGTACACCCATGGTGACTAGATGTAAGTTGACACAAGATGATGATTCTCTAAAGGAAAATCAGACTAGATACAAATCAATGATTGGTGGATTGTTGTATTTGACTCAAACTAGACCTTATATCATGAATGTTGTATGCATTGTTGCTAGATTTCAAGCCGAACCTAAGGAATCTCATCTGACTGTTGTAAAGATAATTTTTAGATACTTGAAGGGAATAGTTGATTTTGGCCTATGGTATCCTAAAGATGATGATCTTACTTTAAGTGCCTTTACTGATGTTGATTGGGCAAGAGATGTGAATGACAGGAAAAGTACTAATGGTGGCAATTTTTCTTGGGAAAGAAACTGATTTCATGGTTAAGCAAAAAGGAAAATGTCATTTCCTTGTCCACTCCAGAGGCAGAATATATTGTTGTTGCTAATAATTGTACTCAAGTTTTGTGGATGAAACAATGCTGAAAGATATCAGATTTGTGTATGATGAATCTATTTCCATATTGTATGATAACTCAAGTGCTATAAATATTTATAAGAATCTGGTGTTGCATTCAAAGACCAAGCATATATCTATCAAGTACCACTTTTTGAGAGACAAAGTGAGTAATAAGGAATTCAGATTGGACTATGTGCCTACTAAGGAACATATTGCAAATATCTTTACTAAGCCTTTACCGAAGGACACTTTTGAGTATCTCAGAGGGAATTTAGGGGCGATTACCCCTCCTAATCAAAACTAAGATGCATAGTATTTGCATCAGTCTATGCATTCATAGTCATATCTTGATATGAATTGATGTTGTGGTGGCTACTACTCAAGGGGAGTAGTTAGATGATTCAGATATGTGGTTCAGAGCTTGTGTAACTTTTCCATTGATGTCAAAGGGGGAGAAGACTAATGTGAAAAACTATGGAAGAGCTAAAAGTAAGGAGGAGAAGAACAATAAGAGAAGAGCAATGTGTAAAAGGGGAGATTGTTGGTTGCATTGATAGTGTGTTTTTTAGATCATGTGTTGCCATTAATGCCAAAGGGAGAGATTGTTGGATGTTGTGGTTGATTTTTTGATATGTGGTTGTCATTGATTTCAACACTATCAGTATTAATGTCTTTAAGACTGTATATGTCAAGGATATTGAGAAAATTGTAATAAATATGCTACAGGTTGTATGTGAAGTAGTGAAGATTAGTATTGTAGAAATTTCATTGTGTTGATAGCAAGGTGTTGTGAATTAAAGGGTTTTTTCTCAAGCCTTTCTATTTTCTACTCTGCAAGTTTCAGAGGTGTGCATGAAGATTTGAGGAAGTTATAACTTTTTGTGTTCTGACAACTATTATGTTACTGCAAATGGTGTTCATGGAAGAAGACAATGTGATTCTGGTAATCTAATCTATTGTGTATGTTACTGTAGTGTTCATTTACTTTTCTAGATCATTTTTTATCTATGTTACACATCTACATTGATCATTATGCTCGCAATCTAATATTTTCTCTTGTGTGTTCATGTTTTTCATGTTCATGGCCGACAAGGTGTTTGAAGCGTGTTGTGGATCTTTGAGGAAGAATATTTGAAGGTTTTTTGTGTTCAAGAATATTGTTTTAGGTCTCTACTATGTTGTGGTTGACTTTGGTCGATGCACAATGATAATCTTTATTGTTTTGGGCCGACAGTTTGCATTCATTCTATTATTATGTTGAAGTTGACATAAGAAATGTAATTTCTTGTTGTGGATATATATAAGTGATTGTTTATCTCATTTGAGAGATGTATGATGTGATTTTTTTGAATTCTATGTGTGAATAAAGATTATATCATTTGAAGGTAGAGCAAAGTGTGAAGAAGAGTGAAAGAAAGTGAAGTGTTCATGTGCTTAATCAGAACTGTACTCAGGCATTAGCAGATGCTACTTTCTTAGTTCAAATTCTTCAAATGGTTTTAATCTGAATATTCTCTATAAGATAGTGAGTCTTCCTTTGAGAAGTGAGCTCTAGGTAGTGTGCCTAAATGCATGTGCTTTCCCCATATATTTATCTTATTCTTTTAATAGGGTATAACTTGTGGATTAACCTCCACCATGGTTTTTCCCTTAATAAGGTTTCCATGCAAAAAATCTTGGTGTTATGTGTGTTTCTGATGTGTTGTTGATTCATGCTTTGACTATTATTAATCAAAACTAAGATTAAAGGTTTATAATTTTAATAGGTTTGAGAATTTGTGACAACTGATTCACCCCCCCTCTCAGTTGTTTGCCCTTGTGTTGCCAACAATGTCATCTATATAAACAACACAAAATTATTTTAAATTTGTTAGTGCCTAATCCATTCTTCTCCTGAAATAGGTTGGTGCAATTCATAAACCAAATGGCATTACATTCCATTTATAGAGTCCTTAAGGGATTAAAAATATTGTTTTATACTTGTTCTCTTTTATCTCGATCTGCTAAAATCTTGATCTGTAGTCAAACTTGGAAAATATCTTTTTTTTAGTAGCTCTTCTTGTCAAATCTAAATTAAATGTAATTAGATAGTTAAAAGATAGAATAATATCATTTAGGGGTTTATAGTTTATACAAAATCTATTTTTGTCTCTTCCCCTTTCTTCTCTTTTATTGATAAGAAATTTTGGACATGAGAACAGACTTTTTCTAGGCCTTATAAAATTACCTTCAAGTAGCTCTTGTAGATGCTCATCCATTTCTTTGATTTTCGTAGGGCTCATTAGATATGTTGGTTCATGGGGTATCACTGATTTGCATTTTGGCTTTAACTAGATTTCACATTCTTCTTGTCAATATTCCAGAACTGCAAAGGATTCATACTACAACATTCTCTTTCAAACCTTTCTTTGATTTTTTAAATGTTTCCTATCCTTCAACTTATGAGTTAGCATACTCATGATATTATTGGATTTCTTTCATTATTTATTTTCTCTTCTTATTTCTTTTAGGTTTATTCTCAAATCTGCATGTTACTAGTTTTAAAATTGGCATTTCTAATTTCCCATATTCATGTTTCAAAGAGACTTGGTTTTTCTTGAGAATAAATAGTTCGCATTTTGTTAAGAATAAATAACCCAACAAAATATCACTATCTAGATCATTATATTCTATGAAGTGAGTAACAAATACTTTTCCCATGGTTTCAATATGAACATCTTGAGCATAGACCATTTGGATATTTTATCCATTGGTTGCATATCCATCTAAAAGGTCTAGCCTTTCTTTCCATGATTCTCTTGGAATAACATTTGTCTTGGCAAATGATATTGTTGAACCAAAATCCAAAAATTCTTCTAGCTAAAATTTCTTGTATCTTGTAAAACATAAAGAATTCCTTATGTAAGCACAATTTTTGACGAGATAAACTAGTCCTTCTTGCTCTCTTGAAATTTAAAATCTTTCTAATGAAGATTATTCTGAAGACTACTTTTATCTTTCAACTTTAAATAGTATTTCATGAACCTCCCCTACTGACTGATTGAGGGCTCGAATTTGTTTCTACTATGATTTAGGAAGCCAAGAAATATCAGTAATATCAAAAGAAAACATGTCTAACTTTTTTAAAACAACTTTAAAATCATTAGTAGGGGCTCATAGAATATAATGAGCTAGATAGTGATATTTTGTTGGGTTATTTATTCTTAAAATATGAACCATTTATTATCAAGAAAAACCAAGTCTCTTTAAGACATGAAGATGGGCAATTGGAAATACCAGTGTTAAAATTGGTAACATACAGGTTTGAGAATAAACCTACAAGAAATAAGAAGAGAAAATAAATAATGAAGGAAATCCAAGAATATCATGAGTCTACTAACTCACAAGTTGAAGGAAAAGAAGCATTCAAAAAAATAAAAGAAAGGTTTGAAAGAGAATGTTGAAGTATGAACCCTTTGCAGTTCTGGAATCCTAAACAAGAAGAATGTGAAATTTAGTTAAAGCCACAATGCAAATCAATGATACCCCATGAATCGGTATACCTAATGATCCCTATGGAAGTCAAAGAAATGGATGATAATCTATAAGAGCTACTTGAAGGTAATTTTATAAGGCCTAGCAAAATTCCATTCTCATGTCCAACATTTCTTATCAATAAAAGAGCAGATAGGGAAAGAGGAAAAAAGAGATTTTGTATAAACTATAAGCCCCTAATTGATATTATTCTAATTTCCAATTATCCAATTCCATTTAGTTTAGATTTGATAAGAAGATCTTCTAACAAAAAGATATTTTCCAAGTTTGACTGCAAATCAGGATTTTGGAAAATCAATATAAAAGAGGAAGACAAGTATAAAACAACATTTTCATTTCCTCAAGGACTCTATGAATGGAATGTAATGCCATTCGGTTTATGCATTACGCCAACCTATTTCTAGAGAAGAATGGATCAAGAACTAAGGCATTTAAAATAATTTTATGTTGTTTATATAGATGACATAATTGTCTTTTCTAATAATGAAACTAATCATTTGGTTCACTTAAAAATATTGTTTGCAGTAATTAAGCAAAATGGAATTTTCTTATCTTCAAAAAAGATGGAGGTCGCAAAGTCAAAAATTGATTTAAATGACCTCACTTTTAGTTGTAATTGCATCTATCAATGCATTCATTTCTGCAATATTATCTTCTACACCAATCTTATCATGCTCAAATAAATTGATTTCAACAATATTTTCACAAAAGTCATAATTTCTTTCTCCACTGAAACTTTCACCCTACCCATCTGATCAGACCATAAAGTGTCTCATATTTTATCAAAGAAAATCATCTATTTCTTCCTAATGTCTGGTTTATTTTTAGTAATTGAATGTGATCCAAATTTCCTCTAATATGTCTCCATGAAGTGTTTAAGATGATATAATGCAGATAAATGAGTTATTAAATAACTCATAGTAAGAAGAAGTTTCATAGACTCTTGCACCAGAGAGCTCTAGACACTTGAAGCAGTTAAATATTGAAAGCTCTAGAAGGCTTTAAAGAAATAATGAGAAGATAGAGAAGACTCCCATAAAACTCCTACATTCATGCAAAATCATGGAGCATCATTCATTCCTAAATTAATGGGATGAGTATGTGTTTCATGTTGAGTTTTAAGATCTCTCAGAGTTATTAAATTTCATGCTTCCTTCTTCCACCAAAGATAACTCAAGTTACCACATCACTCAAATATTGTTTCATGATTATAGCATGTTATTCATGCGAAGTATCAATTATTTGGTTGAATGAACTGAATAATAATTCCTTCATTCACATCCAACACTTGAAGACTTCCTTCAAATCAGGTGCCCAAAAATTGTCAAAAATGTAGTCTCAATAAAATAGTGATATCTTCCTCATTTCTCAACAAAATTAAAAAATTCAAAATGATCTATAAAGTAAATTTTGAGGGCTAAAAACCCTTTTGATAATTTGACATGATTTGCTTCAGGGAAGGAGCAGTACGTGTCATAAATTGACTAAGACAAAAGAGGCGTGATGGAGGACAACAACTTCAATTTTTTAGAGTTTTGTAAATGACCCCTTAAAAATAGGATCTTGGATCCACATTCTTAGTGAAATTGGTTGGATATATATAGAATATAAATTCTATATATATAATGTAATCATGGGAGAAAGGGGGGGAATTAGAAAGGCTTGTTTTGGCTTAAGGAAATAGGATAGTTTCAAGTTTCATTTCAAGCAACGTATTTCCAAAAAATTTAGAGTAAATTTGAATTCAAGAAAGTTTTCATTTCTAGAAAGTGCGAGGTAGTTTAGCTTTTTTAATTCTTTCAAGTTTTCCTTAGATTAGTTCCCTTTCATGTAAATTTCTATTCATGCAAATAGGATTTATTTTTGCAAGTAGAATAGACTATCAAACATGTTTTCTAATTTCTCTCTTGCATATAGCCATGGAAACCACCTAGGATTGATAAATTAAATGATGAGGATTACAATGAACCCATCACCATCTTGAATTCAATCAACACTACTACAACTTGCATTAATAAATTATGATCTTCATCCTCATCCTCCTTCACTAACTTTTTAACACCATTAATCAAGAAATTTATAGTGCTATTACATACCTTTCCTTCTTCATTACTAAATGGCTTCAACTTGTGCTTGATTCCATCCTTTATTAAGGATTATATATTCATATACCCATCATCCACTACACACCTTTCAAATTGCCAAGGTCTTCCTAACAAAAAATGGGAAATGTCCATAGGCATAATATCACACATTATCTCATCATAATACTATTGTATCTTAAATTTCACTAATCGTTGTTCTCTAACCAAAAATTTTGTATCATTTTGTAACCAAGCAATTCTATATGGATGTGGGAATTTTCTTCATTCCAACTTCAATTTATTTACTATTTCTTCAGAAACAACATACTCATTTCATATACATTGCTAAACTTGTCTATCGTTTTATGTCTTTTATGTAACTTGAACCAGGTTTTGATGTATGGAATTATGGCTATGATATGATGGTAATTGCACAATTAGATGTGTGAGTGTGTATGGAATGCAGTATAGATATATGTTTAATTTATGGTTATTATTATTTTGTATATGTTAGATGAATTAACTCCTTGCAGACGAGAAGCCAGATTAAGCAAAGTGTAACCTACAACAACTAAGAAGCATAGCCTACAACCAAAGGATTTCAAACAAAGATGCATAGGAAATTCTTGAACAACAGAATGTGATAGTTGCAGAAATAGAAGCGATCATTAATGAGGATGATTGTGGATCACTAGACCATTTAATAAGATAGCTAAAGGAAGAAGGAGTCTACAATGATTGGGAAGACAATGTGATTGTTCCCATAATACACATTTATGCTATGTCATTAAGGACAAATTTCCAATCCTAATTGTTGTCTTCCATATTTTCAATTACATAGACTTTGTCACTCTATTTCATAGGGTAGTGGTAATTTTCACTTAGTTTTTTGTTTTGAGTCCTCATTCTAATAAACTTCCCATGGACCTATATAGTTGGCTTGGTGGTTGAGGAGTATATATAGTGTATGGATATGTTCAAATAGATATAGTTTTTCCATTACACAAATAGTACTTTGTTAGTTTCCTATTATGCTTTCATGAATAAGATATCTCTAAAGATTCTTGTTAGACTGTGAAATCTAGTTATTTGCAATGAAGATGCTTCAATTTATCATTATGTTCAATTAATTCAAGGAATTTAGATTTGAGTTCATTATGTGGACACAATAATTTGAGCAAGGGCCACTCAAGTTAAATGTTCTCCACTATGATTTATATTGTTATATTAGATGATTTTATTATTATACTCATCTTAGTTAGATTCCTCATTCCCAATATGTGAATGAGATTGTGAATGTGATCTTGTCTTATGCTTCATGTTTTGTTTTTTCTTAATAAATTATCCTCTAAAGTGAGTCAAAGTTTGCAGTGTTAAGTTCATTATAAAATTTAGGTTTTAATAGTGAACTAGTCACAGTCTTAAGCTGTAAGTACTCGTAGCAATAGTTTTTGATTTAATCATTTTTCTTGTTTTATAGTTTATGCTTTATTTCATTTTACATATGTGTCAACCACCTATACTAAATAATATAGGTAGTATAGAATCTCTAGATGCACATATAGTGTTAGCATCATCACAAGCTTACATTAGCCCTGGTTGATAACTAAATGGAGTCTTTACAAGGGTTTAGTAGATTCTTTAGTTAGAAACCACCTTAGAATTGTGTTTCTATCACCAAATTTATTGAGCATTAATTGGGTCTTACATTTTTGGTGATGTTTTCAAGGATGGTCTACATTCAAGATTTTCCTATGTTATTTCAAGCTTTCTTAGTTTAGAGTTTTGTTTCCAGAATTAGGATAATTAAGTTTTAATCCACCAACACCAAAATGTTTTACTAACATTATGAAGGATCTGGTGACACAAAAAGATAATTTTTGTATCTGGAGGGAGTGAGACACTTTGGGATGATTCCAACCCTCAACACACAAAGATAGAGAGGATATTGGTGATCAAAGTGAATAGAGTGAGGGTATTCCTAAAGAATAACTTTCCCTAACACCAACATCCATTGTAGATATAGAGGAGACCTTCAAAACCATGGCTGATGCAGTGGTGGATGACCCACCAAAACATGTAACTTTTGATTTTCCAATTGCCAACCAGGAGAGAGAAACTGCCTTGAAGAACATACCTTCTTTAGCATTGTTTTTCTTATATGGTTTGCTTACTGAGGATCTAGATACCTTCTTAGATGAGTTTGATGTGTTGTGTAGAAGCTATGATTATACAACGGATGCACACAACCTCAAAATATTTCCAACAAACTTAAAGGATTCTTATTTAAGATGGTTTATGGGTTTGGGAAGAGATGTTCCTAATTGGAATACTATAAAGAAAAAGTTCTTGGAGAAGTACTAGGACTATTGTAGAGGAATTTATAGAAGAAGAGATGACATTTTTAGGATGTCTCAAAAGGAGTATGAATCCTTGAAAGACTACATGGAAAGATTCTAGTTTTTTCTTAAGAAATACCACCAAAATAGGCTCTCTTATGAGTCTCTAAAGATGATATTCTTAAGAGTGATTAATGAGGACTATATGGATGCACTTAATCTCATTGGGGTAGGATATTTCTCAAGCAACATTTGAGGAGATTTGCAAGGTATGCAGAAAATATTTAAGGTCTTTCATAAAGAAGGTTAGAGGAGATAAAATTTGCAAGTGCAAAAGAGTGACAAGTATTTATGAGGATAGACCAGGGAAAATAGACTTTCAAGCACTGGAGGATGAATATGGGAAAATTTTCTACATTTCTCAAAGGAAATTATGGTAGCCAAGACAAGGTATGCCTCAAGATCCTTTGAATTATAATATTCCATTTCTAGTTAGCAATCAAAATTTCTCTAGTTGGAACCCTCAACTTGGGAAAATACACAAAACCAATTGAAAAATCCTCAACCAAACCAACAACAACAAAACATGTGGACACAAAAAAACTATCAAGGATCCAACTACAACCCCTAGGCCACTACAAAAAAATCAATGACAACCTCAATGGAAAAAAATCAAAAAATGGAAAAACTAAAACATGAATTATCAATAGCCACAACAACTTTTGCAGACACAATAGTAACCATCATTGCAAATCCAAAAAATCCATCACCTCAGCCACCTAGAGCACCTCAACTACCAACCCAACTTGCACCTAACCTAAATAACAAGCCTTTTCAACGGGCCTATACTAATGAGGCTATTCAATACCCTACTTATGGGGTAGAGGTGAGTGATGTCCACCTTAGATCAAGGAAAACATTGGATGGTCCTTCATCCCCTCAATTCACTGAGTTGGTTGATAAAGAACCCTCAATAGAGACCTTGGACAACCCGCCTATGGAGCTTGAGTCAAATTAGGTTAACCAAAATAATTCAAGTCTAGAGCCTCCATTCCCTAAATTATTAGCTATTCAAAGACAATAGAAACAAGTTGAAACTGAACTATTGGGAAAACTTAAGGATGTGTGTATAAAGATACCCCTCATCCAATCCATCAAGGAGATTCCCATCTACACTAAAATAGTGAGAGAAATTTACCTTAAAAAGCTAGGAAGGAAGAGAAAAGACCCTCAGATAGTTCATCTTAAGGAAACTTGTAGACATTATGTTGGGAAACATAACTATCCCCAAATATGTAGATCCTGGAATTCTTGTAGTGGATGTAAGGATAAATGAACTCTCATTAAAAATAATTTGATTAAATTGGGAGCATCTATTAATGTGATGACCAAGGAAACAATGCAGCTATTATAGTTAATAGAACTTAGACCTACACCCACTATCTTATAGTTAGCAGATAGGTCAATAGTTAAACCTAAGGGAATTGTTGAAGACAGTCATAACACTAGATTCATGGGAGTACCCTACATATTTCATGGTATTGCACCCCAAGGCCAACCTTTCAAGCTATCCCCTCATCCTAGCAAGAGCATATACATTTATAGGTTGTAGTTCTAGAAATATGATTATCTCAAATGGAAATGTGACTAGGAAATTAGTCTTTTATCCACTAGTCCAACCTCATATAGACTTAGAATAGACAAGTTGGACTACCCTAGATGAGGAAGACAAATATTTATTGCAAACCCTCATGAATATTGAACACAACCCTTTGTTAATCAACCAAGATGAGGATGGTTTAATAGCGCACATCATAAAAAATAACTATGATACGAAGCCGCAACAATAGGATTGCTTAACATGTCTGCAAGATCCTCTACAAAATGTTATCCCTACTAGCTCATCTAAGTCAATATCCCAAATTTTTCATACTTTTCTACCATAGAAATGTGTCCTAGAAACAGTAGGCCTTCACCTTGCATCCCTTCAAATAGAATCCAATACTTTGGAAATTATGCTAGGTAAAATAGTGAATGTTAGCAATGAACTAACTACTGCACAACAAACTTCCTTGACCACTATGTTGAGGGCACACATGAAAAAATTTGCATGGGATTACCATGACATGAAGGGGATTGAACCAACCTTGTGTATGCACATGATATACATCAATGATGGTTTTAAGCCAATAAGATAACCTCAAAGGAGAAAGAACCCTGCACTAAGAGACATAATCAAAATAGAGTTACAAAAATTGCTTGATGTAAGCTTTATTTATCCTATTTTTTGGTAGCCAATGGGTGTCACCTATAGTAATTGTCCCAAAGAAAAAATTAAAGTGGAGAGTGTATGTGGAGTATAGAGAATTAAATGCAGCCACTAGTAAAGACCATTTTCCACTACCATTCATTGATCAAGTGCTTTACTCCCTAGTAGGTAAAGAGTACTTCTCCTTTCTAGGTGGTGTTGACACGAGTGTTTCACATGCACACCAACAAGCAGATAAATTCTCACAAAATGTTGCAGGAACCTACCTTTACTTGAAAGATCCACCGGGAAAGCCTAAATCTAAGGTGAACTCAATTTGATCCCAAGGCTCAAGAATGTCAAGTCTTGACACGCTAGGTTTACTCACGGTTCATTGTGTAAATTATTATTAATCATGAGGGGTCTATGGTTTTGCGAGTTAATTGGTATCAAAAAGATCATTGCATAAGCTTAATTTGATCACTCATATGTCACTTCACAACTTCCAAAAATTAAATATTTGCAATAATATTTCATGAATTCAAATTACTTGCATATATTCAAAAATATTTAGCATTAATCACTTTACAACTTCATGGAAATGAAATATTTACAATAAAACTCCATGCATTCATCATTTTTTGAAACATTTTTTTGAAAATATTAAATATCTATTCTAAAACAAAGCATTAAAAGATACTAAAATTTAAAGATTTTCCCATGTATTATCCATGCACGCCCTAAGAAACAAACTAAATCAAAGAAAACCATTATATACTTCACTAATTGCTTCATATCTAGGCATAGAATGATGCAAGGATTTAAAGAAACATGGATTATTTGCCACCGAATAGTGTTAGTATGCACCCAAATCTAGCACAGCACATAGTCTTTTTCGATAGGAACCAAAAATCAGCTACATATGATTTTGTATTAGGAAAGAGCTTTAAATTGGCCTTGATATTAGTTAACTTCAAATGGAACATACAAGTTTTTAGTCTAGAATGGAACATAAAATAAGAATAAGAAATAAAACTTGTAAAAAAATTAGTTCTCTGGAATCCACAAATTTTGAACCTAACTAAAATAAAAAAACTCTCGGCCTTTTATAAGAACAATGCACTCGAGGAGTCTTGGACTCAAGGGAACACTGAGAGGGGGTGAATCAGTGTTTAGAAAAACTTACCTTTATTAATCAGAAACTTAAACCATTTTGACATTACATTAAAAGAAAGATGCAAGCATTCAAAGGAAACATTCATAACACCATAACACAAGGATATTTGCATGGAAACCCTATTAGGGGAAAAACCATGGTGGAGGTTAATCCATAATTTGAGTACTCAAATAAAAGTTTTACAAAAGAGAATGCACTTGCATTCAGGCCAGGCACATTGCCTAGAGATCATTGCTCAAAAGGGAAGGCTCGCTGCCTTACAAAAGTTCAAATTAAAACCATCTAAATGATGAACTAGGATAGTATCATCTATTCACGCTAGGTTATAGTTCTGGTGAAGCTCATAGATTAGATTGTAGATCCTTTTTTCTGATTCAACACTTCACTTTGCTCTGCTCTACTCTGCTATGTTCTTTTCTGCTCTTCGCATCACACATAGACAAATTCGCACTATTACTCTATTGGATTTCACTCCACGCATTCACTATGTTCTCTCACTTATCTCTCCATCATCGATCTCATATATATATTCGCTACCAAATATTTGAGCATTCACATGTTGGCTTCATAAAACATTAAGTTCTTTTAAAATGTCGGCTAGACCCACCACAAATTCTTTATGTGCATCCTCCAAAGTCAGTTAAGAAAAAGAGAGGACCCAAACAATCATAATCGAGCATGAAAACATTTAATTAATTACTCCTTATACATCCACAATTACTAAATTCGCCAGGTCGGCCTTCTAACATAGATAACCAACAGATTATTGCACTGAATCTCGTAGATCGCATACCAATGAATGTGCATCATTGGACTTCTCAAATAAGGTGATACAAACATCAACAAACCTTCCTCAGAGATTCATAACCCAAAATAATAGTCTGGTAAGGTATTCAGATCAACATTTATGCCTTTAACCAGATGCCCTGTTCTTCACTATGTTTTGCCCGTGTAAACCAAAAGTATATTGTAGACTGGATGCATGACTTAGGTTACCATCAATGACAACACTTACAATCCATATTCCAACAATCTCCCCCTTTGGAATTGATGGCAACACTTAGTGAAAAATGACTAAGTGTCAAAATCATTATAAGTACGCTACCAAACTGCTCTCTCTCCCTATGCCTCAAAAATATTTCAAAACACATCTCCCCCTAAGATTAATAAGACATTTTTCACTACACTCTCTCCCCCTTTTACATCAATGACAAAGCATAGAAACCATATGCGAAAAAGATAAAACATGTGTTCAAAATCTCCAAAACTTCAGAATATATATGCTGACAATTTTCCCTTTTTGACCAAAATTTTAAAAATTTGAAAACAATTGACTGCTACTTTAGAAAATTATCTTATGATTTTTCTTCATTTCTGGAAGGAACTTCTTCCAAGCATCCATTGTGATCCCAATGATAATGATCAAGTTGTTTTTCTTGGATGTTTTTTTTTATTTCAGTTAAAGATTTCGGAATTGTAATTGCTTCTTCTAGTTTCTCACCTTTTCTTAGTATCTCCACCATCTGCTCCAGTTTGCATTCGGTTAGATCCTTCACCTTCCAAAAAGTATCAAAAAGTGTGTTCTTGGTGAATTGAACTTTGATGTGTTCAGACTATAGCTCCCGAATTCTTTTCTTTGTCATCATGATCCTGAAACATGTCAAATATTTTTCCAATGCCATTCAACTCTGTTTCAATCTGTTCCAATTTCTCTTTGTATTTACCAACAACATGAGGCCAACGGATGCAATAGTTGTAGATGTTATTAGCTGAATTTATGCATTGCCTCAACTCATTCATTTTCTTCTTTAGTTTGGTAAGTGATATTCTAAATTGCTCCTTCAAATGAGAGATAACTTCACCTTCTTCTTTGTCTTTATCCCCAGAGTTCATTGTATCTTTACTGTATTCAATCATTTCTTCGGGTAGAATGTTCTGCAAAATTTCCAATTTGATCACTCAGTGCTCAACATGAGCATTTAGTACACTCAGAATCATTTCTTGATCATATGATTGTCTAACAGACCATAACTCAGCGATTTTTTGCATTCCACCTTCTTCCTAACTAAGCTATTGCAGTTTCTCCTTTGTCGGGTCATCTTCTTCCTCGCTAGCTTTTTTTGGTTCTGATTCATTTCTCTATGGATCCTTAGTTTCTTCATCAGATTCTTCATCTGGAATATCCACAATTTCCTTTTCTTTTCCTTTTCCCTCAATTTTGGGAACTTTTTATTTTGGAGGGTTGTATTCAACAATTTATTTTTCTCTTTTCTATTTTTTCTCCATGCCACCGGAAGAGGAACCAACTTCAATTGTTCTTACCGAAAGGGAAATATTTACTGAGCCACACTTTCCAAGCACATTCTTAAAGAAATTTTTAAATTCTTGATCCCAATTAGCCAAGCTCCTAGAATATGAGTATATTTGTTTGCATACTGGTTCATTCGTTTTCCACACCAGATTGTCAATTTTTGGCAAATAATTAAAGAAATACATTAATAAACATATAATCAGAGTACTGAACCTGAAAGGATACTATGTCTCTTTTTTTAGTTGTACATTCTCCATTAGTTGATCCTTTATCAATCTGTGTAGGTCAAAGTCCTGACCTTCAATTATCATCTTGTGAGAAATGTAGACTGCGCCAGTTGAGGTCACTCCTTCTCAATTTCTGAAAAAGAATTTATATGAAATTCCATGCGCAATGTACTTTATAACAGGATTCTTGATTGTCACAATTATCAATTCCCTTTGATCTTTGATTATTCTGGTTAGGGTTTCAACTTCTTTGTTTTGGATGGATTTCTTCCTTGGTATATCTCCGACTTTGCATAATCTAGTTAAATTCTCAATTATTTCCTTTGAAATGATGTAGGGTTTGTCCAAAGTTAAAGTATCATCATGCAATCTACTCAAGATGAATTTAACAAATTATGTGTTCTCAAAGTATGAAAACTCATTCCAAATATCCAAATTCATGTGTTTGACTTCTCTCAATTGCTTCAATTCATTGGGTAATAATAGATTCCTCATGGACCTAATCTTTCCACCATTGTATTCATCCAAAATGATTGAACCTTTGATTTGTTCCATTTTTCTTTTCGCACTTAGGTTTAACAACCACACACCAAATTATATGAAAATTCTGAAAACAATTGAAATACCTGATAGATTTTGAGAATTGTCGATGAATCAATTTTATTGCTTCAAAATTCTTCTACCGAGTGCTCTCCTTCTTTTCTTCTTCAATGCAAAGTGACAAATGAGGGTTCCAGCTTGACTTTTATAGCTCGCACACTTGTAATAAATGTGTTTGCCCTAAGTTTTTCGGGTGCTCTGTTTTCTCAGACAACAATAGAAAAAAAATTCTACGGACCTATGAATTCTTTGAATTTCCTCGTGAAATTTCTCCAAAAACTCTACATATACACCTTCTTGACTATTCTTCACATTTTGGTACCATCCACAGATAGGGGAGGAAATATTTTCTTAAAAAACTCCCCCTAGGCCAATGGCCTGAAATCCATTACCAAAAGAATTATTGGAAGTAGGTTCTAGTACAAAACCATTTCCAGCATCAGACTCATTCTTCCTTACCCATGTCTTCTTCATCTCATCTCTTATCTCATATGTAGTCACTTTTTCTTTTTTTTTGTTATCTTCCTGTATATTTTTTCCTTTGTATACCAGATCTCTTGTATCCACAGTTTTATTTCTGTAGAATCTTGCAATGTGACCAAACTTATTGCAATTGTAGCACACAGTACTTCCTTGTCCATACCAATAATTCCATTGATTTCTTCTTGATCTACATTGATTAGCAATATGTCCAAATATTCCACATGTGTAACATTCAACATTCTTTCTATTGACAGAGTAGTTTGACACTTTTCTGCATTCATTTGATTTATGACCAAACTTTTTGCATTTGAAACACTGACCAGAAAATGATGAATCTCTTGATTTCATATTACTTCTACACTAAGTAGCCATATGGCCAAATTTATTGCAATAAAAATAGTATCCATTAAATTTTTGAGCATTAGGTTGTCTTACCGGATACCTTCCACCTTTGTTTTTTTGGTTTCCTTGTCTAAAATTCTTTTGTCTGAGTTTGGAACTTTCTCCTTTTTCATATCCAAGACCTCTATTATCATTTCCACTCTTTTTTCCTTGAGTGAGATCATCAAGTTTCACTGAACTGATCTTAAACTTCTCCTTGTATTCATTTGCAGTGGTAAGTTCATTTCTGAGAATAACAATCCGCTTACCAAGTTCTTCTTCATTGTTTCTGGATCATTGCAGTTCTCTTTCCAGCTGAGTGAATTCTTCATTTATTCTTCTATGTTCATCAAATTTCTCTTTTAAGGACTGGGCTAGATTCTCCTCGTTCTTCTTCATTTCTTCAATCTCTTTATTCAACTTCATCACCATAGATTCCATCTCATGCTTTAAGGTAACATTTTCTCTAGCAAGCTTTCACATTCTTTAGTTATTTCCTTCAAGGTCTGATTCTGGTGAGCATCATCCATGTTTTCACTCTCTTTTTTCTTGATTGGATCACATAGATCCTTCATTTTCTCCCTGGATTTAACAATCTGATCCTTCAATGATTGAATGAATTTCTTAGCATTCCTAAGATTTTCTTTCAATTCTTGGACTTCTTCTTTAGACTGATCAAGTTCATCAAGTCCCACCAAAAGTTGAATCTGAAGACTACCAGATTCCATCACATTCCAAGATCCACCTCAAGCTTCTAAACTTCTTCTAAGGAACCAGATGCTTTGATACCAATTGTTGGAGTCAAGGGAACACTAAGAGGGGGCGTGAATCAGTGTTCAACAAAACTTAGCTTTATTAATCAGAAACTTAAACCATTATGACATTACATTAAAAGAAAGATGCAAGAATTAAAAGGAAACATTCATAACACCATAACACAAGGATTTTTGCATGGAAACCCTATTAGGGGAAAAACCACAGTGGAGGTTAATCAACAATTTGAGTACTCAAATCAAATTTTTACAAAAGAGAATGCACTTGCATTCAGGCACACTACCTAGAGCTCACTGCTCAAAAGGGAAGGCTCACTGCCTTAGAAAATTTTAGATTAAAACCATCTAAAGGATGAACTAAGATAGTAGCATCTATTCATGCTAGGTTATTTTGTTTGGTGTTTCTACACGGAAAAAACTCAGACAGAATAAAATTTATCCTATCTCTTTTAAAAGGTTGATCTCTATGAACAAAGAGATAACCCCAAGGTATTCCGGGTGTCAAGTTATGATAATGCAGTAGAAAAAACATAGAGATAAAATGTGAATATGTTGGTAATCACAAGGGGTCTTATGTACAAGTACTGGAAACTCTAAACTCATCAAATTTAAGATATGGTGATGCTTTAACTTCAAGTTCTAACTTATTTAATAAAAGAAACAACAAAAGTTGAGGGTTTCAGAAGTTCTAATTGCTAACACTAATTCTAAGACTAATCATGCAAATGATGAAATATTTGGAATAAACCAATCCCTTAAACTAGTTCTTGATTGACCTAGGCTATACCTGCAGTCTTGCAGAGAATAGTGCAATCTTCTAGGGTGTTAAAGATTTTTAGGTTGTAGGCACTCATTCAAGAAGGCTGAATGAACACATATAGTTGAACTAAGCACATTAATATGAGGTGTAGGTTGACCTTACATAGAATTCCCACAATCAAGAAGCTGCCTAAGATATGAACCAGGGATCACTACAACACTCCAGTTATTAAATCGTCAGCATTCTGAACTAAATCTAAACTACATCCAAACATTCTCAAGCGATTTTAAAGATGGAACAAGAAACATGCAAGATTATTCAATGCAAAGGAGGCACCAATCATAACACAATGTCCACACTTTGTATTAAATCATCATATTAACAACATTTCTGGTTTGTTACAACACTTGCTTGAAAATATTAAACTAGCTTCTAATCTTCTAACATGCTACTCTACTGCTAAATCTACTGCTTAAAATTGATTGGTAACCAACTTAACCAGCTTGGCCAATTATTCCAACCCTTACAAATGAGGCAGAGTGCCATACTTATAGAAAGATAGCCTCGCATGAAACAGAGCTAGGGTTACAAGACAGTCAGCCACCAACCAGATCAGCCCCGAGAGTCAGCAATAACCCGCCACCCAGCAATGAATGTAGCAAGGACCCCATTAGATCAACTTGGGATCGCACGCAGGTCGGGGAATGAATCCTCGAGCCACACCCTGCATTAATGAACACTCGCACGAACAACAGCGCACACGAAATAGGAGGAACACGAACCACCAATCAAACCGAAGTCGGGCAATCAAATGGCCCAGAATGAACAAAACCAAGATGAATCCACCAACCTGGTCTGCCCACCATTAATGAGCACAAAACGCACCAAACTTGCATGCAGGAGTGGGTCTCATGACAGCAGCCACAAAGTGTACCCGACAGCACCCGCAAATCACGCCCAAATCTTCAAAGTACATCCTACAAATACCAACCTGATCCAACCTGCAACCAAACGGGCCACCATTAATGCCCAAAACATCATCAAAAATCCGAGCAGGTCCAAAACACTTCCTAGGGCAAGAGAATCACGCAAAAAAAACCCAAGCGGAGGTGGAGACAAAAATAGGCAGAGGCGAAGCCACAAAAAGAATAGGAACAAAGAGCCAGGACAGGTGGACGTGGAGACGGAGAGGGAAAGGAAGGGGAATAGGCAAAACAAAACCCACCCCAGTGGAAGCAAAGGTGTAACGAGAATGAAAAAGGAAACCAAAGGGAAACCAGGCGGAACGAGAACCAAAAGCCACCCCGGCGGAAGCAGAAGCGGAATTGAAACGGGAAAGGAATCATGAACTTTTCCAGAGTTCAAAGTTTGAATCCATCTCAGTCCCAGTCC
Source organism: Sequoiadendron giganteum (assembly GCA_007115665.2). Lineage (NCBI taxonomy): Eukaryota > Viridiplantae > Streptophyta > Pinopsida > Cupressales > Cupressaceae > Sequoiadendron > Sequoiadendron giganteum. The sequence continues at coordinate 519,651,330 of CM021102.1, forward strand.
CAATGAAATGACAAAAGAGGAAATGGGCAGAAAACCAACCTAGAGGCTGAAGACGAATGGAACAATGAAGAAAACAAGAATGCGGGAGGCAGAGCTGGAACAGGAACGAGAAAGGAATCGCAAACTTTGAAAAAATCTCAGAGTTTGATTCCATCTTGGTCCCACCTTCGACAAAAGAAAGGGAAAGTGGAGCAAAGAAAACCTAAGGGAGGAAAGTGACCCTTAGGACAAAACAAACAAAACAACGGAGAAAAGCGAGGAAGCGGGGGCGGAGCCGGAATGGGAATGGGAACCGAACTCGAAACTTAGCAAAAGTTCAAAGTTAAATCCCATCCCGGTTCTACCTCTGGAAGAACAAAGGAAACAAGGAAAACAAGGGAAATCCAAGGGAGAAAACCAACCCTTAGGACCCAAACCAAAACACCAAAGGGGAAAACATAAGACAAAATAAGACCACCCCAAAGAGGACATCCGCAAGACCCCAAAAACCACCAAGAACTCAGCACAAAGGCACCCCCAGATGAAGACGAGTGCCAAGGATCAAAACCCCAAAAATTTCAAAGATAAGCACAAAGAGGGGGCAAGCCACAAGAACAGGCCAAAAGACCAAGCCACAAGAGGGCCCCCACTTTCAGAGGGGTGTGTGTGCAAAACTGCACAATAGGTTACAATTCCAGTGAAGCTCATAGATTAGATTTTGGATCCTTTTTTTGATTCAACACTTCGCTCTGCTTTGTTATGTTCTTTTCTGCTCTTTGCATCACGCATAGAAAAAATTGCACTATTACTCTGTTGGATTTCACACCACATTCGCTATGTTCACTCACTTATCTATCTCCATCTCAAAATGATAAATCGATCTCATATATATATTTGCTACCAAAGATTTGAGCATTCACATGTCGGCTTAATAAAACATTAAGGTCTTTTCAAATGTCAGCTAGATCCACCACAAATTCTTTATGTGCATCCTCCAAATTTGGTTAAGACAAGGAGAGGACCCAAAAAATCATAATCAATCATGAAAACATTTAATTAATTACTCCTTATACATCTGCAATTACTAAATTTGCCAGGTCGGCCTTCTAACACATATAACCAACAGATTAGTGCACCGGATCTCTTAGATCGCATACCAGTGAATGTGCATCAGTGGACTTCTTGAATAAGGTGATACAAACATCAACAAACCTTCCTCAGAGATCCATAACCCAAAATAATAGTTTGGTGAGGTATTCAGATCGACATTTATGCCTTTAATCAGATGCTTTGCTCTACCGGTGTAAACCAAAACTATAATGTAGGTTGGATGCATGACTTAGGTTGCCATCAATGACAACACTTACAAGACATATGCCAATAAGGAGTTCAATAAAAACTCATGAAAGAGAATCCAAAGAATGAATTTTAGCATAGCATGTGGCACATAATAGTTGGCAAGAGAAGCTTCTAGAATAAGTCAATAAAACTTTGGCTTTCTTCAGCACTTTAAAAATTTTGGAATCATATCTTCAAGATACAATCAAGATATCAAACTAGATTATGAAGATTATTAACTTAATCTTCAAACAAAAATTAGGAACTAGTTGGATATTTAGAGTGGTCAATTGCATATAGAAATTTTAATCCACTAGCTCTATGTTCTTGTCTCTAAGCTATGGATTTAGGAAAAATGTCAATAAGTGTAGGACCTCAAAGCTTGACATCTCCTTTGTTGCATGCATAATACCTAGATCTCTATTTCCTTGGTTACCCATGTTTCTTCGCCATACGCTTCTTCTTTGCATGGACTTCCATAGCATGCCATCTAACCTAGGTAATATTGTTAGATCTGATTGCAATCCAAATTTTCCTAACCGTCCATACCCAAATGTTGTCCAACAACCTATTTCTCTTGCACATAGAATTCAACATGTCAATCCCCTTTTAAAACATTAATAAAAACCTCTTTAGAATAAAACCATCTTTATCATTAATCCTTGCAAAAATCACACTTCAAATAGCACACTTTAACATTTTCACGTAACTGCCAACTTTAAGCAATTTTTTGGATGTTTTGTGCACTCAAGAAAAATTAAACAAGTTTAAATATTCTTGCACCAATGCATCATTTACCCAAGTACCCGAGTACTTGACACCTGATTACCTGACTACCTTTAAAACTTAACTATCTGATGTACTGCACTTATCAGAAAAAATCATAACCCAACTTCCACCTTCTAGCGGTCTTTTCAAACCCTCAAACTTTTGACTCCCATCTTAAGTAACTCATTGAACTTTCTTCACAAACTCATCTCAATCATTCACCCAGACTCAAATTACCCAAAAACTCATTCACCTGGACTCCCAACATCCAATACACATGATCATGAATTATTTCCAAGGTTTTCAACTTGTGACATGCATTTCCTTGAGGCCACCAACCAACTAACATTTGTTAGAAGCAATAATTTTCAACTTTTGTCCCCAAGCCTTACATTCTTGGGGCATGTTATGAGACCACACAACAACTTGCAACCAACAAAACCAAATTCAAAAGAAAAACACCTTGGAATCAATCATCAGTAGTAAATTATAACTTATGCATATTTTTCCACAATAACCCCTTGCCTTCACTTGAATTCCAACATAAGGACCATAGAATTGCACCTAAAAGTACTAGTGTGTGTATTGATTTATTATCATCTCTATGAATTGATGAAAAGGATTGGTCCATTTACATTGAGCTACCTACTTTTGTAATCCTTCTTAGCCAACCTATATTTTCCTTGCTTCTAGTCAAAAGTCCTTAGCCTCGGCAATGTTATCTTTGTAATTTCCCCAAACATAGCTCTACTACCAATCGAGAGTCTATAGCCCCAATAGAGATTTTTTTTAATTCCTAAATATTGTAAATACTAATATTAAAAGAAAGATAAAGCATTACATAAAAGTTTCAGGAAAATGGCATCCACCCAAAAATCCCATTCAGCCATGTCAACCCTACACAGCCATCGGCCACACTACCAACCAAACCCATATTGGCATCCTTGTACATGCATTTAACTTTCAAACCCAAACATCCCAGACTTATGACAACAGACCAAGCTAAAAACAAAACCTACAAGAAAAAGAACCCATCAATCCACCCAAACCACACCCTCTGTAATTAGATAATCTCTTAACAGCCTTCACCAATCAAATCCACCAGACGGCTCAAGATAGAAGTGGTGGTTTAGGAAAATCAAACCACATCTAGCTCGTGCTTTATGCCTTTGTAGCTCCTCCCCTTTAATGTCCAGGATAAATGGATATAGTTGGATTCTCTCACCAGGAACTAGCGCTCATTATAAATCATGAGGATGAGGAACCCCAACACCCAGCTCCACCACAATAATGATGTCCATTACCCCTTCTAGAAGATTATCCCAAACTAGTTCCCTATCTATCAATATCACCATAGCTCTCGACACCCCCAAGTCTAAAAGCAACACTAAAATCCTCACCGCAATATCAACATTCATCCTCCATCTCTCAGTCATGGCCATAAATTATTTTCCTAGCATCACCTCCATTGTGCCCAACACCAGCTCATCCCAGACTTTTAATCACCGATTTCAACCTCCCATGCCTTATTCGGCCATAGAACGCCTAGAGATTTCTTCTTGATGGAAGACTGATGGGAGTCTCCATCGTGAATGTTTAAAGAAATGAGAATGTCATCACCCAACATTCTCTATAAATGCAGGCCTAGCAAACATCTCATCACCAGAGTTACCAACACCCTCTCGTCCTCCCACTGATTGTCATAATAATACGGCCAAATGGACACCTAATACAAAGCTAGCACCATCCACCAGCATTTAATACCTATCATCACCCAACTCATCCTCCATCCATGCCATCCAAATATTTTTCATCCTTCCACCTCGTGATGGAACCAAGACCGAAACCTCCTACTTGGCAGCCATGAGAGGTGTGAGCAGGGATTCATCCACCTTTCTTCCCTAGATCCCAAATATGATTCAATTGAGTACCATTAGGACCCTTATTCACTAACCTATCTGCCATCTCATTACCTTCTCTAAAAAACATGCTTGATAAAAAATTTAGATATTCCCCTCGCCAATTCACAGGCCCTATCCAAAAGATCCTACAATCTCCAATTAACCATTCAAACCTCTTTAAAAGCTTAGATAACCACCATAAAATCTCCTTCTATCTCAACCTTACTCAACCTCAAGCTTCTGCAAACCACCAATAAGAGCATGTAATTATGCCTCAGTATTTGTCATTATCGTAAGATGCTCAGCCTTTTCTGCTAACACAATTGCCTTCTCATTTCTTATACAACATCCTAGACCAGCAACCCCCGTATTTCCTTGAGAAGCACCATCAAAATTCATTTTGAGCCAGCCTTTTTTCGGAGGTTCCCACTTATCGTTCCTTCTAACCTATTTTTCCATCCCCCAGAACTAACAAAAGTTTAGGAACCCCCAAACCAAACCACACCCGCCTCATCCTTGCATCCCCCTTAGAAAAGCTCCACTCTCCTTTCCCGCTGCTTCACTCTCCCATTTACTAGCTCCACAATCGAAGCTTCCAATTGGTTAATGAAAGTCGGAAAGAATTTATCCTTTTTCAAAAATAACCTATGATTACGCTCTTTCCATACCTCCCAAATTACCAGGGAAGGGATGACCACCCACAACTCATGATACAAAGATTCCCTTTTCAGAATTAGCCACACAGAAAAGAGGGAATGAATGTCATCTGGAAGAGCACTACTCCACCGAATCTAGCACAAAGCCATCTCCAGCACGCTTGAGAAAAAGGGTAACCCACAAGGAGATGATCTACATCCTCCTCGGCCCTTTTACACATAATACATCTCGATGGGCCCACATACCCCAGGGATTTAAATCTATCAGCTATTAGAATCTACCTTCTCACTACCACCCATACAATTGTTCCAGCCTTTGAAAGACAAGTACTATTCCAACACAAATGCAAAGGTAAAACTGAAGGGGTCTCCTCTACCTTCTATGGTTTGTATCCCTCTTTGGCACTATATCCTCCCAAAGGAGAACCAGCCCACACTAACCTATCCACCCCAACCCAAATCACCACACATATTTTTTCCAACTCTGACTGAAGCACCATCGCTTCTTCCAAAGGAACTAGCCCTGGATCTAATCTTTTCCAAGCAAAATCTGAAAAACCCTCCACTACTACCTCCTCCAAATAATCTCAAACATAAGAACCCCAGGATTGAACTAGAATATCCTGTGTCCTCTCCAAACCTAAAACACTATCCAAACTCAGATCCACACCATGAATCCTCCCAAAACTTTGCTTTCCTCCCATCAAAAATATCCCAAGTAAGATTAACTAAAATAAGCGGCCAACATAGCTCAAGGAAATTCCACACTCGTGAACAATTGGGAAGATTAGCCGCCCTCAAAATACTCTCTACATCATCATCTCTCAGGTACTTGCATTGAAGAATCTGAGCCCACTTTGCTTGACTTTGCAAATACATTCCCCATACTAGTTTAGCGCATAAAGATTTGTTTTGTAACAATAAATAATGAACTCCAATGCCGCCTTCCTTCTTTGATTTACACACCGTTTCCCAAGAAATTAGAGGGAATTTCCTCTTATCAAAGGTCTCTTGTCAAAATATCTTCACATAATCAGATTCAATTGATTGACTTTATAAATTGGTAATGCCAAGCATGAAAGAAGATAAATCGAAAGTGTTGTAATGACCACTTTCAACATCACAATCCTCCCTACCCAAGACAACCATTTATCACTCCATGAAGACATCTGATTACTAAATTTATTCACCAAATCATCCCATAGCTTACCAGTCCTCACCCCTTTGTCAACTAGCAAGCCTAAATAAGTCATAAGGAGCTACCCAATCCTGAAGTGTAGAATCACAGCCACTTGCTCCACCAACCTAGGCTCAGTATTAAAAAAGAATACCTCTAATTTCATCTCACTCACCCATTTCCCAGAGGCAAGTTCATAACAATTCAAAATTATTTTCAACACCCTAGCCTCATGCCTACTAGGGCAAGCAAAACATAAGTTATCATCTACAAACTACTGGTGTGACAAAGCTGGAAGCCTACTAGTAACCTGAATACCTTTTAAATTCCCAACCTCAATAGCCTGAGACAACGATCTCCCTAAAGCCTCTACCATCAGAATATATAAAAAAGGGGAAAGTGGATCTACTTGCCACAAACCCCTAGAAGACTCAAAGAAACTTGAAGGCTCACCATTTACCAGAATTAAGAACCTCAGAGAAGAGATACAAACAAAAATCCAAGATATCCATGATCTATCAAACCCAAAAGCCTCTAAAACCTTACACAAGAAATGCCAGTCCACCAGATCATACACTTTCCTAATATCCAAATTAACTAGCATACCCAGTCATCCGCTTGATTGAAGCAAGTGAATAGCTTCCTGTGCAATAATAATGCCATCAAAAATAGACCTCCCAGGAAAAAACCTTGTCTTCTCCTTAGAAATAAGGCTCGAAATGATGTCTTTTAGATGATTCGTCATCACCTTTTCCTGAATCTTATACAGTGTATTACATAGAGCAATTGGCCTAAATTCATCCAAAAGAGGTTGGCTTTTCTTTCTTGGGGATCAAATCCAATAGTGCGCTATTCACTTCCCTCAACAAAGATCCAGAAGCTCGAGATTCTTCCAATGCCATAGCAATCTACTGACCCACTACATCCCAAAAGGCCTAAAAAAACAAGCAGGAAACCCATCTGGCCCAGGTGCTTTGTTTGGATGGAGTAGAAAGGAAACCATACGCACCTCCTCTAATGTGAAAGGGCTTGTTAATAACCTGTTATGTTCTTGGGTTACCAAAGAAGGAATTCCTCTGAACAACTCCTTCTGTTGGGCACCATTTGAGCCTTCCTAGTTATTTAGGATCAGCTAAAAGTAATCCACTGCTAATTTTGCAATCCCTTCCTGACCCTCCACCAAAACTCCATCCTCCCTCTGTAGACAAGAGATCCTATTCAATTCTCTCCTAAATCTGGTTGAATTGTGGAAATTTTTTGAGTTTCTATCTCCTTCTCTAATCCAGGTTTCCTGTGATTTCTGATGCCATAACACTTCCTCCCTTGCTAGGATCTCTTCCCACTTCTTCAAAAGACCTTTTTCCTTTAAAAACAAAGACTCATCCATTCCAACTGACATAACTTGGACATTTGCCTCTGCAATCTCCTCCTCAAGACACCTCTTCTCTTCAAAGATGTTTCCAAAGCACTCCTGATTCCACACTCGTATTTTCTGCTTTAGATTTTATAATTTACACACAACCCTGAATAGCCAATTCCTAGACAGTTGATGCTCCTTCCACCACTCCTTGACTTTGGGTAGAAATTGAAGGTCTCGAAGCCACATTTTTCAAATCTAAAAGGACATCGCAAGGCTTTTCACTCCCCCAACACTTCCAGAAGAATCAAATAATGATTTGAGCTTGAGAACAGTAGAATCCTACGATCTAAGGAAAAGGGGAAAGCTACCAAATCCCCACTAAACAAAAATCTATCGAATTTGTCCACTATCCCACTAAAACCCAACCTTCTATTCATCTAGGTATAAGAGCCATTTTCCAATTGAATATCCATCAAGGAATTCAAATTTACAAATTCCTCAAAATCTATTTTAGACTGTAGTTTCCTCCCGACCCCTCCATGCTTGTCCTCCGCCTTCAGGATCACATTGAAATCTCCCCCTAAAATACAAACCAATTCCTTTTGAGATTGAAGAAAAGCACCAATATCCTGCCATACCATCCTCTTATGCACCAAGTTGACAGGCCCATAAACATTTACCAGGATGAATTCAAGATTTGAATTCAAATTTTTTACTTTACTTGCCAACCACCACCTTCCAATAGCTAATTCCTCCAACTGTACAAGCTGTGAATGTCACATTTTTATTATTCCACCTAAATCCCCTTGAGAATCAACCATAGAAAAGCTCCATGCCCTAAATTTTGTCAACAAGCTCCCTATCTCCTCACTCTACAATTTAGTCTCTTGAACCAGAATGATATTCGTCAATTTATCTTTAATCAAATGTCATAGCAAACACCTCTTGTTAGGGGAATTTAATCCCCTAACATTCCATCTTAACAACCTCATTGCCCCTCGAGAAGGGGACCACCCTTCCCTGATCTAAGGTGCATTGTTATTTTTTGTTGACCCACTACCTCCCCTGCAAGAGACTTTTTCTCTTCATTCGACGTATGCCCAACCTTTCTCTTATCTCCACAGTTTGGAGTTGCTTTCCCATCACCCTATAACAAAATCCCAACCTCTTCCTAGTACACACCTTGGCTTCCTCTGAAGCCTGCTCCTTCACCACTTATGATTTCCCCTAAACCACCTCCACAACCTTCTCCTCTCACAACAGATTCTCATCCACTTCTACTTCTTTCAAAGCGCTCACTTCCCATGGAGCCTCTCCATATAGGATCATTCGAAGATTTTTCTCTTCTTCCCAATCCTTCTCTACCCAATTAGACTCCTACTCAACCTCCATCTCCTCAACATTCACATCTTGATGAACCTCAACCAAGGTTCTTAACTCATTCCCTATCTCCATAGTTGTTTCCCAATCATTGAGTTCCTAATCCAGAACTGAATCATTCTCCTTCATGGAAATAGTCACACCAATCTCCTCTAACCTCTCCTTCGATGGTTGCAATCCAATCGGTAGACACCCATGATCTAATGATGGAAAATCTATCTCCTTCCTTCCTTTATCCTTAGAAACCCCACTCTGAACTTCACTAACTTTATCCAAATTGGATAGACGACCCTTCGAAGATCCCTCTCCTAGATCCACAATCCCTTTACCCATCTTAGAAGGTCTCACCTTATTCTTGAGTCCCTTAGGATCCCACATCTTCAAAACTGTCAACTGGCATTGAGACCAATTCCAGTTAACCTTTTGAATCCAATTCTCTCCATTAAGAGCCAACTCCATTTCACCCCACAATGTACTCCAAGGTGCCACCTCTATTAAAACCCTCATCCTTCTTTCATTACCATCATTTAGGGCTTTCTCATCTATGCCTATACACTTTCCTAGAGCACCTCCTATCCATTCTAGAGCCTCAAAAGACCATAGTTTTGAAGGAAAATTGTCCAACTCAACTCAAACCCACATATTATCTAGGATATGATGGGTCAGCTCAAATTGCCTTGACCAAGCGAAAAAATAAAAACCAAACATGTCCATTGATAAATGAGATGCCTCTAAAATTTCTGATCTTATTTTCGCAGAGGCACACTCAACCAGGATAAAGCTATTCGCTAAAAACTTTATGGACACCTTATCCTTCCACTTCTCTGACCACCATTATCTCATATGAGTCTTAGTGCAGTTATCTCCCCACCATTTCACAAAAAAAATCCCTATTCTCCAGAATGAACCTTGTTCTCTCAATGAGCATTTCTGGGATCACCTATGCAACACAAGTTATAATCCCCCTAGGCTCAGATTGTTGAACCTTAATGCTCTCCAGAGGCCTTTCCTGGACAGTCTCCTTCACTCTTTTTTTAATCCATTGCTGCTTTCCAACAAGATGGACAATTTTACATCCAAATTCATCTACCCCAACACCCCTAAAGGGCCCTTGATTTTCCTATTGGGCACTTGGATTCATCCTTTTATTCCCTCTCCCCCCACACCCTCCAAAATGACCCTTGTTCTCTCAATGAGAATTTACGGGATCACCTATGTAACACAAGTTCTAATCCTCCTAGGCTCAAACTGTTGAACCTTAATGCTCTCCAGAGGCCTTTCTTGGATGGTCTCCTTCACTCTTTTTTTAATCCATTGTTTCTTTCTAGCAACATGGCCAATTTACATCCAGCTTCATCTACCCCAACACCCCTAAAGGGCCCTTTCTTTTCCTATTGGGCACTTGGATTCATCCTTTTATTCCCTCTCCCTCCACACCTTGAGGGCAAGCACTTCCTTTTCCTAGCATCCCTCATTCTTGGTGATTTACCCTTCATACGCCGCCAACCAAAAACCCATGGCAACTCTCTCCAAGGCTATCGTTGAAAGCCCCTCCTTGGTTTTGAAGGCACTCAAGATCTTCTATCTCCTTCTCTTATCACCTTTCTTCCCCCAAGCTCCTCAACACCAGACCTAGAGACATTCCTTTGAACCCCCTGAACTTGTCAACCATTCCTTAACCTATCCTAAAGTGTAGGCCATTCCTTCTCTGCATCCCTCACCGACGATTCAACATCCCATCGTTTGAAACCCTCATGAGCATCCCTAATGTCCATTTTTTGCAATCCCATAATTGGATAAAAACTTGTTGCATCAACAAAACTAGCAAGATTCAAGATAATTCTCGACTACAAACTATGCTAATAGTCACTGCAGAAGAAAAAACCAATTTGAATCCATATGGTGATTGAGGTAATATCCAAATTTTATATTTTATAATGAATTAGCCCTAGTAGAGATATTTGGATAGCCTAAAGAGTTTAATTTTATCTTTCAAAATTTCTTTGATGTTCATTTTCCATTTTTCATTTGATATTTCATTGTAATATCTATTGATTCAACTTGCAAGAAATGAATCCCACTATTAGGTTGGGAATTACAGTGGTAGAAAAGGTTACCTTTTGATTTTTCACTCAATGCAAATATCCTTCATCATTTTCACCAATTCCCAAAACATTTACTTAGTGAATTCCCTGTATGTGAGACTCTCCAACAAAATTTTACCACCCTTATGCCAAAATCAAACTAATTGTAATTTTTTATTTGATGGAAAATAATCATAAGTTAAAATTTACCTGCAAGTTATTGAATCACTTGACTACTTCTAAATTTAGAAATGTTAGTTACCACCCATCCATTTTTTTCAATCCATGGAAAACCACTAAAATGAACTTTATCGACAACTTCAAATTTGGTAGATCTGCACTCACATTGATGCACTGAGCTTGTCATAATGATACCTTAACCCATCCATCATGCTCTTCATTTAATTTGCACACCTAATTATGTACGTATTAATTTTCCTCAAATTTCTCAACATTTCAATGTTTTCCAACTCACCAATCTAGCACTCCTTCCAAACTACACATCTGGACAATTTCATAATTAATATGACTCAATCGAATGAACTAAAATGACCACCATTTAATTCTATAATATTGAATTTTCCTGGCTCATAATCTTCGTACTAGTCATCCTTGAACCCACTGTGTACTAGCTTCATGAGAATTTATTTGATTTAACTCTTAATTCTAAGGGAAAGTGTACTTCTGCCACCTCAACTTGTATTCCCAAGATTTACCTCAAGGCAACCATGCATCGTAGATTTCTCATGGCTTTCTATAAATACGACACTCTCCTTTGAATTTTGTACTTCTATCTTCAACTTTCAATTTCCTCTTTGCATTTTTTCTTTCCTGCAAACTATGAATACCCCCATCTACCTCACCAACATTCATCACTAGACCAACTTCCTGGGCCAAATTACAAGCCAACGGCTTGAAAAAGTGTTTTTCCTCGGGATTTCCTCTACCAAGGCCTTTATGTGTTTGGTTCTTAGGGAAAATTTCATGAATGTCAGGTCCTATTACAAGGTGAACTCAGACTTGGCTTCACGGTTCATCATTTCCCTGTTGGACCTCAAACTCTTTGCAGCTGAATTTCATTTTTTTGATGTGATGATAATACAACCAAACTATCTGGGGAATCTAGACATTATGTTGATCATTGCTCAAACTGCAATGGGAGTTCTAGCGATCGAGGAAAGTCCATAATTTCTAAATTAGGGAAAGATAGTTCCTCTTCTATCCTTCCTCACTGCACTGCACACCCCTAACCTTGACAAGCACAGTGATAATGCTTACTTATGGAACATGTTTCTCTGGGACAAGGCACAACAAATTGACTAACCAAGAAGCATGTCCATTGTGTTAGTGTAGTTTCTTGAGAAGCTAGCCCCCCTTTTTATTTTTTGATATTGACTTGTAATGAGAATTTTGTATTTCTATGTACATACGAGGTTATTACCATTCAATCTAATGGAAATTTTACTTTTCTATAAAAAAATGACTTTGCTTTTTGCTTCTTCATGCATGCATTTTCTTCAAATGGTTTTATATTTTTCATCTTTCAATGGAATGGTTTTTTCACAATTCAGTTACCATGTGTTTTAATTAAGATAAATTTGTTAATTTCAAGACCTAAATCAAAAAAATAGGGAAAAAACTACCAAAGCAAACTGACCTAACAAAGCAAATTTACCCTAATAAAGCAGTTTAACTTAACAAAGAAATTTACCCTAATCTCCATTACCAACTTTGTAGTGCTTTTAGTTCGAATTTTAGTAGCCTTATCTTTAAATTCACTTAACATTCAGTTAACCTACTATACTTATGAATTACCCAAAATTTTGTGTGTTTAATGAATGAGAATTCAAAATTGTACTTACCCATAATTTCACTAAAATGTATGGAAATGACCTGATGGACAGTCGATTGCACACACCTTTTTCATTGTCTCGAACTTATATCTTCATCAAACCTTGGCTTATGGCATTCCAACTCCCTTTTCTTTGTTTCATGAATAGTTTTATTTGTTACGCGGTCACTTCTTCCTTTAGGGCCTCATCAACAACCTGCTTTATCTTCAACCCTAACACCACTATTTATCTCATTAGACTAGACTCCAACATGATTTACATAATTATTAGAAAGAGAAAGTAAAATTCTAGTACATTGTCATTTGTATAAAACCAAATGTTTCTTCCCTTTTAAACTATGGATTTACAATTAGGGGTGAAAAGCATGCATCTCCTACCCGTTTCACCTGTTCCTTCTTTTCACCATCATCCATGTGTATGAAGAGTGGTAACTCACTTCCTTAAAATCTACACTTATAGTGTGATATTTCCAAAAATAATTGACTATTTTTTTCCTACAAAACTTTTGAGATTTCCACATTATGATCATGGTTAGAAAATTTATTTAATCCAATTGTTGAATAGATAAAAGCTCTATTTCCACTAGGGTTATGCATTCTTCTAGAATTCAAACACCAATTCAAAAATAATTCCTTCTTTTTCACACTTAAGGAAGCTTCTGTTAGCGGGATTACCTTATGAATGGCCAAACCTACCCTAGTCAAAAAAACCTTACAGTAAATTTCACTATGACAAATTGTGTCATGAATTCTACACTTTGTAACTCAACCAAAAGTGAACAAATTCAAGGGTGAGAGCTTCTGATTAATAATTTTTTGGATCTCTTCAATCTCCTTTTCACTCTTGATTTTAAGCTTACTTGAACCTTTAACTCACGAGCACACCTCAACTCTATGATTGGGACACCAATATCTACTTAAGAACAAAAGGCCCTCCTAGCACCACTTTTGTTGATGCGAGTGTTACACGCATACACCAACATGTAGATAAATTCTCACAAAAGAACATGGTAACCTACCTTTACTTGAAAGATCCGCCAAGAAAACCTAAAACTAAGGTGATCTCATTTTGATCCCAAGGCTCAGGAATGTCAAGTCTTGACACACTAGGTTTACTCAGGGTTTTTTGTGTAAATTATTATCAATCATGAGGGGCCTATGGTTTTGGAGGTTAACTGGTATCCAAAGATCATTATAGAAGCTCAATTTGATCACTCATAAGTCACTTCACAACTTCATGAAATTAAAAATTTGTAATAATATTTCATGAATTCAAATTACTTGCACATATTCAAGCAGATTTAGAATTAATCACTTTACAACTTCATGAAAATGAAAGGTTTACAATAAAACTCCTTGCATTCATCATTTTTTGAAACATTTTTTTGAAAAGGGTATGTGCAAGATCATGATGGGCCAAAAAGTGGCGTTATGTAAGTGATATGATAGCCAATGTGGCTGACAACTTTTTTTACCCAAAATCGATGAAACAAAAATGGTTTTTAAAGGAGATTCTTAGCTTTCCACCAATATAAATTATGCTCTACTTTGAATTTAATAAATTATTATTATTCATTTTCTATTTGAATTAAGACTAAAGTCTTAATTTATAGGCTGATTGAAAAATATCTATATCTTACAAACGGTATCACATTTTTTGAATCTGAAACATGTGTCACATTATATGCTTCGCATACTATAGGATTAAAAAAAAATGAATTTCATGAAGTTTTGACCAAGTTAAGGTGGTTTACAAAAAAATATGCATCACATCAGGACACGAGTCCTCTACTTATATCTAAAATATTATAAAAACATATTATCATTTTATTGTGGTTAGGATGATCAAACAAACACCTACTTCTTATTTTTTTCCTAAAATTCAAGTACTACTGCATTCAAATTTCAAATTTTCACAATTAGTTTTTTTTTAAATAAACCTAGTATTTTAGAAACTACTTTCAATTTACTACATATTCTATTATTACATATTTTTGAAATAATATAGATAACTTATTCAAATTTTTACTTCAAGTTGCCTAAATTTGATTTTCTAAATTTTCATCACCACTTAAGGGCGTGTTTTTTCCATGATGATCCTACACATACCCAAAATATTAAACATTTATTCTAAAATAAAGCATTAAAAGACTAAAATTTAAAGATTCTCCCAGATATGATCCATGCATGCCCCAAGAAACAAACTAAATCAAATAAAACCACTATATAGTTTCACCAGATTACTTCATAGCTAGGCATAGGATGATACAAGGATTTAAAAAAACATAGATTATTTGCCACCGAATAGTGTCAATATGCACCCAAATCTAGCACACCACACAGTCTTTTCTGATAGGAACAAACAATCAAATATGTCTAATTTTGTATCAGGAAATAGATTTAAATTGTCCTTGATATTAGCTAACTTCAAATGGAACATACAATTTTATAGTTTGGAATGGAACAAAAAATAGGAAAATAAATAAAACCTGCAAAAGTTTTAGTTCTCTGAAATCCACAAATTTTGAACTTAACTAAAATAAAATAATTCCTGATCTTTTATAAGAACAAAGCACTTGAGGAGCTCAATAAAAACACATGAAAGAGAATCCAGGGAATGAATCATAGCACAACATGTGGCACATGATACTTGGCAAGAGAAACTTCTAGAATAAGTCAACTAAACTTTGAATTTCTTCAACACTTTAAAAATTTTGGACTCATGTCTTCAACATACAATCAGAATGTCAAATCGAATTGAATAGATTATCAACTTGATCTTCAAACAAAATGCAGGAACTAGCTGGATATTCAGAGTGATCAATTGGATATAAAAAAATTAATCCACTCTAGCTCTATGTTCCTACCTCCAAGCTATGGCTTCGAGAAAAATTCTAGTAAGTGTAGCACCCCAAAGCTTGGCATCTCCTTTATTGCATGTGTAATACCCAGATCTCTGATTCCTCGACTACTCGCGTTTCTTCACCATACGCTTCTTCTTTGCATGAACTTCCAAAGTACACCATCTAACCTGGGAAATATTGTTAGATCTACTCGCAATCCAATTTTTTGTGACTGTCCATACCCGAATGTTTTCCCACAACCTATTTCTCCTACACATAAAATTCCACATGTCAATCCCTTTTTAAAACATTAATAAAAACCTCATTAGAATAAAACCATCTTTATCATTAATCCTTACAAAAATAACACTCCAAATAGCGTGCTTTAACTTTTTAATGTAACCGCCAACTTTAAGCGATTTTTCAGATGTTTTGTGCTCTCGAGCAAAATTGAACAAGTTTGAACATTCTTGTACCAATGCATCATTTACCTGGGTACCCAAGTACCCAACATTCGATTACCTGACTACCTTTAAAACTCGACTAGCCGATGTACTACACTTATCAGAACAAATCACAACCCAACTTCTGTCTTCTAGCGGTCTTTTTAGACCCATAGGCTTTTGACTCCCAACTTAATCAACTCATTAAACTTTCTTCACAAACTCATTTGAATCATTCACCCAGACTCAAATTACTTGAAAACCCATTCACCTAGACTCTCGACACCCAGTACACTTGATCATGAATTATTTCCAAGGTTTTCAACTTCACTTGCATTTCCCTAAGGCTGCCAACCAACTAGCATCTATCTTAAGCAATAATTTTCAACTTGGTTCCTCAAGCCTACATTCTTGGGGCGTGTTGTGGGACCACAAAATAGATGGATTCAGTGGCTACAATCAAATTAGAATAGCTCTAGAGGACCAGGATAAAACAACCTTCACATGTCTTTGGGGCACTTATGCTTATTATATCCTTCCATTTTGGCTATGTAATGCTCCAACCACTTTGCAAAGGGTACTGTTGAGTATATTCTCAAATTTTGCACATGACCATCAGAATCTGCATGGATGATTTAATAACATATGGGCATATATGATGAAGCACTTGAAAACCCAAATAAGGTCTTAAAAAGGTGTCAAGAACATAATTTATCCGGCATGAGAAATATTTCATGATGATGACCCAAGGAATTGTATTAGGAAATTGTGTGTCAAAGGATGGCATTCAAGTGGATCCCAATAAAATTGAAGTAATCTCAACACTCCCTGTGCCCCAAAAAAAAATATGTTAGGATTTTTCTAAGACATGTTGGGTACTATAGGAGATTCATATAGGACTATAGAAAACTTGCAGCCCCATTATTTGTTTTACTCACAAAAGATGTAGAATTTGAGTGGACAGTTGTTTGTCAACACTCTTTAGAAGCACTCAAGATAGCATTGACCAAAGCACCTGTCTTGAGAGGACCAAATTTGACCCTACCTTTCCACATACATATAGATGACTCTGATTTTGATATAAGAGAAGAGCTTGTGCAAAAGGAAGGTAATAAAGAGTATGTTATTTATTACATTAGCAAGAATCTACAAGGGGTATAACTCAATTACACAGTAACAAAAAAAGAAATGTTGGAATTTTTCCATACAATCAACAAGTTTAGACACTACATCATAGGGTATCTATTATTCATCCATGTTGATCATATAACAATAAGGTATCCAATGAATAAACCAATGGTTGGTGGTAGGCTTGTTAGATGGTTGTTATTACTTCAATAATTTGACATCACCATAGTGGATAAGCTAGGTAAAGCAAATGTAGTGGTAGTTTTTCTATCCATACTACTAACTCAATTAGAAAAAGATGGTGTTGATGATTCTTTTCTAGATGAGCATTTATTTTCTCTATCTCTACATGCACCTTGGCTTGTTGATGTTTCTATATATCTAGTAGTAGGACAAATACCACCTCATTTCTCCCTAGAGAAAAGAGAAAATTTGATATAAAAAAGATTTCCCTACTCTTGGATAGTTGGTTATTTATTATACACAGGCCCAAATAATATTATGAGAAGATGTATAAGAGAATATGAGGTCTATGATATCCTCAAATCCTACCTTGATGAATCATATGCGGACACTTTGCAGCAAAGAGGATTGCACTCAAGATTATCACCACTAGCTATTACTGGCCTACTCTTCATAATGATGCAGTGAAATACACTAGGAGTTGTGATAGGTGTCAAAGAAGAGGTAGGCCAACTAAAACAAATGAGTTTCATTTGCAACCATAGTTAGCACTAGCACCATTTGATAAATGGGGGCTAGACTTTATTGGCCCAATATCACCAACATCAAACAATAAGGAGTATATATTAGTGTGCACAAATTATCTAAAAAAGTGGGTAGAATTTAAAGAATTTTAGTTTGCAAGAGATGGAAATGTGGAAAAATTTCTATATGAAGATATATTTACTAGGTATGGAGTGCCAAGAGAAATTGTTATAGATCAAGGTCTCCAGTTTACATCAGAACTATTCAATAAATTGATGAAAGAATATGAGATCGAGCATAGGAAGTCAACACCCTACCACCCTCAAGCCAATGGGCGGGTGGGAGTAAAAAATAGGGAGATTGAAAAAATTCTAACCAAAAAAATGCAGATTCATAGGAAGGATTGGGCAACCAGGCTACTTGAGGTAGTATGGGCCTATAGGACAACTTGGAAGACTACTAGAAGGTTTACACCATATGAGTTGGTGTATAGAAAAACAACAGTACTTCCTATTAAATTTGAATACAAAACACTAAGGATAGCAGTACAATTTGGATTGGACTTAACAACAACACAAAAAGAGAGATTACACAATTTGAATGCATTAGATGAAATAAGGATGGAAGCTATGCACCACACTGAGGTTGTTCAAAAATAGAGAATTAGATGGCATGACTAGTTTATCAAAACTAAGGAATTCAGTGTGGGGGATTGGTCTTTGCCCTATGACTTAAGGTACAAATACTATAAAGGAAAGTTACAAACAAGATGGTTAGGTCCATATGAGATACATCAAGTATTCCCAAATGGTGCAATACAATTGTAGACTATTGATGCAGTCAGATTCTCACTATTGGTTAATGGACATAGATTGAAACTTTATAAGAATCTAGTCAAAAGAATGACTTTATTCTTTCCTTAATGCACCAATATGGACCAAAGAGTGACTCTGACAAAAAAATTGTACCAGACATTGAAGATTTAGCAATAGATACAATAGGTTCTCTACATGATTCATCAAATGAGCTACACAACTCACCTACTGAGGTCACTTAGGTATAATTTCCTACCATATTTCATATGCACACACAACACAGGTGGAAAAAAGAAACAATCATTTTCAAGCATAGTCCATGATGCAGTAGGGACCTATAGTTTCATGCATACAAGCGACAAAAATTAGAAAGGGGCCTATTGTTGAAGGCACCCATAGCACTTTCCTATCAAAAAATTCAAATTTTTAGTTGAATTAATTGCATATCCATCCACCTACACTTTATTCTTATGTTCATGTAGCCTCAAAACTATCATTTCACTACATGCAACTTCATCCACCTCATTCCATGTAAAATTCATATCAACTTTCCCGATTTCCATGCACTATGTCATTTATTTTGCATCATATCATCGTACATCCCACAACTTTTCAAAAACATCATTCACCATTTTCATGTAGTTATATCATTTATCACCAATTCAAAGTACGAGCAGTAACATCAAATCTCATTGTGGGCAGTTCAAATCACTATCACATGAGCTAAGTTTTAGTTCACTACATTTCTACATGTACATATATTAATCTTCCATGATTATCATAGATGTCAATTATTTTCTTACATGTTTACATATTTGACTTTACATGCTTCATATCATTTTTAATATTTCTAATACATCATTTCACCCTCCACCAAGTACAATGCAATTAATTGAGGACACTTAATACCTTTAGCTGGGGGGAAAGCAGTACTCTTCATTTTCATTTTATTGATTTACAAAACCCAAACACTTTCTGCAAATATTTTTCCATTTTTCCCCCATTATATATGCAATCCTACCATCCAAGCTACAATTCAAACTCGGAAGGAGAGGAGAAGGGGTAGGATAGCTAAATTTGGAAAACACAAGCACACAGGCAAAAAGGGATTGGTGTGGTTAAATTGATAAATAAGGAATTTGAGCACAAATAGAGCAAAACATCATCATGGGTGGTGATATAATCCGAAAAGAACAATCTACACACAATCAACTAATGGAAGACAAATTGGTGTTGCCTATTTTTCCACATGTTGGTTGGATAGACTACTTCTTGAAACTCATAGAGTTTAGCAAAGTTATAACCCAACAATTTGTTGCTACTTTATAAAATGATGAGGCAACTGTAAGAGGGCTTAAAGTGGATGCTTCAAAGGCTGCCATTATAGAGGCTTCAAGATTTCCAAGAGAAGGGGAGGATTTTCCAGTTAGGACAGATATTGTTGCTATCAAGAATGAATTCAGAGAACATGGAGAGAACTGGGACTCATCCTCCAAAGGTACTAAAATATTATCCTTGCCATGGGTTTGGTCTTTTGTTGCTTAATATATAATTATCTCACATGTGATGGTAGGTAGTCTTTATTATACACATTTTAAAATTTTAAGCCATCTTCACCATGATAGGCATGTAAATGTTCTCAATTTTCTTTATAATATGTTGAAAAGAATGATTTTTGAATACAAAAAGAAGACAAACAACATTACATTGTCACATTACTGATTAGTTACCCTATAGATAAAAATACGTTTGAGGGTTTAGTTCCCACATGTTTCATGGGAGAGTTTCTTAAATTATGGTCATATTAATAATATTCTTGAGGAACCTATTGTTCCAAAAAATGTGGAATCACCTGTTGTATTAGGAAGAGAAATGTCCTCTAGCTCCCCTATTGCTTCACCTACCTGCAGTAGAGGAGAGCCAAAGGAGCAAAGCCTACAAGACTCACTACCTACAGCCTCTGAGCAACCTACAATAGGAGATTCCAAGAAACCCCCACTTCTATAAAAAGCACCAAAAACTAGGAAGAGAAAGGGTGAATCTTCTTCTGCACCTACCAAGAGGTAGAATAAATTCACATAGCCCAGGTGTTCACACTGCTTGAAGAAGAAAGTCGTTATGAGGGGATCAATTAAGAAGCAGGAAAAAATAAGATGTGATAGTGGAAACTAATTTAAAATTAAAGGGGAATAGCCCTAGAAATGTACATACACCAGTTAAACAACAATGGTATTTCACAAGCACATCTAAATCTCATTCAGAGGATACCTTTATTGCTAAAAAGATGAGAAAGAAAACCTCACAAAGCTCTAATAGTGAGGGTTGTGACTATGCCATGAGTGATGATAATCATTTTGTAGAAAAAGATGAAAATTTTTTCATTGAGGAAAGAAATTTCAAAAAGGAATTACAAGAGGCACTTGACAAAATAAAGCAATTGGAGGATTTATTAAAAATTTGTCAATCAAAGGACAATGAGAGGGACATGAAAATTAAAGAATTGGAGGAAAAATTACACAAATTTGAACATGGGTCCAAGTTGGATGTTCTTACACAACTTGATCTTGTGGAAATAGGGAATAAAGAACTTGTGGCTAAAGGTAGACCTCCTCTACTATGAACCCCAACTAGCCCCACTATAGTGTCCCTAGGGTATGATATATGGAAAAGAACTAATGAATTCTCTTAGTAGAAGGAAGCTTCGGAGAAGGAAAAAGTTAGAAATGATAGCTAAACATACTACGGTTCTTGAGAAGAAGAGAAATGAATTAAAGAAGCTAATAGTCAGAGTTGAGGAAATTGTAAATAAAGTTGCACAAATCCTCAAATGTAGGCCACCCACCAGGGTTTATGCTTTATTTTTACAAGAAAAAATTATGTGTTTCCAATTCAGCCTACTAATCAATAACATACCAATTTCCCTAAGCAGAAAATTTAAGCTTTTAAATATTTTTGTTGATTCTACACTAGATCTACAAGATCAACTATGCAAATTTTACCTGCATAATCTTTCTCTACCAGATGATACTGAATGGAACCCATTAATGTTTGTGGGAGATTTATAGGTTAGAGCACTAGCTTCTTACTTCAAAAATGAGCACCAAAGGCGATAAATAATGCAAGACTATATTGAGAGAGATAAATCTATTGCTCTCCAGATCATAAAAGAGTTAAAGGACCCTGATACAGCCATAGAGGAATGGAAAACTCTCCTGAAGCATAAGGGTGTAGGTAGAAGAATCATAAATGTTAGAGAAAATTATTATGTTAGGATGCAATAGCTATTTCTAGGTCGCATCCATCATGATTTTAAGTTTTTTTTAAGGAAGGTGGGAAGAATTGACTCCTAAATTACAAAAGAAGGAACTACACTCTTTATATAACTTTGTAACCATGCTTGAGAGATCTCATAGGTGTATAGAGATTTCTAAAGACAAGGGACTCACATGGGTACCTCTTACCTTTCATCCATCGATGCTCCTTTATTCAGTGCCACATTGGACAAGGGAACAAAATGTAGAACAGGAAGAGGCAAAACATTTTAAATGGGAAATACTTTCAACTTATGGGAGATACTACTTGAAACAAGGAAAAGGAGTGGATGTGGTTATATATTTCTTGGAAATGACCTTGCAATACAACCTCTATTCCTAAAGTGATTGCTTGAGGACAAGCAATATCTTAGTTGAGGTGAAATGATGAGACCAAGTATTAGCTAGTTTTTTGTTGTTTTAGTTCATGCTTTTAGATATTTTCAGATACTCATTTCATATACATTCCTAAACTTGTCTATCTTTTTATGTCTTTCATGTAACTTGAACTAGGTTTTGATGTATGGAATTATGATTATGATATGATGGTAATTGCATAGTTAGATGTTTGAGTCTGTATGGAATGCAATATGAGTCTATTTTTAATTTATGGTTATTAGTATTGTGTATATGTTATATGAATTAACTCCTTGCAATCGAGAAGCCAAAGTAAGCAAAGTGTAACTCGCAACAACTAGGAAGCATGGCCTGCAACCAAATGATTTCAAACAGAGATGTAGGGAAAATTGTAGAACAATAGGAATATGGTAGTTGCAGAAATGGAAGCACTCATTAATGAGGATGATTGTGAATCATTAGACCATTTAATAAGATAACTGAAGGAAGGAGACTACAATGATTGGGGAGAAAATGTGATTGTTCCCATTGTACATGTCTCTGCTATGTCATTAAGGACAAAGTTCCAATCCTAATCGTCTTCTTCCATCTTTTCAATTACACAGTCTTTGTCACTCTCTATTTCATAGGGGAGTGGTAATTTGCATTTAGTTTTCTATTTTGAGTCCTCATTCTAATAAACCTCTCCCAAACCTATATAGTTGGCCCAGTGGTTGAGGAGTAGGTATAGTGTATGGATATGTTCAAATAGATATAGTTTTTCCATTACACAGACATTACTTTGTTATTTTCCTATTATTCTTTCATGAATAAGATATCTTTGAAGATTCTTGTCAGATTGTGAAATCTATATTTTCAGCTAATTCAAGGAGTTTAAATTTGAGCTTATTATGTGGATACAATAACTTGAGCAAGGGCCGCTCAAGGTAATTGTTTTCCACTTTATTTTTTATACTTTAATTTTTGTTGTTATATTAGATGCTTTCATTATTAAAAACATCTTAATCAGATTTGTCATTTCCCTGTATGTGAATGAGATCTTGTCTTATGCTTCATGTTTTTTTTTGTCTATATACATTGTCCTCTAAAGTGAGTCAAAGTTAGCAGTGTTAAGTTCATTACAAAATTTAGGTTTTAACAGTGAGCCAGTCATAGTCTTAAGCTATAAGTACCCATTAGCAATAGTTCTAGATTTAATCTTTTTTCTTGTTTTATAGATTGTGTTTTATTTCCTTTTGCATATGTTTCAAGCACCCATACTAAATTATATAGGCAATATAGAATCTCTGGATGCACATATAATGTCAGCATCATCACAAGCTTATGTTAGCCTTGGTTGATAATTAAATGAAGTTTTTACAAGGGTTTAGTAGACTGTTTAGTTAAGAACCACCTCTGAATTGTGTGTCTATCGCCAAGTTTACTTAGCATTATTTGGGACTTACAATAAGTAGTAGAATTTTCCTAATTTATGAATGATATTAATGCATGTGATTCCTATTCTCCTAAAATTATCAAAGGTTTAATTTAAAATTTCACATCTTCCATGTTAATAAATATCCTACATTTTATAGGTCCTCAAGTTGTCATGTATGTTTTCCTAGTTCAAATATTGGTGTGAACATTTTTGGAGTTAAGAAGAGTTAATTCAAAGTGTTCAAGTTTTAGGAAGTCCTTATGAAGGTTAAGTTTCATAGAGGAATGAAAGTTCTAAGTAAAAAATCAAAAAATTCTCTTTTGGGGGATTTTGGGATTTCATCTAATTTTATAGTTCTTTTAAAACCTACCAATAGTCTTGAAACCTCATGGATTTAGCTATATTAGTGTCTCAAAAATTATTTTCATCATTATAAGTGATGATCCTATCATTAGACCTCAAAAACCTATATGTCATAACTATATCAATTTTTTACTTCATTTTCACATATGTAACACTTACTATATTGCAATTAAAACTTGAAATCCCATGTGAATTACTCCCCATGATCCTTTACCACTACTTTGTAATTACTAGAATACAAGTACACCTCAAAAATTTGCTCGTAAAACCAAAATAATGCATAATTTATTGCTCAAAACATGTAAAAATTATAAATACTAGTGACCTTTTGTATCATTTTCAATGAAATATTTCAGCATTTTATTACATCTATTCTCTCCTTTCACCCTTGCAATCTCAAAAAAATTGTAAAACCTCTATCTTTGTAAATTTATTTGTAAGAAAGAATTAATCACACTATTGTAAACAAGAGAGTTCAAAGTTCTGATTTTGATCATTTATAGAGCTTTCCAAGCTATACAAGTACTTTTATGGTTTTCAGCCCATGTACTTGTATGGTTTTCAAACCAAGTTCATAACATTTTCTTGGTACATTTTTTTGAACCCTAGAATTTTTATTTTTATCTCTCCCATTGCAATTTTTTTAGTTACTTTAGGATAAATACATGGTATTTTCTTTTTTGAGATTTTAAACATCACATGTGTTGTAACAACCCAAAAAATGCAACAAGAAATTTTTCAAGTCATTTATACAAAATTACATCAACATGTAAAACTATGCAAGTAATATAATAACATCACATGAACATTATTTACCATTCATCAAGTATTATAAATAAAATATAATATAAATACCATCAAGCACATCTCAATTATCTCATATATAATGGGTCAAGAACTAAAACCCATTAATATGGTATACAAGTATATGATATCCCAATAGCCAAAAGTCTCATATGCAAATCAAACATAAATAATATACATCATGATATACCTGAAGAAATTCAAGCTCACTCCACAAGCTAATCTCTCCAAGCTTCCAAGCTTGTGATGTTGATCAGAGAAAGACATAAACCCACGACTAGATGAAAACCATTTTCTCCCCTTCTATTATTCAAGGAGTATAAGTGTCCATCCATAATCCAAAAGTGTGGCATATTATCACACTAGTGATTATCTTGTTTAGTCTATTTCTTTTTTCTCTTATAGACATGAAACTATAGATCCAAATTATATAGACACAAAAACATACACATGTACCAAAGATTCATTTTAAAATAACCAAGATGACACACATTCTCAACACATAATTTATACCATCAAATATATGTGTGAATACATGAACATAATCATGCCAAATACAACCACCATTAAATTCCACAAGACCTTACAACCCTACAAGGCTCAACTTTGTATAACACATCCAAGATCATATGATACATCCAAGTGAATTGTTATTTGCATCCCAACTCTCTTCAAGCAATGTCATATGTCAACAAATAAAATGTGATCAAGGTTGGATAACATGCATCCCATACCCCTGGATGTTATTTGCTCTGGTCTATTTTTTCTATTCTTGATTGGATGTTGTTTGCTCCAGTCTATTTTGTTGTTTTCTTCTTTTGTAAGTGATCAATGCCCTAACCTCTACTTATATAATAAAAAACATGCATCCCATACTACATGTATCCTTTCCTTACCATGAAACATAATACTCAAATGATAAAATAAAATGAACACACACAAAAAAACATATAATCCATACATATATAACTCAAATCCACCAAGTAACACATATAGAATAAATGCACAAATAAAAACACCCAAGTCATACACATGAAGAAACAAACATAAAAAAATACACAAAATACACATAAACAAAGACAAAAGACACATTACCACAAGTCCTAATGTATCATACCACACCAAGATAATTCATCTCTTGTAATGTCCCCATTTTTAGCACTGCACTTCTCAGTGATCGATGGCCTATCCCTAGGGTGTTGTCAGCTAGTCAGAGGCAGAATTAGGGTTTCCGACTGTTTGGTGGGTTCTCTTGAGGATTCAGGGTTCTGCTTGTTGGAGTTTGGGTGTTTGGATTCTGGATTCCTTCTGGGTTTTCAGAAAGCTTCGCAATGGTGTCGCATGCATTGCATTCTAAGCAACTTCTTGAATTTACTATTTTTAGTAAATTCTATATTTAGCAGTGGTCTAGTCAGCACCAGCTCAGTCAACTTTCCTTCACTTACAGTTCATTGGGTGATCCTGATTTTTGGCTTAAGAGGTTCATTTTGGAGAAATAAGTTATTTAAAGTCAATAATGTTTTATTTTATAAAATAACCCCGTGTCCTAGTAATATGACTTTAAGTCATTTTAAAGAAGGGGACTTTGAGGGTTATTCTCTCATGAGGAACATATTGCAATTTTTCCTAAATTTAATCGCTCAAATGGAATTGGACGCCAACTTTTGGAGAAAAAATAATTTTAAATTAAAGGAAAATTGCCTTTATGAAAAGGGATGCCATCTTGAAGGAAGACTTGGTCAATTCAAAACCCTAAAAGCATCTTGTGGAGTGGGCGCACCTTCTAGAAGCATCTAGAAGTGTCTTCTCAAAATTATAAAAGGGAGCCTTGGGTCTTCATTTGATCATCTTATGTTTGGAATATTGTTATGTTGCCGAAATGGTGCTAGATTGCTTTGAGGAATGAATGCCTCCTAGCCTTGGCTCGACTTCTTGCTTGAAAGACAGCAACTAGTGGAGAGTTAGATTGTAGTCGAGTGAGATTTGTAGTAAGATTTTGCATTGTAGAAGTTGTTTTGCATTTGTAGTTCGGTTTCTTGCATTTTAATCAAATCTGGAGTTGTTGATTTTTGTATTGTAGATTGAAGTTTATACTCATAAGTCTTTGGGTGAATTTATTTTGGTTCTGGGTAGTTTACCCATGCATTTTCTAGCCTTGGGTGCCCCTCTATGCCAAGTTGCAGATTTTTTAGAGGTGTCTTGGATTTTATCTTGTTGGTAGAACATTTCTTGAGGCTGTACCATTCTGTTTTTCCTGGCAAGTGTTTAGAAAAAAAAAATACTTCAATTTTTCAATTGTTTCTTTGTCTAGTCTTCATTGTCATCAACCTAGCTTTCATTTGCATCAAGTCTCATGTCATTCTGGCAAGTATTGAGTGAGTTGTGAGCATTTTAATGGATTCTAGGGTTGCTGGTTATGCATATTAAGTTGTTGTTCTGTCATATCAGCTTGCGTAAAGTCTATCTTTTGAGTTGGGTTTGGGTTGAAAGTCTTTGGGATCATTGAGGAGACATTATACTATATTGCAGCATGGTTAGACTTTCTTATGCTATATATTTGGCAGGCAAATCTCTAATTATTGTAAGCTGAACAGTAGTACTGTCAACAATCTTACTTTTTCTTTGTTATTTCATTGTAATACCCGCTGGATAAGTGGAAGAGGCTGGCTTTCCGCCTATTTACTTTGATTTGCATTGTAATATCTTACATCTCCGCCCTATGGTAGCTCCATTCCCACTCCGGGTTTGAAAGCACATTCTGGGTGTTGAGTTTACTTTCAGCATAATAGAAGATAGGGATCCTCTGACCATATGCTCGTCGTCATCTGGCGCATTCTTGGTTAGAGTTATTTATTCAGCATTGCTTTGAGATCCTCTGACCATATGCTCGTCGTCATCCGGCGCATTCTTGGTTAGAGTTGAATTCTGCATCGTTTTGGTTTAAGTGCTAACCCTAACGGATGTGTGTTGCTTTGCTTACTGTTATTAAAAATTTGAATATTTTGGCTCAGAATATTTCATCTCTCAATGATAGAATACATTAGTACCCAACCCAAGCATAAGTAAATAAAGATTAACCAATAGAAAACATAGAGAATTACACTATTTAGTTATTCACCATCTAGTGATTTTACATCCATTAGCCAAGTTAGGACACAAGTGTTTCAATAGAGATCCTCTATTCCTATTGATGCAATGGAGTAATCTAATTTGTGCATCTACACAACTTGGAAATCCCCTACCCAATCAATAGCACTAGAACCTATGTGAAATGAGCTATGGAAAGAAGAGGATCTATTAATCTCTTATAGTATTAACTTATGATGATATGGTATTACAATTTTCTAAAAATGAAGTAGAGAAAGTGATGATGAATAGAACAACCCATCATATGCACAAGTCCTCTCAATCACATCTAAAATTAGTACCTACATGATCACTAAGGTACTCGTAGTCTAATACCAAGAACACTAGGTGTAATGAAGAATTAAATACACTTATAATTAATCTTGCATACATTATGTTGTATAACATATCATGTTATACTCAAAATCAAAGATATTACAATAACAACATTTGATGGAATCACTTGTAATCAAGTGCAACAACTATCTGAACCTCTCTTCATGAGAAATCAAACTCATCTTAACATATTGGCTTATATCCTTTCATAAAATAAAATTAATGATTACCATACATCTCATAATAGTGTTAGCTTTAAAATCCTTGATAAGTTAGACTACATTAAATTTATAGGACTATAGCACACTCTTTGGACTATAATATATTTTTTGGATGCTTTTCAAGTTTTGACGATACTTTACAAGTTTCAGACCACATCACACTTTGAGGAATATAAAACACTATAAGACTATATTGCATGAGCTCTAATGTATTGGAAATAAAATTTTATAGAACTTTTAACCCAAGTAAAAAATATAGATTTTCCAAGGGTTTTCAAACATAAAATTTTAATTTTTTGAAAAGGTAAAGTAGAGAAATAATCAAACAAGTTTTCAAGAAGTTTAAAAAACATAAATTACCACTTTTTATAATATTAAAATTCTCCAAACATATAATACAATTTCTAGAGTCATAAATAAACATTAAATCAATAAAACACTCATTTAAGACTTCATAAAAAATACACTACTAGATCACTAGCTAGCACCTAGGTTTTTCAATTCAATTTCACTCCAAGAATGAAGATTATCATTCAAAATGAATTCCATAATAGAATATCACATAAGGTATAGTCATATATAATTCATACAATGATTCAATGAAGATATTTTACACAATCTAAGTTATATTTTTTATAAAAATTCCTAACTAGGTCTTCCTATTTCAATCTTTCCCCATCCCAAAATCAAAGAGTTACAAAACACTAAAAGGTGTATCATAAATTTGAATATGATTCTCTTATGTGTTTATATTTAGTCCTAATTCAATCTACTTTCAAAATTTATGAATCTCATGATCTCCCTATTGGCACCCCAATATGGTGTGTCTTTTTTTACTCTATTCTACTCTATCCACACTTTGATTTTATTGGCACATTACTAATAACTAGTCTAATATGTTCTTTAGTTGATCTTGTGTATGTTTTCCTTCTTTTTCTCACTTTCTATTTCATCCAATTCTCTTGTTTGAACCATCAAAAAACTAGCTAGATTCCTTTTATCAACCTTTCCTTGAGGTTTCAAAACCTATGTCAGAAGCCGACAAGGTTGTGAAAACCTTGTCAAATTCTGACGAACGTTTCCAAACCTATTCATTTCACCTATTTTTTCCTATTTTTTAAGTGTTTTTTTATCATCCCTTTTTTATGTTTTTAAACCTTTATTGAAAGCCAACAAGATTGTGAAAACCTTGTCAGAGTCTAAAAAAGGTTTCATAACTTCTTATTTTTTCCTAGTTTTGCTAAGTCCTCATGTTGTCAAAATTTTTGAGGATTTGAAACCTCTATTGGGAGTCGAAAAATATTTTCATAACCTTGTTAAAGTTTGACATAGGTTTTATAACCTCTTTATTTTATTTTAGTTAAATCTTTGTCAACATCATATGAAGGTTTTAAAGCCTATTTGGGGAGCCAATGAGGTTTTTAGAACCTTTTCAGAGTTTGACATTGATCCCCTAACCTTATCATTTCAATTTTAAAGTATGTTAATTTTTTTTTTTGTCTACAATGTAATTGAATTTCAAACTTGTGTTAGGATCCAACAAGGTTTTCACAACCTTGTTATATCCCAAAAACGGTTTTAAATTTTTTGAAGAAAACTTGTTTCAAGTGGCTTGTCGACAATTGGAGGAGGTTTTAAAATATTTTGTGTCTCCTAACAAGGTTCTCACAATGTTATAAAATCCCAATAGGCCTTTCAAAACTTTTGAAAAGGAAAAGGGTGAGGGCATGTTCATTGGCTTGGCGGTGATTTGAGATGGTTTTATAACCATTGAAAGCTACCGAAACTAGTTAGTTCATTGTCTTTGTTCACTAATAGAGAAAGGAACACGTGATGGAGAAAATAAAGAAATTAAAATAATGAAAGAAGTGCATGTCAATAATTTTAGTGATTTCAAAACCACTATCAGCTCCTAACATGGTTTTCACAAAAAAATTGATAGCTGATAAAAATTTATAACTTTGTAGATGCCAATTGTAGTAGCTCAAATTGTTTGTGTTTCAAAGCTTATAATTGGTTTCATTACCATGAAAAATATTTGATGGGGTTCCAAGAACCCATATATCCTTTGACAAGGGGCTATATTAAGGAGATGTTTTGTGCAACATATTTTTGTGGTGATTTCAAAACCACCCCTAGCTATTGATACAAGTTTGAGAGCCAACACAAAGTGCTAACATGTGAAGGGGAAGTTGAGAGGTCAAAAAGGATATTGTGATAATAATGAAAGAGCACCAATATCATTTCATAGGAATTTTAAGAGATTTTGAATGCTAAACTTAGTAGCATTGGGTATCTTTACTCACCCACCTACCTACATCTATTCAATCACCAACTCACCCTCCTTTCTTGAGCACCATTAATGGCTAGAGGTGATGCTTACAAGTGGAAAGTGAGTTCCCATACTCCAATAGAATATCAAGACATGATTGGAACTAATTTTGAGTACAAAAAATGATGAAATCCTTGATACTCAGACATGGGCACCAACTACAATTGTAAGAAATTTTAGATTTCTAAGGGCCTCATGTAGTTCTACACATTTCCATTTTGGGTGACTTGTAGGAGGATATGTATAGATTAAGTTCCATATTTCAAGGAGGGTGACATTTTTGAACTAGAGAGGAGTATAGAAAAAAAATAATCATGCAATAGAACCAAAGAGTTCAAGGTTCTAAACCTAAGTGTCGTGTAGAAAAATGTAACCCCTTTACATTTTCTCACTTGTTTGGGCCCCCCTAGTTAAATTGGACTTAATGGTGACTTAACATAGTGTTGTTAAATGTGTTCCTTTGTATTTACACACTTATTTGGGCCCTCTTAATTAAAATGAGTTTAATTATGCCTTAATTAGCCCTTTAATTCATTTACAAGCCTAATAAATTATATTTTTCAAAGGGGAAACCCAACAATAATCAATTCCTAAACATAATACTTTACATTGAGCAATGTGTGTTCTAGGTATAGGGACCTAGGACCGATTCGCCCATGGGTGAATGTGTCCTCCCTAGACCTTAGGACCTAAATTTAAATTATGTTTTTAGTGGTATTTTTGTTGGATGTTGTGATTGTGTTGCTGATATGTGGTTGTCATTGATGTCAACACTATTAGCATTGAATCTGCTTAAGGCTGTATATGTCAAGGATATTAAGATAATTGTAAAAAATATATTATAGGCAGCCAATGGAGCTGAGAAGGTCAGAATGTTGGAGAGCTCTATGTTTTGAAGATATGAAGGTGTGCTTCAAAGGGTTTGTCGCTAAATCTTTCTAGTATGTTATTTGAAAGTTTAAGAGGTTCGCATCAAGTCTTGTGGAAGTTATGAAGATCTGTGTTCCTACAGTTATTCAGTTTCTATAGATGGTGTTATTGGTTGAAGCGGGTGAAATTTTGGTAATTTCATGTGTTGTGCATGTACTTGTGACATTCATGGATGAGTCTAGATCGTCCTCTATCCTTGTTGTACATATACATTGATTGAAGTTTTCATGACCGGAGATTCTTCCGATGTGTGCCCAAGGTTTCATGTTCTTGGCCGACATGATGATGTTAGCGTGTTGCGGATCCATGAGGATTAATATTTTATTATTTGGCATGTTTGGAGGTGTTTGTTTGGGTCCTCACTATGTTGTGACCAACATGTGTTGGTGCGCATTGTAATTTATTGATGTATCAAGGCCGACAATTGTAATTTATTCTTTATTTGTGGCAAACTGCATAGTGGTTGTAAATTCGTGTAGCGGATATATATGGTATTGTTTTCCTCATTTAGTGAGTAGTGCTCAAGTGTACAAGTGATGTACATCTGTGAATAAAGGTCAGATCATTCAGAGCAGAGTGTGGAAGAGTTTGAGCAGAGGGTAGAAGATTTTGAAGAAGTTTTTGTGTGCCTAACTAGAAATGTAATCAGGCTTTTGTAGAAGCTAATTTGTCAGTTCAACTTCATTAGATGGATTTAATCTAATTATTATATGTAAGGTAGTGAGCCTTCCCTTTGAGTAGTGTGCTCTAGGAAGTGTGCCTAAATGCAAGTGCATTCCCTTTTTATTCTTCATTATACTTCTAATAGGGTATAATCTTGTGGACTAACATCCACCATGGTTTTTCCCCTAACAGGGTTTCCACATATAAAATCTTGGTGTTCATGTGTCTTTGATGTGTTGTTGATTTAATGCTTGCACTGTTAATTATTAGATCTATGATATAAGGTTGATTAATTTTGTATAAGTTTGATTTTGGTAACAACTGATTCACCCCCCCTCTTAGTTGTCTATCCTTGCTTTGGCAACAATTGGTATCAGAGCTAGTTCCTCTGAAAGAAGCTTAACAACTTGAGGTGATCTAAGATGGCATCATTCAAAAAGGATAGTCCTAGATTCGATTGTACAAACTACTCACTATGGAAAGTCAGGATGAAATGTCATTTGAGGTGCATTAGTGAACCTTTCTGGCAGATGACACAAATTGCATATACTATTCCTCATAATGGTCCTTCCTCTAAAGATGAGATCAAGCAAGCAAAAATCAATACCAAGTCAGTAGAAATATTGGTGAGTGCTTTCACAGATTTGGAGATGACAAATGTGATGGGATTGAAGACTGCATACCAGATTTGGAAAAAGCTGGAAACACTGTATGAAGGAGATGCACTAGTGAAAAGTGTTAAGCTACAAAGTCTAAAAGGAAAATGGGAGAGCTTGAAGATGAGAACATATTTTCCTTCTCACATAAGATAAATGAATTGGTGATGGACATTAGATATGTCGGTGGAACTTTGGATGATGATGAAATTATGGCTAAGATACTTATATCTATGCCCCCTTCTTACAAGACAAAATCTCATGCTATTGATGAACTTGGGATAGTGACAAATATTACAAAAGACATGTTGATTGGAAAACTTGTTGCATTTGAATTGAGTGAATTTGGTGAGTCTACTCCTAAGACTGAATCTTTTTTCAAGGCTACTATATCTAGGAAAAGCAACTAGAGATATGATTTAGGAGAAAGTTCCAAGAGAACATTCAGGTATCAAGATGAGACGAAATGAATTGAAGATGAAGAAAAGGAATTGGAAGAACTAGAAGCATTGATTGGGAAAAGAGAATCAAGAGGTCATGGTAAGTATAAAGGAAAGTTACCTATAAATGTTTTTCTTGCAGTAAGATAGGTCATTTTGCATCTAGATGTCCTGAAAGAGTTTCAAAGTATAAACCTGAGAACACTAGATTTCAAAGAAAGTGCTATTATGCTAAAGAAGGTGTAACTGATGAAGAATCTGATAAAGAAATTGGAAATGAAGATGAATGGGTATTTATTGTTATCAAAGAAAATGGTCAGGTGTCCACTGAATCTGCTAGTAATGTGAATGTTGAGAAAGCTCTTGCAGCCAAAGTTGAAGAGAAAGATGAGTGGGTGATTGATAGCGGATTCTCACATCATATGACTGGTGACAAAAGAAAATTTGTAAGCTTGGAAAACTATGATGGTGGTGTTGTGAGGTTCAAAGACAACACTTATGGTGTGATTCATGGCAAAGGCGCTATTTCTTTTGGTGGTAAGCACAATACTAATGATGTTCTTTATGTAGAAGGCTTAAAGAATAACTTATTGAGTGTTGGACAGATGGTAGACAAAGGTTACAATCTGCAGTTCAAGAATGGTAAGTGCAGAATATTGGGAAGTTCAGGAAATATGATTGCTTCAGGAACAAAGACAAAAGGTAATATCTTTCAATTGAGTGCTACTAGTGAAAGTTTTTTGATTGCTCAAATTGATGTAAGTTGGTTATGGAATAGGAGGTTGTGTCATGTGAACTTTGATAACATTGTCAAGATAAGCTCTAATCAAGTAGTTAGAGATCTACCTAAGTTAGTGAAGCCTACTAACACTATGTGCAAGGAATGTCAGATGGGAAAGTAGACAGAAAATTATTTCCAGAGAAAATAGTATAGCTCTAATGGAGTATTGGATTTGATACATATTGATCTATGTGGTCCTTCTAGAATCAGAAGCCTACAAGGTAAAAGGTATTTTATGTTGCTCATTGATAATTATTCTAGAATGATATGGGTCACTTTCTTAAGAGAAAAACATGAAGCATTAGAAAAGTTCAAAAGTTTTAAAGCTATGGCAGAGAATGAGACAGGTCAAAGGATAAAATGTCTAAGGTCAGACAAAGGTGGTGAATTTACTTCATAGGAATTCAATTCTTTTTGTGAAGAGCATGGAATCCAAAGACAACTATCTGCTCCTCGGACCCCTCAACAGAATGGAGTTGTTGAAAGAAAGAACAAAACCATTCTAGACACTGCTAGAACCATGATGTTAGAAGAAAATGTTCCTCATTTCTACTAGAGAGAAGCTATAAGTACTATTTTGTACACCATTAATAGGGTGAATGTCAATAGTAATTCTAGTAAGACACCTTTTGAGCTATGGTTTAGTTATAAGGCTACTGTTAAGTATTTCAAAAAAATTGGAAGCAAATGCTAAATCAAGAGAGATGATGATATAGGTAAGTTTGATGCTAGAAGTGATGAAGAAATATTCCTAGGATACTCTACTAAAAGAAAATCTTACCGGTGCTTTAATAAAAGGTTGAAGAAAATGGTTGGAATTGCAAATATCAAAGTTAATTAAGATATTGGTAAATCACCCAGATCTAGTGGTTATAATTCAGATGATCAACATGATGGTGCTAACAATGAAAGTAATGTTCAAGAACATAATCAACTTCAAATTGTTCCAGTGAACCAAGGGAATCAAGAAGCAAAAAATAGTAGAAGTGCAGAAGAAAGAACTCAAGAACCAGAGGTAAGAGAAATTTTCAAAACTCCTAAGTATGTGAGACAAAATCATTTTGATAGTCAAATCATAGGAGACAAGAGCAAAGGTGGGAAAACTAGAAGAAAAATTATGGAAGAGTATTGTCTAATCTCTAAAGTTGAGCCTAAAAGTATCATTGAAGCATGCAAAGATGAACATTGGATGGAAGCCATGAAAGAAGAACTGTTGCAGATACAGAAAAATGATACATGGAATCTTGTTCCTAGACCTAAGAACAAAAATGTGATTGGAACCAAGTGCACGTTTTGGAATAAGCTGAATGAACAAGGTGTTGTGGTCAGAAACAAAGCAAGATTGGTTTGCAAAGGATACTCACAGATGTAAGGTATAGACTTTGAAGAAAAAATTTCTCCTGTTACTAGAATTGAAGTTGTTAGATTATTTCTTGCTTACACTACTTTCAAGAATTACAAATTTTGTCAGATGGACATAAAGTCGACATTTCTAAATGGTGAACTAGAAGAAGAAGTTTATGTTGAACAACCAAATGGATTTCAGTTGACTGATGAAAAGGACATGGTATGTCAATTGAATAAATCTCTGTATGGACTAAAGCAAGCTCCTAGAGCTTGGTATGCTAGATTGGATAAATATTTGTTGAAACTTGGATTCAATAAAGGTATTGCTAACAACAATTTATATTTCAAGTTGGATCAGATCAAAGAATTGATCATTGAAGTCTTTTTTGATGATATTAATTTTGAAGGTGATGATTTGTGTATGAAGTTTTCCAATGAAATGAAAAGTGAATTTGAAATTTCAATGATAGGAGAGCTAAAATTCTTTTTAGGATTGCCAATCACTTAGTTAGATGATGGAATATTTGTATCTCATTCTAAGTATGTGAAAGAGTTACTGAACAAGTTTGGCATGGAAGATTCAAAACCAGTTGGTACACCGATGGTGACTGGATGCAAACTTACACACAAAGATGATTCTCCTAAAGCAAATCAGACAAAATACAGGTCAATGATTAGTGGATTACTCTATTTAACTCATACTAGGCCAAATATAATGAATTTTGTGTTTATGGTTACTAGATTTCAAGTTGATCCTAAAGAGTCCCATGTGACTGTTGTGAGAAGAATATTCAGATATCTAAAAGGGATAGTTGATCTTGGTCTTTGGTATCCTAAGGATGATGATCTTACTCTAAGTTCTTTTACTGATGTTGATTGGGTAGGATATGTACACAACCGAAAGAGTTCCAGTGGTGGTGCATTCTTCTTAGGTAAGAAGTTGGCATCTTGGTTAAGCAAAAAGAAAAACTCAGTTTCATTATCTACTGTTGAGGAAGAGTACATTACTGCTGCAAATAGTTGTACCCAAGTATTGAGAGATGTCATAATTGAGTATGAAGAACTTGTTGCCATGTTCTATGACAATTCGAGTGCCATTAACATTTCTAAGAATCTAGTGTTTCATTCAAAGACAAAGCATATATCCATCAAGTATCACTTCTTAAGAGATAAAGTAAAAGACAAAGAAGTTAGATTGGAGTAAATACCTACCAAAGAGAAAATTGCAGATATCTTTACCAATTCATTTCCTAAGGATACTTTTGAGTACCTCAGAGGAAATTTAGGGGCGATTTCCCCTCCTAATCAAAACTAAGATGCAAATATTTGCATCAGTCCATGAATTCATAGCCATATCTCATTTCGGATTGATGTTGTGGTGGCTACTACTCAGACGAAGTAGTCAAATGATTCAAATTTATGATTAGAGCATGTGTACCTTTGACATTGATGTCAAAGGGGGAGAGAAACAATGTGAAAATGTGGGAAAAAAAAGCAATGAAGGAAATAGGAAAGAGCGCACAATCTTAGGGGGAGATTGTTGAAGAAGAGTTAGTTGGGTCTATGGTATTATTTTTCACATAATGTGTTGCCATCAATGCCAAAGGGGGAGATTGTTGGATGTTGTGGTTGTGTTGTTGATATGTGGTTTTCATTGATGTCAACACTATTAGCATTGTATATGTCAAGGATATTGAGAAAATTGTAAAAAATATAGTACAGACAACTAATGGAGCTGAGAAGGTCAGAATATTGGAAAGATCTATGTGTTGAAGATATGAAGGTTCACTTCAAAGGGTTTGTTGCTGAAGCTTTCTATTATATTGTCTAAAATTTTTAGAGGTTCGCATCAAGTCTTGTGGAAGTTATAGAGATTTATGTGCCTATAGTTATTCAGTTTCTATAGATGGTGTTCTTGGTTGAAATGGATGAAATTCTGGTAATTTCATGTGTTGTGCATGTACTTGTGGAATTCATGGATGAGTCTAGATCATTCTCTATCCTTGTTGTACGTATGTATTGATTTAAGTGTTTGTGATCAGAGATTCTTCTAATGTGTGCCCAAGTTTTCATGTTCTTGGTCGACATGATGATGTTAGTGTGTTATAGATCCATGAGGATTAATATTTTATCGATTGGCATGTTTGGAGGTGTTTGTTTGGGTCCTCACTATGTTGTGACCGACTTGTGTTGGTGCGCATTGTAATTTATTCATGTATCAAGGTCAAAAGTTTTAATTTATCCTTTATTTGTGGCCGACTTAATAGTGGTTGTAATTCCATGTAGTGGATATATATGAGATTTTTTTCCTCATTTAGTGAGTAGTGATCAAGTGTACAAGTGATGTACATGTGTGAATAAAGGTCAGATCATTCAAAGCAGAGTGTGGATGATTTTGAGTAGAGGGTGGAAGATTTTGAAGAAGTTTTTGTGTGCTTAACTGGAACTGTAATCAGGCTTTTGTACAAGCTAATTTCTTAGTTCAACTTCATCAGATGGATTTAATCTGACTATTGTATGTAAGGTAGTGAGCCTTCCCTTTGAGCAGTGTGCTCTAGGTAGTGCACCTAAATGCAAGTGCATTCCCTTTTTATTCTTCATTATACTTCTAACAGGGTATAATCTTGTGGACTAACATCCACTATGGTTTTTCCCCTAACAGTGTTTCCACATATAAAATCTTGGTGTTCTTGTGTCTTTGATGTGTTGTTGATTTAATTCTTGCACTGTTAATTATCAGATATGTGATATAAGGTTGATTAATTTTGTATAAGTTTGATTTTGGTAACAAC
This sequence comes from Sequoiadendron giganteum, assembly GCA_007115665.2. NCBI lineage: Eukaryota > Viridiplantae > Streptophyta > Pinopsida > Cupressales > Cupressaceae > Sequoiadendron > Sequoiadendron giganteum. The sequence continues at coordinate 519,689,638 of CM021102.1, forward strand.
TAATTCACCCCCCTCTCAGTTGTCTATCCTTGTTTTTCCAACAATTTTAATGTTTTCAAATTTATAATTCAATGTTGGCTTGTGATATTTGACTTTCAGGAAATTAAGGATACATACCTATAAATAAAAGGCTATTTCACTAAGTTTCACCTAAAATTTTGATGAGAGAAAAAGTATACTAAGGTTTATGATAAATGGCATTCAAGAGCAGATATATCATAGATTTATTATAGCATTCAAAGTCTATCCATCATGTCAAATTCTTCTTGCATCATGCATGTTTTTGGAGCTAACATTGTGATGTATGTTTCTAGATCTATTCAAACATTCAAAGTATCATTTCAAGCAAGATTCAAGTTTCAAGATCCACATCTAATTCAGCCATTTCATGCAAGTTATAGACCTCCTAAGATCTCCATTATCAAGGTTTCCTTCAAGGGTTTTTTGGGTGGTAACATAGCTTTGTTCATTCTTCATTCCCTCTTTCATTCATTATTTCATTCAAGGTTTGATTACCAAAATGGGCTTTGACCCCCATTCACCCAAAAAAATTTCTCTCTTGTATGTGTGATTGCAGATTTATGTTGAAGAAGACTTGAAGACCTTTTGAAGTGAAATATTTACAAAGTTGCAAAAGTTGTCAATTTTTTTGTCAAATCATGAAATCTCACTTACAGATCATATTTTTGACTTTTCGGTATTGAAACTTGGACAAATGAGAAGCTTCAAATTTGCACCAAAGGCTCCTGAAAGATTTTTGTAACCCCTGTACTTGGACCCATTCACCCATGGGAAAATGAGTCTAAGATCAACTTCTAAAAAGCACTTTTGGTGACCGGTACGCATGTTTATGCCCTTCTCTGATATGCATTCTATTTTTTGGTTCTGCAAATATTGAGCTTAATCTTGATGTTCCAAGTGTTAGATTACATTTTGGTTTTGATTTTCTATTTTTAGTTTTCTCCCCAAAGTGTTGTTTAACCTTGACCCCCATCCTTTGGTGATAAGGAAATCTATAGATTTTCACTTAGGGTTGATTCACCTAAGGGTTGATAATGAATTCATTGTGGGGATCTCATTTCCTAATGAAATAGTGAGAAATAGGTCCATCATACCCTCTTTGTTATCAATTCCACATTTTTTATACCAAAAACCTATTTTTCTTTGTTTCATTTTGGTGAACCTAATTTTTGAGCATCATATCTTGCTGATTTGGAGCCCATTTTCAGCCCTAGATCTAGGTTTTGCATTCATTTGCATTGCATTGCATTGATTTTCATCTCATTTAGGGTTGTTTATTTGCATTAGGTTCAATCTCATATAGGGTTTTAGGTTTGCATTTTTGTATTCTTTAAAATATAGAAAATTCAAAAATATCAGTCATTTTGCATAGTGTTTACATAACATTGCATCATCATTCATTTACATTACAAAATTGAATAAAAATGCATCTCAAATTAGGTCATTTTTCTTTTCATTTGGCACTATTTTGTACTTGCATTTAGACCTCATTTTTCAAAAATCTAAAATTGTAACTCACTGTTTCAAACCAAAATCTTAAAACCATAAAAATAATCTCATAAACTTACAAATTAATTTTTAAAAACCCTAAACTGAGATCCATTTTCCCATGGGTGAATGAGTCTCTAATCGAGGATTTTTCTAAATTTTTGAGCTTTAAAACTATTGTTTCTTCCTTTTGTGTTTTCGTATTTACTTTGCTATTTCAATTTCTAAAAAAAAAATTATTCGAAATTATTATTATTAAGCATAATTTGTCAAATTTAGTGCATTGTTTGAATTCCAAATTGCATCTAAAATACATCATTTTCAGGTTTTTGCATAGCATAATCAGAAAATAATCTTCCTCTAAATCTAAAAATTTGTAATCTCTTTGCATTTCAATTCATTCTTCCATAATGGACATATGCATTGGTAATCTATGGAAGTCCTTAACATATTTAGTTGATGTCTCAAGTTGTGTTTTTGGTAATGATCCTAATGCAATAGAACCTAATCATGCTCAACCTACCCCTAATGAATGTTCTCATGAAGTTGACATCTTAGGTGAAGATGAAAGCATGCTTAATTTAATACATATTTCCTTGATAACCTTGAGAACAATGCATCATTTTACCCTTCCATGCAACAACCAACACCTCCTACTATGTCACCATTAGATATGTTTTCCCTTTCACATCCTGAGATTGAATCACAAACCAAGCCTAAACCTCCAATAATGAGTGAACCTAGTTCCTGTAACCAAGTGCATACACATCCTATTGGGATTAAGGTGTCTCAACCTTAGATTCCTAATATTGATTTATTTGATGTAATTAATATATTTATTTGTATAATTTAAATGCTTATGGTGTCATGTCACAAATTAGGACCCACTGGTTGGGTGGCATCCCCGTTGGAGGTGGTTGGATGAAACATCATCATCCCAAGTGCACATAGGCATCCCACTTTGGAATCTATGATATATGATAGATTTTATGACACGTCATAAGGCATCTTTGAATGCATGGGTGAAGGTTGGCATCCAAGTTGGGTTATGATGGGATGTAAGAGAATCAGCTATTTTTTAGTCAGTTAAAACATATTCTCTTATGGATCCTATGCTAGATCCTAAGGCATATTTATGACATATTCAGACAGTTGTAAGGCATATATCATAAGCTATTTTTAGCATGTTTTGGGTGCCTAAGCTTGGAAGAAGAATATCTACATGTTTGACACTTGGAAGGGGTGTAAGGGAATATGTTACATGTGTCCAAATTCATGCCAAGGTGTTGGAAATTGTGCCATGTAGATTTGGACGCCCCTCACCTTCTAGATGCTTCTTGAAGCTTATATCACTCTATTTATTGAGTGCCTTGGGTTGTAGAATGCATAGTTTGTTTGCAGGTAACGAAGTGTTGTCGGTATCACTCCAAAATAGGTGTTTGTTTTGAAGCACTTATGTAGAAGCTTTGTACTTGGAGATACATTGTATTCACTATTTGATATAATAGAGAAGTATTGTGCTTTTGGAGGGTGGGTTTTTTTACCTGAAAGGTTTTTCCCCACGTATATCTAGTGTATGGTGTATTTGTGTACTTATTTTTTTTACACTATTATTTATGTGTATCTCATATTGTAACAAAATAAGGTATTAAAATGAAATTTTGTAACTCTCCCCTGATTAGATTAGTGTAGGAAGTTGTTTACACTCACTCGACTTCCTTTCAGTTGGTATCAAAGCTTGGCTAGCCTTGGTTCCTTTGTTGGGTTAGAAGGATTTTTTGAGTTGATCTTTGTTTCAGAGGGAGTTTTGTAGAAATGTGTGTTTCATTACCTTGTTGTAGGAAAGAGATGGTAGGAACATCTTGGAGGATTGAGATGGAGAAGTTTAACAGTGGTAATTTTGAGTTGTGGAAGCTCAAAATGGAAGACATGCTTGTAGACCGAGATCTATGGGTTTCTATTTTTGGAACCAAACCATAAAGCAAGAAGATTGGGATCTCATGGAGTGGAAATCCAAGGGTCTTATTAGACTCTATTTGGTTGATTTTTTCCTCCTCAATGTCCGTGAAGAGAAAAATTTTGCTTCTTTGTGGAAAAATATTGGTGATGTCTATCAAGCTAAATCCCTGGTAAAAAAGATTTTCCTGAGAAAGAAGATGTATTCTCTAAAAATGGAAGATGGAGGATACATAGCAGATCATATAAATGCATTTAAGATGTTGGTTGCACAACTGGGTTCCATTGGAGACAATATTGATGAACAAGACCATAGCATTCTCCTTTTGTGTTCATTGCCAGACTCTTGCGATCACCTAGTAATGGTTATTGGAAGCACTACTTCCACATTTAAGATAGATGAGGTTGTTGCCTCATTATTATCTAAAGATATGTGAAGTAAGTCTTTTGAGATGACCAAGGAGGCCCTTGCAATCTGTAATAGACCAAAAGAGAGAAGAAAAAAGAAAGACAAGAAATCTAAGTCAAAGTCTTCAAGGAGATCAAAATCTCCTAGTAAGAAGTCCAAAGGAAAATATTGGAATTATGGTGAAGTTGGTCACATTCGTAAAGATTGAAAGAAGGAGAAGAAGAAGAAAAACAAGACTTTCTCCAATTTTGAATCTGAGAAATCATCCCAAGATGATGGAGAAGCATTTATTGTAGCCTTGGCAGCCCATGCATCAGATGATGTGTGGTTGATAGATTCGGGTGCATCCTTTCACATGACTTCTCATAGAGATTGGTTCTCAAAGTATGAGGAGTACAAAGGTGGAGAGGTGTACCTAGGTGATGAATCTTACCTAAAAATTGTTGGCCATGGAAGAGTCAAAATCAGATTTCTTAATGGAAGAGTGAAGAGGATTGATGGTGTCTTGCATATCCTAGGTTTGGCATGAAACCTACTTTTTATAAGTAAACTGAATGATTCAGGAGTGTGAGTTGTTTTCTCTAGCGGAGGATGCAAGATGCCAAGAGGAGCTATGGTGTTAGCTAAGGGAGTTCGTATTGGCACTTTGTTTTAGTTTGATGCATGTATTGTACAGTGCAATAGTTCATCTTATGTATCGAATAAGAAGAGACCTTTGGATTCTTCATCCTTAACATTTGATTGTGCAGAGAATAAGTATGTGTACCTAAGGGTGCTCATTCCATGGAAATGAATCTTCCTATAGAGAAGACAATGTTATGGCACCAACTTGATCACATTGGTGAGAAGGGTCTTAGAACCCTGAAAAATAAGAGACTTGTTAAAGACCTTGATGATTGTAATCTCGAGTTCAACTTTTGTGAATATTGTGTATATGGAAAACAACACCGTGTTTCTTTCTACTCTAGTTCTCGCAAGTCTTCTGGGGTTTTGGACTATGTTCATTCATATTTTTTTGGTCCTGTGAATGTTCCTTCGTTATCAAAATCTATATATTTTATTTCTTTTGTAGATGATTACAACAAAAGGACGTTTGTTTATTTTCTCAGAAGTAAAGCTAAAGTCTTGAGTTGGTTTAAGGAGTTTAAGGCCTTGGTAGAAAATTAGTCTAGCAGAAATATTAAGTGTTTGAGGACTGATAATAGTGGTGAGTTTTTTTTCATAGAGTTTGACAAGTTCTATAAAGAGCATGATATTGAGAGACATAAGACAAATCCCTACACTCCATAGAAAAATGGAGTTGCGAAGAGGATAAACAAAACATTGATGGAGAGGGCTAGGAGTATGTTGAGTGGTGCTAGCCTTGAACAAAAGTTTTGGTTTGAAGCGAGAGCCACTACATGTTATTTGATCAATAGATCTCCTACATCAGCACTTGTTGGTAAGACACCCATGGACTAGCCGTGGTCTGGTAAAAATCCTTCGATGAGACATCTCAAAGTATTTGGTTGTGAAGCTTATACTCATGTTCCATTTGAGAAGAGGTCTAAGTTGGAGAACAAGGTTGTTAAGTGTATCTTTATCAGCTATGGTATCGGTGTGAAAGGGTACAAGATTTGGGATCCAAAAGATTAGAAGGTTATCTATAGTAGAAGTGTGATCTTTAGAGAGATGAAACCTTCCTTTGTTGAGTTGCAACTAGAGAAAGAGGAGAAACAAAATAAGGAGGTAGTTCATATTCCTCCTACTCCGAAGAAAGAAGAACCAAGTACTCTTGTTGGACCTAATGATGAGTAGAGATCAAGTAGCTCTGGAAGTTTTGAAGAAGAAGGAGAACCTCAACCTCAACCTTTGAGGAGGTCTACTCAAGTTAGGTAGCAATCGAAAAGGTTTGGATATTCATTATTGGATTCCAATTGCATATTTTCCTTGATTACTAATACTGATGAGCCTAGGACTATTCAAGAGGCATTGGGTATGAATGATTCAGATTCCTGGATGCAATCCATCAATGAGGAGATGGCTTCATTAAATAAAAATAAGACTTGGGATTTGGTACATTTTCCTATTGGATGTAAACCTATTGGTTGTAAATGGGTTTTCAAGAAAAAGTGTGGTCCTGATGGCAGTGTTGAGAAGTATAAGGTGTAGTTGGTCGCTAAGGGGTTTTCTTAGGTGGAGGGAATTGATTACAGGGAGATATTCTCTCTTGTAGCAAAGTTTACATCTATCTAACTTTTGTTATCACTTGTAGCAACATATGACTTAGAAGTAGAACAGATGGATGCGAAGACATCATTCCTTCATGGGGATTTGGTGGAAGAGATTTCAATGTCACAACGAAAGCATTTTTGTTGAAAAAGGTAAAGAAAATTTGGTTTGCAAATTGAAGAAGTCTATTTATGGTTTGAAATAGTCTCCTAAGATGTGGTATTAGAAGTTCGATACCTATGTGTTGTCATTGGGATTTCAAATGTTCAAATTTGACCATTGTGTATACTTTAAAATTGATAATGGTCAAATTCTCATTATTGTCCTATATGTAGATGATATGTTGTTTATTGGGAATGGTAAAAGTATGATTTTAGATTTGAAGTTTCAGTTGTCAGCACAGTTTGAAATGAAAGACCTCAATACAGATAAGTACATTCTAGGAATGGAAATCATGAGAGACAAAGCTAACTTAAAGTTTTGGTTAAGCCAAAGCAAGTATGTGAACTCTATGTTGGAAAGATTTAGCATGGTAGATTGCAGATAGTTAGTTGTTCCTTTGATGCAAGGGATGAAGCTTTCTATGAATGCTTGTCCAAAATATCCTACTGAGATGGAGGACATGACCAAAGTACCATATGCAAGTGTAGTTGGTAGTATGATATATGCAATGGTGTGTACAAGACCAAACATTTCCCAAGCAATGGGAGTCCTTAGCTGTTTTATGGCTAATCCTAGACGGGTGCATTGGGATGTTGTTAAGAGAGTGTTCAGATATTTATGGGGCACTTCTGAGTATGCCTTATGTTTTCATGGTTATCCTACTGGACCTTAGCATTCGGTGAGCATTCAAATATGTGTGGATTCAGATTGGGCAAGTGACATTGACAATAGAAGATCCACCGATGGTTATGTGTTTATGATGTTTGGTGGTGCTATAAATTGGATGAGTAAGCAGCGGGCTATAATCACATTGTCCATGATGGAATCAGATTATGTGGCAACCACTCATGCTTGTAAGGAATCCATTTGGCTTAAGATATTGCGTTCTGATATTGGTTTAGATGCAGGATAGATTATTGTTTGTTGCAACAATTAAAGTGCAATTTGTCTAGCGAAGAATCCTACCTTACATGCAAGAACAAAGCACATTGATGTATAGTATCACTTTTTTCGTGATGTGGTAGAATATGGAAAGGTGAACCTGGAGAAGGTTGACACTTTGGTGAATGTTGCAGATGCATTGACAAAACCAGTGAGCACAAAGAAGTTTAGATGGTGTTTTGATTCCATGAGCCATGGGGCCCTGCGTAGATGATTATGTATGACTCTCGGCAGGTCTTCAACAAGTGGGAGAATGTTGGGATTAATTTGTCTCAACCTTAGAATCCTAATATTAATTTATTTTTATGTAATTAATATATTTATTTGTATAATTTAAATTTCTATGGTGTCATGTCATAGATTGGGACCCATCAGTTGGGTGGCATTCCCGTTGGAAGTGATTGGATGACACATCATCATCCCAAGTGGACATAGGCATCCCACTTTGGAATCTATGACATATGATAGAGTCTATGACGTGTCATAAGGTATCTTGAATGCATGGGTGAAATTTAGTGCCCAACTTGGGTTATGATGGGATGTAAGAGACTCAACTATTTTTTAGTCTATTATGAAAAATTCTCTTATGGTTCCTATGATAGATTCCATGATAGATTTATGACATATTCTATGATAGTTGTAAGTCATCTTTCATAAGCTATTTTTAGCTTGTTTTTGGTGCCTAAGCTTGGAAGAAGAATATTTGCATTTTTGACACTTGGAAGGGATGTAAGGGAATATGCTACATGTGTCCAAATGTATGTCTAAGGCATTGGAAATTGTGCCATGTGGATTTGGATGCCCCTCAACTTCTAGATGCTTCTTGAAGTTTGTATCACTATTTATTGAGTGCCTTGGGTTGTAGAATGCATAGTTTGTTTGTAAGTAATGAAGTGCTACCGATATCACTCTAGAATAGGTGTTTGTTTTGAAGCACTTGTGTAGAAGCTTTGTACTTGGAGATACATTGTATTTCACTATTTGATATAATAGAGAAGTATTGTGCTTTGGAGGGTGGGGTTTTTTACTTGAAAGGGTTTTCCCCACGTATATCTGGTCTATGTTGTATTTATGTACTTGTTGTTTTGTTTCCACTATTCTCTATGTGTATCTCATATTGTAATAGAATAAGGTATTAAAATGAAATTTTTTAACTCTCTCCTGATTATATTAGTGTAGAAATATTTTTTTGCTCACCTAGCTTCCTTTCACATCCATCCTAAATTAATAAATTCACCAACACACCCATCAACCTAGAAGAGACTTATGGCCAAGGATTTAAGATTTTAGCTAAACAAGGATGTGGCATAACAAATGAGCATAAGATTCATAAGTTGTTAGAATAAATCCAAATTGAAGATACTAAAGGTTTAGGATATCAAGGTCCTCCTCCATCCATATCTTCTAAGAAAACAAGTGTCCTTCATCATAATGAACAAATCCATCACAAGGATTATAGAATCATTTTAGGTCCTTCTCCTTTGAATCCACCTCAACATGATCCTCAAACGATTAAGAAACCCAAACCTTATAAAGTAAAAAAGTTTTCATTCTTACATATTAAAATATAAATTGAACAACAAATGGAGGAAATTCTTCATTTAGGATGGATTACACTACCTCCTCCCACTAGAATCAATAAGCCTAAGAACATGAATTATTGTGCATATCATAGAACTCTTGGGCATCTTGTCGATGAGTGTCTTGCATTAAAGCTTGTATCGAGTGATTTTGCTCCTCCAAATATGATTGGATAGAAATTACATGAACTTTGCTCCTTTCCATGTAATATTTGTAGGATCATAGCATACTCACTATTACATGTTTTACATTTAGTGCAAATCATTTTATATCTTGCAAGAAGCTCATTCTCACCACTTATCTCGACTCATCCTTGTCCTGCACTTCATGGGGGAAAGGAGTTAGATAGCCTTGTTCTAGTTTGGCACTTTATGTTGTCCCTTTAGCTAGTTTTCTACCTTCCACATATGATGAACAAGATTGGGATGCATACGACCTGCTATGGGTTGACTCGCTTGTGCCTTACTAGTCTTTTTTTTTCTTTTTCATGTTATTTATGTGATTGTGTGTGTGTAATGTGATCCCTCGTACTGTTTTTTTTGATGTGTCTTCATGTTCATTCCTCTATTTGTACCTTCATTCTTATATCTATCATAAAACCTTTACCTTTTATTTTGTCTTGTGTTTTCCTTTTGGGGATGATGTAGGGCATCGAGACATTTAGGTCTCTTCCATGTTGATCCTAAATGATTTTCTTTTTTTTCGCTCTCAATGTGTCATTCTTCAAGTTCCATGAGTTATTTGGGGATTGATGACATTTCTGAGATCTATAATATCATTGTAGCAAAGACATGGTGACCTTGAATTTGTGGATACCTTATGTATGATTTTGGGATTTTATTTTGGGGGCAACCCCTTCTTTTTTCATGGTGTAGCTTCATTTGAAAATATGATTTGGCATAGGGATTTCCAATGAAGTTCTCATGTCTTTCTTATTGTTATAATTTAACATTTTCTACTTTAAAGTAATTTCTCATAGCATGGTGTTAGCAATTTCTTTAAAGTGGGGCATACATTGGATTATCATTTTTAGAGATCTTGGACTATATCTTATGTTTCATTGTGTGGTCTTCTTACTTCTTGTGATGTGTCTTCTTCTCAGTGGGGTCATTGGGTTTGATGTCCTCCAAGAGTTTGATCTTTCTTGGTATACGACTTTCCTCTTAGTGGTGATGCTACGCATTGCATACCTTGAGTTGTGAATCTTTTATCCTAGACTTGTCCTCTCTTGGAGACATTAGGCATGATGTTCCCTAAGAGGAGACCTTACATGAACTAAGCAAAACCCCTTTGAACATGTCTTATCCTATTCACATTTTTTTCATAAATGTTTAGCATAATACAGCTTTCTAACCTTGTGAAGCTTGAAGTTACAACCTTTTTCATGGCCACCAAGCATAACACGCTTTCCTTGCATGCGGTGCCTTATTTGTTCATAAGTGTCTAGCATAACACAACTTGCTAAGCCTTATGAAGCTCAAATTTTGTATTATGTGGTGACTTATTAAAGTTATTAGAGGTATAAATTTGGTATGGTATGGAAGCCTAATAATATTCTCTTATTTTCCACCCTTTGGGGCTCACCTAGTGGACAATAGATTTCACTAGACCATGTGAACATGCATTGTTGTTTGTATACTAGACAAGTTCCACTTGTAAACATTTTTGGACAAACACCTGAGGCGTGTTCCACATCATGTTGGATAGTTGACGCTTGATCCTTTCTCTTTTCCTTTTCCTTTTTTCTCTTTCTTTGAGTCTTTGGCATTGTTTGATTGAGCATCTTGTCATTGTTGCATATATATGTTTAACATAGGCATGTGTCTCCTTGTGCCTTTGTTGGTTTTTCCATGAGATCTTAGATTTTGGGGGCTTGATCACCTCCCTTGATCTTTTTCATCTTATCTTTCCAACAATTGTACAACTAGACCTCTCTTGATTGTCTACTTTAGTGTGAGTTCGATGCAAGGTCATCCTCTCACTAAAGTGGGGGCTAAATGTAGTGCAGAAAAATGTAACCCCTTTACATTTTCTCACTTGTTTGGGCCCTCCTAGTTAAATTGGACTTAATGATGCCTTAACTTAGTGTTGTTAAATTTATTCCTTTACATTTTAACACTTATTTGGGCCCTCTTACTTAAATTGAGCTTAATTATGCCTTAATTATCCCTTTAATTCATTTACAAGCCTAATAAATTACATTTTTTGAAGGGGAAACCTGACAATAATTAATACCTAAACATAACACTTTACATTGAGCAATGTGTGTTCTAGGTATAGGGACCTAGGATCCATTCACCCATGGGCGAATGGGTCCCCCTAGACCTTAGGACCTAAATTTAAATTAATTTTTCGGCAATATTTTACTATTTTCAAATCCATAATTCAATGTCAGCTTGTGATATTTTAATTTTAGGTAAATTAAGGATACTTACCTATAAATACAAGGCTATTTCACTAAGTTCCACCTAGCATTTTGATGAGAGAAAAAGTATACTAAGATTTATGATCAAGAGCATTCAAGAGCAGATATATCAGAGATTTATTACAACATTCAAGATCTATCCATCATGTTGAATTCTTATTGCATTATGCATGTTTTTGGAGCTAACATTGTGATGTAGGTTTCAAGATCTATTCAAGCATTCAAAGTATCATTTCAAGCAATATTCAAGTATCAAGATCCACATCCAATTAAGCCATTTCATGCAAGTTGCAAACCTCCTAAGATCTCCATTATCAAGGTTTCATTCAAGGGTTTGTTGAGTGGTAACATAGTTTTGTTGATTCTTCATTCCCTCTTTCATTCATTATTTCGATTCAAGGTTTGATTACCAAAACAGTGTTTAACCAAGGAAAACCACAATTCACCCCAAAAAAAACATTTTTCTCTCTTGTATGTGTGATTGCAAATTTAGGTTGAAGATGACTTGAAGACCTTTTGAAGTGCAAGATTTACAAAGTTGTCAAAGTTGTCATCAAATCACAAAATATCACTTACAAATTGGATTTCTAACTTTTCGACACTAAAACCTAGATAATTCATAAGCTTCAAATATGCACTAGAGTCTCTTGAAACATTGTTGCAACACTTGTACTTGGACCCATTCATCCATGAGCGAATGAGTCTCAGATCAGCTTCTAAAAAGCACTTTTAGTGATTGGTACACATGTTTCTACCCTTCTCTGATCTACATTATGTTTTTTGGTTCTACAAATATTGAGCTTAATCTTGTTGTTCCAAGTGTTAGATTGCATTTTGGTGTTGATTTTCTATTTTTGTTTTTTCTCCCCAAATTGTTGTTTGACCTTGACCCCCATCCTTCAGTCATAAGCAAATATGTAGATTCTCACTTAGGGTTGATTCTCTGAAGGGTTGATAATCAATTCATTATGGGGATCTCACTTCCTAATGAAATAGTGAGAAATGGGTCCATCATACCCTCTTTGTTATCAATTCCACATTTTTTTATACCAAAAACCTAGTTTTCTTCGTTTCACTAAGTATTATATTTTTGTTATTATAATAATCTAGGTTTATCAAAAGTATGTAATAATACATGTAACCATTTTAGATCAAGTGATTAAAGGTAGATTCAACCTTGATTGAGTATACTCCTATGTATGGTGTACATTTTGAGATGTTTTTCTACTTTGTTGGCTTGTCGAACAACTATAAAATTCCTATAAAGCATTTTTAGGGTGTCCTCGAAAAAATAAATAAAATGTATGGGTATGTTCATGGATTAATGAGTAGACTCATTTAATATTTTACAACTATCAATTATTTTTTGAATGTATGTGTAGATCCTAGCTTACTTGTGCATTTTTAAAGGCATAGTCTTTTGTGGTATTTTGGCTAACTTATCACCTTGGTTCTAGTTATTGCATGTTTGAATGAATTTAGAGATTCTATTGTCCAACTAGATAAAGAAACTAATATATTATTGAATTTTTCTCCACATCATCCTCTACAAATTCAAAATACATAAATTTAAATATCTTTTCAATTTAATTAGTTTTGGTGTGTTCCAACTATCATGTTTGGATGTCCACAACATTAAAGGGATTATCATAAAACATATTCATTAATGATTATGTGGTAGATCATGTGTGTTTCAATAAGGTGCTTAACCTTGAGTATCCTAAACCAAAATATAGGCACAAAATAAATCAAAATAGGGGTGCACGACCAGAAGATGAGTGGTGAATGAGCTCTACTAGGGTTTCTTGTGTATGTGGTCATTATTGGCCCCTCTTACATCATATTGTGCCTTAGGTGTAGGATTTTCTAATTTATTGTGTGTACAACCGCATTTACTATGATCTTATTAGCTTTATTATTCCTTCAATCAACTTTAACCCAGTAGTTCTTTCTGGTGTTGTCAGTTCAATGACTCTGCTCATTAGCTCCTCCTCCGAACAAGTGTCCCCAAAAAATTGTTCTAAAAGTGTTCCACGAGGTAAGTCTTTTGATTCCCCGATTGATTTGGTGTTACCCATGCCAAATTTTGATTATGCATGTCAATGTTTAGAGAAACATACTCTTGTTGGTTATTTTGTTGGGAGGACTCCCCCTGAAAGTGTGCTTAAAGAGTGGGTTCAAAAGGATTGCGTCCCTCATGGGGTCCACCTTGATATGGTCCAAAATTTGACTAAAGGATTTTCTTTTTCTCTTTGCAGAGGTCAATCATGTTCAGGAAATCCTGAACCATGGTCCTTGATATGTCTGATCCTCTTTGCTAGTTTTCTAGCCATGGACCTAGGACTTCACTATCTCAAATGACACCAAGTTATGAGTTCTAGTCTGGATTGAGTTTCTTGGTTTGTCATTACCTTGTGTGCATTTTTTGCAGCATATTGCTTCCTCTCTAGGGAGGGTTATTTATGTTGAACCAAATAGGTGCTTTCAAGCTTGCCCTCAAGAGCAAGTTTATGTCAAAGTGGACCTTTCACAGGATTTGAAAGAGTCCATTGATATTCAAATCGGTTCTTTTCGGCATACCTAGAAGGCTGCTTATTTTAATTTGTTGAATACTTGTTATAGGTGTTAGTCCACTAACCATAAAATTAAATCTTTCCCTCTAGTAGTTCCCCATACTCCATTGCCACCATGGAATGTTGATAAGGCCTGTCAGGCGGAAGGTGTTGATGCCAAACTAGAGGAAAAGTGGACAATGGTTACCAACTGAAAAAACAATTCCAATGGCTTCGAGACAGTTTCCAAAACCCCCAAGCTAGTAAAATAAGTTTCAAAACCTTTTGTGAATGGGAAGGAAGCCCAAATGGGCTCTAATAGCACTTTAGTGCGGCCAAGGCCTAAAGCTATGCCCTAACCTACCTTAGTTATGATAACACAACCAACTGAGTCTCCTCCTGTGTCAGGAGTTCATAGGAGGTGTCAAAATCCATCTCAACCTCTTGAAGGAGAATATGTTTGAGAGAAATAGAGACATTCACTCGAACTATTCAAATTGGAATAGTCCCACCAGAAGTTTTACAAAATTGCTTCTTCACTCTGGACAAGGAGCCAGACTCTAATGAAATGGAGGAGTTTCATTCATGAATTTCCTCTCATGGAATGTCTTACAGATCTCTCCAGGAAGAATTCCATTAGGGATACTCTTTAGAAATATGTCGGTATTGATGTTTTGTGTCTTTAAGAAGTGAAAGTTGTTGGTTTTTTTATTTCTTCTGCTTTTCATTCCATTTGGCCAACCAATAAAATATATTGTACTGAACATGAGGCTAGATGTGGCAGAGCGGTCACCCTTTTGTCCCCACAGTGGCATGCCTATGTGGTTGATCATGGGGTTGACCCCACACATTAACTCGTCTAGATTCTTCTTAACATTGATAATCATTCCTTTGGGATTATTAATGTTTATGCCTTGAATGATGTTGTTGAAAGATCTCTTCATTGGCATTGGATTGTTGATTCATTTCCAATTGCTACTTGGTTGCTTTATGGAGATTTAAATATGGTTGAGGTGGTGTACGACAAGGATGGTACTCTATCATTCTAATGGGCAATTGGCGAGAGAGGCATGATACTACATGTGTAATAAATTGGGTCTTTTCAACCCTAATATTGGTCGTTGCCACTCTCATTATCTCTGGCAGACTTGGTGCAATTATCAAGCTAGATTTGATAGGATATTTAAGTGCCTTGATTATGCTATGATCTCAACTCAATATTTTTTCTCTTTTTCCAGCTCTTCACCACTTTTGATAAGGTTGTTAGTGGATGTGACATTTTCAAACCACTTTCCCATTACATTCTACATTGAATGGGAATTAAGGTAGTCCCATGCCAGCAAGACCCATTTCTTTTTTAACACTTCCTTGCTGAGTCATTAGCCCACGTTGGCCCACATCAACACTGTTTAGAATTCAAAGTGTAGGCCACCTCACAATATAGGTTGGACTACTTGGTGGAATGATTTCGTCACTCGCACCATGAGGTTTCTCCACATTTATGGGTGACAGTTGGCCATATTTCGTATATGGTCCTATGAAGTGGCAATGTCTAACCTCCATGCTACCATCGAGGCCTTGGCGGCTAACCCCTTTTCCCCCTCTGCAAGTCAAGGTTGCAGAGTTAAAGCATAACAAACGGGTTGTCTATAATTATGCTACTAGAGGAGCACAAATCAAGGCCAGACTTTATTGGCTTAAAATTGGGGATCATGCCTTGAAAGAGTTTTTTTTAGCTCTTCGAGCCAAACACTCATCTCTTGGTATCAAGCAAATCAAAGAAGGCAGCACTGTGCTTTCTGAACTGCCTAACATTCTCCAAGCATTTGTTAGGCACTATGATTAGGTGTTCACAGCTCAAGAGTACACTCCGAAGTGGAATCAAGCACTTCAGGATTGTCTTGTTGTCGTGCCAAATAGGCTCTCCTCAGCCCAGAAAGCCTTCTATGAGAAATTTCTCACAATTGACGATCTTAAAGTGGTTGTCAACACTATGACCGATGATAAGGCCCTAGGAATTGATGGGTTCCTGTATGAATTTTACAAGGTCCTTTGGGATTGCATTGGGAAAGATTTGCATAAGGTTTACCTTGAAGCTTTTCATTCTAAAACTTTAGGAAATTATTTCATTCTAAAAGTTTAGGAAATCTTATCAACAAAGGTAATATTAAATTCATACCTAAATTCGGCGATCCTAAGGATATCTACAACTAGTAACCCATCACACTCCTCAATGTCTCTTATAAAATCCTTGTCAAAGCCCTTGCCTTGAAAATTTGCCATCTTCTGCCTCAAATTGTGCGTGAGAAGCAAACTAGATTTATTAAATCTAGGTTCATCTTAGACAACATCATTTTTGTTTAGGAAGGCATGGAATGGGCAAGACACTCAAATCAAAAATCCATCTTTTTGAAGATTAATTTTGTTAAAGCTTATGATCGCATTGAATGGCCTTTCATACTTGTTATGCTTTATGCACTAGGTTTTGGTTCTCAATTCATACAGGTTGTGCAAATTTTGTTTTCTAATAGCTCTGCTTGCATCACCATTAATGGTCGCTAGTCCCCTTCCCTTGGTCTATTCTATTTCATTTGTCAAGGTTTCCCACTAGCCCCATCACTTTATGTGCTTGTTGATGAAGGGTTTGGGTATCTGCTTGCTCATGTCATTTCCTACAGGTGGGTTCGTGGCATCTCTTTGCCTAATTTTCTAGCCCAACTGGTCAATGGCCACTTCGTTGATGATTCCTTCCTTACCTTGCTAGAAGAGGAAAATAATGCCAAAGTTGCTCTTGATTGTCTTGAGACCTTTTGTTTGGCCTCGATTTCTGCCATTCAATGGCACAAAACTTTGTGTTATAAATAGTTTGTTCTTCCTAGTCCCCAATGGATTCAAAATTATGGCTTGAAGTGGATTGCTCCTAGTGAAATCTTTCGATTTCTAGGCATTCCTTTCGCCTTTCAATATTTTTCGCTAATCTCTGGCAAGCAATGCTTTCTTAGATTGAGCAGAAACTTGCTTTCTGGCTTACCAAGCTACTCTCTCTGGCTAGCAAATTTTAGATTTGCTAAAAAGTGTTGGCAGTGACTCATGTGTATTATTCATCATGTTAGGCCCCTTCCAGGGCCTCATATGCTAAGTTAGAGAAACTGATTCATGATTTTCTTTGGGCCTCTTCTAAGACTCAACAAGGATTTCACCACGTTTCCTGGGAGCTTTACTACTTGCCTAGAGACTCTTGTGGGCTTGGCCTTCTCTCCACCGAGTGGCAAGGGATTTCTCTATGTGTCAAATGGATTATCAAAGCTCTTACCCTTCATGGAAGGGAATTGGCTTTAAAACCCTTTTGGTTATGAGGTAGCTAGTTGAAATTGTGGGAAGTTTCATGGCCAAGAGCATTTGGCGGGCCTTGGAGGCTATCAAGCCCTAGCTCCATTAGTCTAGGTATGAATTTCATGATGGGCTCTCACTCAATCAACAGAATGTTTGGTGGTCTCCTCTTTTTCCTAGTGCAATTCGGTTGCTGGACAAGCTTCCTTGTCTTAAGGCTCTCAAGTTTCATAAGAATGGTATCCAGACCCTTCAAGATTTATTTCATAGACCCACAATGCACATTCTACCTTGGGAAGATTTTTGTGCTCATTTTATTTTTCTAAACCATGACTATGAAACCTACGATGACCTGGTGAATGCCATTCCAACTGACATGCTTCATAAGGTGGGTATTCATGCCACCAAGCCCTGGTGGAAGGAATGGAAGTGGTACCCAGACACCCCTTTCAGAAACTACAAGCCTAGGCTTGGTTATCAGTGGCTTTCACCCCATTTTCCTATAATTGACAGTTTAAGCTAGAGATAGCACCTCTAGTCTTCAATGTTTATTTGGCGTAAAATCCATTATTAGGCAAGTATGACTTAGTAGAAAGATCATTGTTCTCTTTTGTAAGAAGGCCAAATTTGATGAAGGTGATTGAACCTAACTTGTAAGGTGATTGTAATTTCTCCTTATTTTGAATTTTCGTATTGTTATTCCCTTAATACACACCCCCATTTATTTTGTGTTAAAATGGGCCCCCCTTTTTCCTTTCCTTATTTTTGTTCTTGTTTGTCTTCTTTTTGTTTCGTCTTAGAAATTTTTTATTTCCTAAGCTTTCTTTGTCTTCCTTTTGTCAGATTTTTAGATTCTAAATGGATTTCAAACTTTTCTAAAAGGTCTAAATTCCTTTGAGATCCATAGCCCCACTCTGTGTCTTTTGGTTGGATCTTGGGACTCTAGACAGATTTCAAAATTTTCTCTAAAAGATCCAAATCCATTTAGGAATCTCAATCTCGCTTTCCCTTCTTTCCATTGAGTCTTGAGACTCTAGATGGATTTAGGACTTTTCTCCAAAAGGTCCAAATCCATTCAAGAATCCCCATCCTACTTTTCCTTATTTTTATTAGGTTTTGGGACTCTAAATAGATTTTGGGTTTTTTTCCAAAAGGTCTAAATCCATTCAAGAATCTCAATCTTGCTTTGCCTTCTCTTCATTGGGTCTCAAGACTCTGGATGGATTTCAGACTTTTCTCCAAAAGGTCCAAATTCATTTAGGAATCTTGACCCCACTTTTCCTTCTTTTTGTCGGGTTTTGGGACTCTAAACAAATTTTAGGATTTTGTCAAAAATTCCAAATCCGTTCAAGAATCCCAATCCCACGTTCTCTCCTTGTTGTTAGGTTTTGAAACTCTAGATGGATTTCAAGACTTTTCTTCAAAATTCCAAATCCATTTTTAGTTCTTAATCCTGGCTTGTTTTTTCCCTCATCTATTTTCCTTTCTAGGACTGATTGGAGTTCAAAACCCTGAACGAACAAGAATTTTTTGTCTAGGTTCAAAAGTCCATTTCTGACCTGTAACCCCACTCACCTGCTACATTTATGGAGAATTCCCTCATACATGTGTTGAAGATATTTTATGTGTTTTGAGTCATAAAACAAGCTATTGTTGCTAATTAATCTTCAAGGAAAACTTAATTTTACCAAGATCAAGAGCAAGAAGGGTTATCAATGTACAACTCTCACAATAGTTGGCTTCCCTCTCTAATTTGGTCCCAAGTTGGTCTATTTATTTGTTTTTTGTTGTTTTAATTTATTTTATTTTGATTTTTTTCTTTGTTGGTATTTATTTTGCTTGTGTTCATTCCCTCATCATCTTGTTCCCTTGTTTGGTTTGTGCCCTAGGTTTTAGGGTTTTCCCTCTTTTGGTCCCCGCGATCTCTTTCAGGGCTCAAGTTTCTCCTTTTAGTCAGCCCTTAGTTCAATAATGAGTAAAATTTCAAATTTTGAACCTAATTTGGATTAGGGCACCCTTTTGATCATTCAAGATTTTGGATCTCGAATTTCCCTAAGATGGGTAAATGCCTAAAACTCTGGGATCCTATTCAGATCCCAGTTTTTGATAGCAACTCCCTTTAACTATTTAATTTTTATTAGGTTTTTTGTTGTGTTGAGAAAATATATGGTGATCTTGTGTCCCTTTAGGTTTTCAAGTCTCGATGTGATATATCTGTGCGTGATCCTATAATAGTGGGTTACACTTTTTGGCCAAACTTGACATTGAACTGAACTTTTTTAACTAAATCTTCACTTTCAGGCACCTATAGCTACTAAACCATGAGGAATTTGAAGATGATGTTTTTGCAAGAATGAGAAGGTTGAAGGTGTTGTCATTGATGTCAACTAGTCAATTGTTTATCTATTAGTTGTTGTTGGTTGTATATGTCGAGGATATTGAGAAATTTGTAATGAAGATATGTTGCAGGTGTTCAGTGGTTGCTCCAAGTTTTGGTCTAGATTTTCTCCTGTAGTTGTACAGTTCAAATATGTTTTTTATGGTTTTTATTAGATGCTATATCCATATTTTTGGTTGTTGGTCTATTTTATAGTGCAAGTTGTGTTTACTAGTTGTGAACTATGTTTTTTTGTGGTTCTAATTGAGGTCCGGGAGAAATGTTGTTGGTCCAGATTTCTCTTTGATGAAGTATTATGACTTGTGGTTCTAGAGTTGTGTTTCCCTGTTTCTATTGAAGATAGTTTCAAAATTTGGAAGGTTCATGCTTAATTGTTCTATGTGTTTTACATTGGTTTGGCCGACCTTGTGTGAAATACTACTTTTAAGATTGGTGAAGTGTGTTGGATCTATTTAGGTCCTTATGAAGCATGTGTTTGGGTTGCCCTCGTTCTAATTCCAACCTAGTATGTTTTGGCACCGACCTAATTTGAATTTGAAGTTGGATGGCTAACTTTGGATATGTTTCAGAGTTGAAGATAGTATAAATGCAAGATGAGTTAATGGTGAAACATGAGCCAAGAGCGAAGAAGAAGAGTGACAAGAGAAAAGAGGAAGTGTGGTTTTGTTTGACATTGATTCTATTCAATGAGTGTGTGTTGAGAGTGTGGCAGATCAATGTGAAGCTTAATGTTGAGTTTTTGGATGTAGTGAGCAGAAGGTGAACTCTATCATTCATGTATGTATGTGAGTAATTATGGTGGAATCCTTTGTTGCATTGGGATTGTAGTTTCTATGTAACAATTCTTATTTGTCTTATTTGTATCTCTATGGAAATGAGCCCTCCGGGTTGTAGCCCTGTTGGATAGTGAGTCCTTGTTTCAAACAGTGAATCCTTGTTCCAGACAGTGAGTCCTTGTTTTGGTAGTGAGCCTTAATTCAGGCAATGAACCTTTTGTAATCAGTTTTGATATTCTCTATAGTGTAATTTAATCCTCACCGTGGTTTTTCCCTTATAGGTTTTCCATGTAAATCTGATGTTATTATGTTTATGTGTTGGATTTAAGTTTTTGCATTGGCATTTGATGATTAATCATTTAAGCAATATTAAGAATTATTTCTGGTGATTGCATTAAAGGTTTAATTTTGTAACAACTAATTCAACCCCCTCTCAATTGTCCTATTCAACAGATGAAAACTAGTGATTTGTGACATTTTATCTATAGATTCTAAATATATATTATTTTAAACTTTTGGAATCAAATCGCATTTTTTTCCATCTCCTTCAAAAACTAGTTTTTAATAGTAAACACCATTTTTAAAGAGTGATGTTCACTATATAACACATAAATTTTTTCTATGAAGGATAAAATTATATTTTTTTGAATTCAGATTTGTAACTGTGATATCTAGCATATTCATTTGATTTCATAGTGTTTTATTGAATATTTTTTCTTAATTAAGTTTTGAAGTCAAACCAATTACAATTTAGATATAGGTGGACCATATAACACATAAATTTTTTGTATGTTTCAAAATTCAAATTTTTTTGTTGGATCAAGGAAATCAATACCAAGCATGCACATATTTTCAAAATTTGTTTTTGATAATCTACTATTTTTTCACATGTGCAAGACAGAGAGCTTGATTTTCAGTGAAAAACCTATGTTTAATTAAACTAAAAAAATACATAATAAAACAAAAATATATTAAAATTATACTTGATGGATAGCTCATTTTGAGGAATATAATCTTCTAGTTAGGTCTATGAAGTTGATTCCATTTTCATCTTCAACCCAAGCTTCAAAAGCTAAAATTTTATAGAAATTTGCACATAGAGGGGGAGAAGGGCAAAAAAGGGGGGTTCTAGTGAAACCCCCTTTGAGCGAACCCCCCTAAACCCCTTCGAACGAAGAGGATTCACTAGAACTACCCTTTTTTTCCATTATCCCCTTTATTTTATTAAGAAAATCTCACCAAAATGGGGTTTTCTTAAACATGCCACCAAAATGAAGTTTACTTGAAAGGGGATGTTCGAGCAAACCCAAAAATGGGTTCAGTCAAACATCCCCCTTCGAGTGAACCCCTTAAAACCTAATTGTTTTTGGAGCATCCAATCATTTTCTCTTCGTGAATATAATTGTAACCCACTTATGTGGGATCACCCTTGTAGAATAACCTGAAACTATGATTCATTCCTAAACCTAATCCTCACATGGAATAGTCTATTCGAGACTTTTAGTCTTGATCATACCATTCCTAAAAAATTCAGTGCCAATGTCCATTGAGGTTTCAAAACCCAATCGAACATTTTGGATAAAGTCAGATGTCTATTTTAATTTTTGATCCCTGAATTTTCAACAATCCCCATAGAGTTCCATCCTTGATCAGATCTTCAACAAAAATGTCCAAATGACCCTTGTTCTCTCATAATTTTGCTTCTTGCTCTATGAAGCCTGATGTCCTTGTTGTCAAACAGATTGCACCCGTATGCTTGAATAACTAAATTCAGCAATCTGTTGAAACATTGGAACTAATTCCAGGCTGTGCGTATCCTATAAGGAATTAGCCCTCCAGATTCTAGGTTGGTTCCTATGAATTTTTCTGATTAATAACTAACTTGCTAGGAAAAGGGAGAAAGGCGAAATCTAAAAGAAGAATTGTAAAACTAAACCTTGGTGATGCACCTAAATGGAAAAATGATAACACCTATAAACTGATTCACAACTACTTTCAAGAGAAACGTTCACACAGTTCAGAAATGATCACAAAAATGTTTCCAAAGGAGGCTAAACAGTTTGTCCTTTCAGAAGGAAAATCAATCTTCACAACTTGAAGAACGGTTCTATTATAGCATAACTTTAGACCTGTGACATGATGTGCAATTATGAACAAGACAAACATAAAGGTTTTCAAAAGCTAAAACACAATAAATTCATCGAATCATTCATAAGGACAGATTGTATAATTCTGAAGAGGAAAATTTAATGAATCCTGAAAGAAAATAGAAGGAAAATACTACAAGATGACACCAAAAAGAACTTGTAAACCTGCTATTGCATTAATCTAAAAAAAAAAACTAAGTTACAAATAATTCCCTTTGCAAAATGCAAAGAAGGAAAAACAAGAACTCCCTGAAAAAATAGTTAAGTTTTTCAATATATAAAAAAGCCTTTCAAAAGGCATGGAAAATAGAATTGAAAGACAGACTCCAAGAGAGGGTGATAACTCCAAGGCAAATTTCAAGCAAAAGCAAATATCTCTAAAAAAGGGAGTCAAAACCATGCAAAAATAATTGCATGATGGTCCAAAATCATTGTCAAGTCATAACTGAAACATTCAGCACCCGAACTGAACTTCAAATCCCAAAAAGGTGGGCCCAAGCATGCGAAAAATCACCTCATTTGCGTCAATCCGCCCATGATGATTTGAACTCCATCTTTGCTTAATGCTTTATATGATCTAATCTAATTCAACGTTATCCTTGCCTAAAAATAGTTATATTAATTAAATGATTTATAATTTATCATTTAATTAATACAACTTTACATGAGTTGACAAGTATAACATTAAATTAGATTAATTAAAAAAAAAACCTCTATCAATATTTAATATTGCAAGCATAATATTAGGCTTCAAACAATTTTGTGTGGCTTTTTAACTTTGAGCTTGTAAATAACCTCACGAGCCCCTTCATAATAGGTCATTGATATTGTAATATGAAATATTTCATCCCTTTGTAAAACATGGTCAAAAAAGACCATTGAATTAGGGCAGAGGGTAAAAGGAAGGTCAAAACCTAAATGTTTGATCACTTCGCACTTTTGTGAAACACTTGTTCTGGAAGACTCCAATGTGCCGCCATGCTGGGGTTTTGAGTCTCCACCATTTCTGCCTGTTCTAGTTGATCTCTTCCTGCTTTGGAGTTTTGAAGTTTGAAAAACCCATGTCTATTGCTGCTCCATATCGAATCCTTCCTGGAAGCCTGCATGGTGAGTGATTAGAGGAGTCTCTAAAGCTTTGAAGCGGGATCTTTATATTGGATTTGCATCGAGGCCGAGTGGTAAGGCTTTGTTTTCATAAGATATCTTATCTTTTCCTTGATCATGAAAGAAATGAAGATTTAAGGTTGCCTTTGGACAGATAATGATGAAATTCCCGTTATTTCCGTTTATTTCATTTGCATATTGAATATTTCTGGAAATGTCAAAAAAAAATATCTTTATTGCAGGTCGTGGTTTCTCATCCTTTAAATATCTCCTGTGATCTTCATCATTTTGCTGAGCATATATGTTATTCTCAGGAACACAAAGACTTCTAATTTCTTGTTGATTTGTGAGGGGCTCCTGAGTGTTTTCCTTCCCTTTTTATTTGTGCATTTGAAGATTCCCCATTCCGGCCGCCATGGTTCTTTTTGTAACTTTCTTTTTAACTTTGCAACATGAAGAACTCGGCCTCTGTAATCTCATAGCCGCTATGGAAGTTTGGTCGTAACAAGATTTTAACAAGGGTTTCAAAACCCTTATGTCTTTGAAGCTCGGCATCTGTGTTGCTTTGATCATTCTGGGTGCTTGTCCATTCTGATTGTACTTGGTGGTTTATTACGATCAGAAACTATGAGTTTCTTTCATTTCATTTAGCTCTAACAGTGCTGATGTCCATTCCCTTTTTTCCTTGATGAAAGGTCTCTATTGATGCTGTGAATAAATCAGTGGCTCTTTGTTGTGATAAAGTATGTTGCAATTAAAACTGTTGTTCAAATCACTGTGACTGTCATTTCATGGCTGCAAGCTTGCTGTTTTGATTTCCTATGATTGAACAGCTGAAATTTATGACTCTCTCATAATTTTGTTAACTATGTTGGCACCGTAGTCATTAAATGAGCTCCTTTGATGTATTTTTTTTATCCATGCTTTAAGCAGGGGCTTTTAATATCATTTGGCCTTTATACTTTCCTTGGCTTTGTATAATTGCTATCTCATGCTCCTTCTGTAGAATTGTTTGATCCTTTCATGACATGAAGAGCAAAATTATGCTGTATGCCCAAACTACTTTTCCTGAATCTCTTTAAAATAAAGCTGCTTATTTGATTATTTCTTTGTTTTAGCAGCTCTTTTGATGACTGTTATCCATGTAAATGACTCTTGTGTGTAACTTGAGAGTGTCCTATTTGATATTTCGGGCTCAACCCTTGTGGGAGCCTGTTTTACTCCACATATCTGATGAAATGATCATGAATCATAATGCACCTATTCCTGCACAGTGAACAAACATGTTAGCAAAATAAAAGAAACTGAAAGCTTTCTCTTTTTGTTTATGCTCTTTGAATCTTTGTAATCATCTGATGGATGCCTGATTGATTGTACTTTATATTTCTGTTAGTAGCGTAGGCATGTGATAGGATCTTATTCGCATTGCTCTAACCATACTTTCATCATACTTGTAGGTACGCGGAGCTGGAGCTAAAACTGGAGCTAGAGATGGAATCGCAACTGAAGACCTCAACTATCAACGATTCATCATTCTAGGTAATGACGAATCACCTTCTACCCTATGCTTTCTCTATTTTCAGTTGTATAGTTTGCTTTTGCTCATGCACCTTTTATTTGATAGTAAAAAATCAAGATGAGTTACTCCCATGGCTTGTGTGGGATTATGGTTCATACATTATGAATAAAACAACAAAAATTATGCAAACTTATGATATCATTTTTGAAATGGTTTTTGCATAACATTACTGAAATTTACACTGTAATAAATCAATGCACAATATGAGCACTTTAGCAGAAATTTTTAAGCAACTTGTGTACCTTGGCTTGAATTTACAATTCAACTCTACTTGTTTGAGTTGGTAGTGAAAAATAGGTAACAGTCCTATTGGGGTTTTAAAACCTGATCAAACACTTTGAGAAAATGTCCCAAGTTCATTTCTAAACCTGACTCCAATATAGGTGAAATCACAAGTTCTCGATGAATTTTATAAACCTGATAGGATCAAATATGAATCTTGTATTGATTAAAATTCTTGAAAAAAGAAAAGATGGTGATAACATGATGAAACCTTCCCATTAACTTTAATTACTAAGTGGATACTTATTCTATTTTATCTTTATTGCAGGGATCTTAAATATATGATTTAAGTGAAGATTTGGCTAGAGAGAAAGTATCTAGAGAAAAGAGAGAAGAGAGGAAGGAGAGTAAATCCAAGGCTAACAAGCTCAACATTACAATGAAGTACAAGTTTCAGGGGTTCCCTAGTGTATCTAGTTCACCTCAAAGGTGATGAAGATAACTAATACATAATTGGGCTACATTAATATAGAAGAATTCAAGGAAGAAACATTTGCTCATGATGCTTCTCCCTAAATGTAGAAGATAGCCAATTTAGGATTATTACATGTAACTTCCTTCCTAGTTCAATGCCCAAAACTCATCTTAGTTGTGGCTCAACATTATAATCCCACAAATAGGAAGTGATATGATCCCTATGGCACTAAGATCATTGATCTCTCTAATCCTATGATTAGGGAAGTGTTTGACTCCCTCCTTATGCCCAACTAAAAATGATAATTGAAGTAGAGATAATTGGAGAGTACAAAAAGGACATAAATGGAAACCTTATACATCTCAAAAAAATATGGCTTGGGAATGAAAGAAAGTTAGTGGCAAAGATTCCCCATAAATTGATAAGGTTAGACTTCTACTCTAAGATTGGGGATATCATTACTGTACTATCTAGGGCTTTTTGGTAAAGAAGAGTCCATAACCTATGACACGTGGATGTTCCACTTCATCCATATCATCTTAAAATAAGTGTTCTTGGATTGGAGCCAGATTTTTTCATACACAATTCATGCTCAGTTGACCACAATGGAGAACACAAAAAAATAAATCCTATCTTCCTATATAGTGTTCTTGGTAGCTAGAGTTGGGAATTTCATGGGACTAACCACCAAAGGTATCAGAGGATAATCTCTTGGGCAGAATAAAATGAGAATTTTATCCTCAATTAGAACTCAAGGACGCAGAGAAATTTTTTAAGAGGGTCAATGATGCCTTCTTATACCCAGTAATCAATCAACTCACTAGAGATGTAGGATTTAGGATGACCAAGGAGGCCATGGCCTTAATCAAAGACTAGGGACAATGGTTCATTTAGTTTCCCAAGTCCACCTACATTAGAATATTTGGTTTTAACAAATCACCCTACTTGCTACCTAGGTGTTGCAATAATAAGTTAGTTTTGATTGAGTTTTCCAAACAAGTTATGGAAGTACACTTGAAATTATCTAGAAAACACAAGGTAGGGTTGAAATACCCTTTCCAATTGGGATTTTATGGATGTCCCTCAATCATGGTTGCTAAGACTACCCCAAAATAAATAAAAGAAATAAATTTAAAGACTTATATCCTAAGGGATAATTTTGACCCAAAAGGAAAGATGAAAGCTCTCAGTTATTCCATGTTCCCATTCCACTAACTAGATATTGAAGACTTTTGGGAAGATATGTAAGATGATTTTGAGGTGAGGAATAGGAGTTATAATAAATTGAATATCTTCCAAATGAAAGAGTTTGGGATTAGAGATGAAATCCTTGAAGGGATATCAGATGATGGACAGACAATGGATCCTATGTATCACATAAGCAAGGTTGATAACACAAAATTGGATCAAATTGATCAGTCAAAGAAAGAGGAACCTTCCATTAACTCCATCTTTGAGAATATCCTGGAGAGAAGCAACACATGGATTGATGTAAGGATCAAAAACTTCAAAGGAAAATAAAGATAGCCTAAAAGGAAGAAGCAATCTACTACAAATAATTCTTCTTCATCAATCCCAACAGGATGTAAGAGACAAAAGAGAAAAGAGAAGGTGCAAAATTGGGAAACTCTAAGGATAGAATAAAAAAATGGAAAAGGTGACAAAGGCCTTTAAGTCGATTGTAGATACCTTCAAAATTGTAGGAGTGGTATCAGGGTTGGGAATGATGTTGATCTCCCAAGTTATTCCTATAGAAGACACTTCAAAATATGTTCCAAAGAAGGAAGTTGAAGGAGAACCACCAATCATTGAGATGGTAAATTTAACAAACCTCCCTTCTCCCACACCTTCTGAATAAAAAACCAACAATATGGAGAAGGTTACAAGAGTGATCAAGTGGATATAATAACTAATTCACCTAAATAAATTATTAGGGATGAAGAGAATGAACTTGAAGATGAATCTATGGATGATCAACAATATGAACAGAAGGAACAAGGCTCAGAAGATCAACAAGTTCAAGAAGAGAAAAATAAGACAGAGGTTGAGAATGAAGAAGAAGAACATGTGTTGACTGTTGAAGAGCAACAAGAATTAATTGAGAATATAAAAAGACAAGAAGAAAAGGATAAGGCTTCTTTGAGGCTATAAATGAAAGAGAAACCCAGGGAGACTCAAACAAGTGATCAACAAGTGTTTATTCCTCTTAATGCTCCTTCATGGTTGAAATTGAATTTAGAAAAGAGACAAGTAACATTCCAACCCCTCAATTGGCAAGATATGGTTGTGGAGATAGGAAAAACAAAGCTAAAGAAAAATTCCAGGACTCTTCACACTACAAAGGTCAATGAACTAGGGGAGAGTATAGCATAGATTGCTACTCCAATGGTAGAAAAAGATGATAGGGAGTTGGAAGAATCAGACTATTGATTATCCATAATCAATCTAGGGAAGAAAATATCATCCTTAGACTTAGTGGTAGACTTGGTTAATTCCATGATGAACAAAGATAAGCAAAGAAAGGATGAGCTTAAGGCTCAAATTGAGAAGATGAAAGTGTTCCTCAAAAGATTGGTTTCTCTAGTTGTTGAAAAACCTACTTCATCAGAGGCTCTTGTTCTAATGAGTAGGAAGGAAGTGGATGGATTGAATGAGATGAGATGAAAATAAAATCTCAAATATTTCACAAATAGATTGAAAATTTTAAAAAGGAAATAGAGGAATTGTTTGTTTTTTGATATCAATAGTATGAAAAGGCTTATGCCTTAGAGGATCGATTGTAGAAATAGATAAACAATTTGAGAGATGAGGATGACAAATATCGATCGGGCTTGAAACACCTCTAGGAATTGAATAAAATGGGAGCAGAAGAATTGAACAATGTTGTTATCTTGGGTGATGAGGATATTAGTTTCGCAAGTGAAAGTATAAATACTATATCCTTCAAAATGGAACTCATAGTTGAGAATAAATTGAATATGTTAGAGTTGTATAAGGAGTTGTATACATTAATTCTTCCAGTTTTGAGAGATTTATAGTCAGTTTCATTAGCCCTAATCTATTGTTGTATAACACACATAGATTAATTCTCTTCAACCTATCAAGAGTGTCTAGGATATGAAGATAGAAAATGAAATAAAATCAATATAGGAGGAGGAAGAGACCATTTTAGATATGTTGTTGAATACTAAAGTTGATCTTAGATGGGTAAAAGATGATATTCAAAGGTTGGAAAGGTATAAAACTACAACATCCAATAGTCTTGAGAAAACTAAGTTTAGATGAGAATGGGGTGATGGCCCAAATATAGAGATGATCACCCAAGTGCTAGCTAATTTTGAAGAAGATAAACAATTGCAAAAGTGAGAGTGATCTAACATTTTCAAAAAAAGGAATATTCTATTTTGACTTTTCAAGTAAAGAATATGTTGTTTTGATTGTTTATTTCTCATAAAGAGAAGCGCAGTTTTGGAACTAGAATTGCTTGGAAGTTCTTAGAAGTAAGCTGGATGTAATTTTTTGGAAAATAAATTTTTGCAAGTTAATAGAAATTATTTTTGGGAAAGTTACTAAAGTAATGGATTTGCATGTTGGCCATACTGCATGTCTTATAAATTAATTTTGGAGGGAATAATATCTTCATCTATCTATATATTGTATTCTTCTCTCATCCACAGGGTTCAAAGGTTGGAGAATTCAAAAAAAGGTCTAGTAGCATATATTTTTACAGATTTTTCATTTTTATATTTCATAGTTAGACTTTAGAAGGACTTTTAGTCTCAAGAAAGATGGATTTGTACATCAACAAAGATTTTTTGGATTTTTAGAAGCTATGAACTCGAAAGAATAATAAAATATGTTAGATTTCATCATTTTTGGATTTTACTCTTTCATGTAAATGGTATTCTTCTTGTTATTCTGATTTGTAGTTATACAAAGAGATAAGTGGTATTTATAAGCTACTTTTGAATCTTAATAAATGAATAATGGTTATATAATTTTAGTCAATTCCCCTTGAATTTAGCATTGGAATTGATATAATTGTGTGTAATGCAAATTTTTTAATCTTCAATTTCATTGGATATCTCTTTGATTAATCATAAATTAGATCAATTGGAATGAATATCTTTGCTTTCTCTTGCATCTTTTGTTCTATCTTTTGAAGTTTATTTAAACAATTTGTTAGCTCTAGGATGAAGGAATAAATTTGTATAGTTTGATTCAAAAGCACCAGTAGGCCCCTTTAACATTGCAATGATATTGGCCACTTTACAAGACAACATAGTTGTGACCCAACTCCCAAGACCTTGGAAGGTGACTCATCTTGTGATTAGTTTCATTTTTTCAAGAGAGGTAAGGTGATCAATACCCTACCTGTGTTGCATGTGTCAAATAGGCCATCAATAGTTATCTTGATCAATTATATGGTCAATGTGATCAACCTTGTCTTTTCAATGATCTATACCATTTTTATGACTATTTATGTGTCCAAGGGAGGCAAGTGTCTCATCTTGAGAAATGGAAGGTTCAAAAGTATGGATGTGCTCATCTTTGTTTTCATGGTCATGGATGGGATAAACCTATAGATTAAAGGATTATCTTGGATTTTTGGATCAATGGTAGGCTCTTGATCAAATATTATATTGTTATGGGTTTCATCTATTGGATCTTGATCAAAGATTAGATTAACATAAATATTAGGATCATTTATGGGGACTTTCTCATTAACTTGATATCGATTTTACTAGGAGAAGGTTGTGACATGCTTTAGAGTGAGATCTTGGCATAGACTTAATTCCTTCCTAGATAATATAGACACACTTTGTATTGCTTTGATATTTCCTATGTCAACTAATCCTTTGATATATGTTCCTAATGTCATAGTTAATGATATGCTTGGGCTAGTGGGATTTATTTGGACCTTATGATGCTTATGGATTTTGGACCTTTTGGCTTTTATGGATTTTATGAAATGTTTATATTCAGCTTCCCATGTGGATGGACTCATGGAGATGATAGTGTTTTATGGTATTTGATTTAGGATAGGCATAATGATAGGAGACTCATGGATAGGTGTTATGGACATGGATTTCTTGGATTTTTTTGTTTTGCTTTTTATCCCATGTGAGTAGTTCTTAGACAACATCTTTAGTATATTGGAATGAATCAAAGGACTTGGGTGACAATGATTTGGAGGAAGTCGATGCAAATGATTTGGAGTATGTGGATGATCTAAATGAGTTGGGTGAAGATCATTCAAATGATATGGATTGGGGAGATGGGGGATATTGTTCTAGCAAGGTGTTTTCCTTGCCAAATATGGGATAAGTATGAGTAATGGATGTGTGATGTTTGTTCATGAGGTGGGTAGTTCTTGGGAGGTCTTGGTTTTTAGTGGATCTATGGGAGTTGATGGTGGGGTGTATGGAATCTATGACAAGATGGTCCATAAGTATCTCATTAATGGTGTCTTGGTTAATACTATCATCATCATCATAAGAGTCATATTCAAGTTGATTGATAAGATCATCCTCATTATCATAAAGATCATATTTAGGTTCATAGATAAGATCACCCTCATCATCACAAGGATCATATTTAGGTTGATAGATAAGACCATCCTAATTATCATAAGGATCATATTCAGGTTGATGGACAATTCTATTATAGTAATTATACTTGGTTTGATTTGGGAAAATGATTTCACCTAAAGGGTTTATGGTATTAGATTTTCCCTTGATTATGATCTTTTGGCTTGCTTTTATTATGATTTTTTCCTTCACTTGTGTGGGATATGAATCCATAATTTTTAGTTAGGTCCTTGGTTTTTGGTGGACTTGATAGATGACATGGATGGAATACATGGTTGGACTAATGTGATGATTTTTTTAAGAGATCTAAAAGTGATGCTTTTAATTATGACCAAGGATAGTTTTGGATTGATGATGGGTGTGGACTATAAGGATAATGTGGATAAAAGATGATGATGATGTGATGATCAAGGATAACCTAATGTTATCTTAGATATGACTTAAAGGTGAGTATAGTTATGACCAAGGAGGTAATGAGTAAGAAAAGGATGTGTAATTTGCACTCAAGGTGTGTTGTGAAATATTAGACAATGAGATAAGTCAAAGTGTGGACAATGGATTAAGGACTAGGGAAAGGGTTAAGTTTAACCAATATAAAATTAGACGAGGTTTGGAGATGTTAGGAAATGATTTTGGTGATGACCAAGGATAAATAGGTTTTGCACTAAATTATGTTTATCCTAGGTTTGGCTTCAACGTTTATGTTTCAAGTATACCAATGGGCAATGTGTTTTCAAACAAACAAAAGGACTTCAAATTGGACTTGAATAAAACTTGATAGGAAAGGTTTATAAACAATCACTTTTGTATATACAACACTCAAACAAGAAGACACGAGAACAATCCTAAATTTATTCAATAAAAGGAGTGTTAACTTAGTGTGGACCCACCATATAATTTAATCTATTAATACCTTAAAATTGGTGTGAAACACATTTATTTCAAGAGTCGATAAGTAGGGGTCTAAGGGCATAAGGGTTCACCTTTCCCCTTTCTTTTAATTTTTTGTACACTTTTCCCAAAGAGCTTCTACCTCTACTCAAGAAGGTATGATGTGAGTAGCTTCAAACGTGATATTATACCTTGCACCATAATAAGCAACAGTTGAAATGTCTTAAACTAGGTTATACAAGGCTTATATAGGGAATCCTCCAAATACCACAAGGGCGTGTGAGTCCTAATTTGTAAAGTGCAAGAAATTCAAGTAGCTAGGAGAAGAGGGTAACCCACCCTTCTCCTTCACTTCCCTAAGGTATAAATTTCTTGGGGGCTTACCTTGAATGATAAAATCACAATTTCCAAGAGGCATGTCTTTCGATTCACCCCCTTCTATTTATACTCTGTTGAAACATTGGAGTTGAGGTCATCCCTTAGAGTGATGAAATCCCCAAGTAGCCCCCCTAAAAATAAAATTGAAGACAATTTTTTTTATCCTCAAGATCACCTTAAGATGGAAGAGGAGGAGAGCATACATAAGTGTACTTGGGGTTTAAAAGACACTTATAAATTATTAACTCAAATTGAAGTATGAAAGTAAATTTTAACCCAATTTCAATGCGAGCACAAAAAAGAAGACAAAACAAACAAATAATAAAAGTTCTATAATCAATATCTTTAATAAAATGTCCTACATAACCACTTAAGTTAGTAGTTTGCAAGATTGAAGCCCTAGAAACACAAAAGGACCTACACACAAAAGTCAATCAAAAATTAAAAAACTGTTAATCCTATAGAAAAATAAACAACAACAATAGATTCTTTGGATTTTTTTGATAAGTTTTAAAAAATCATTAAAAAATGATAAAAAAAAATGTAAAAGTTATGGACAAAGAGATTTCAAAACAAAGATTGAGTTTGAAGGCTTATACCTAAAATTTGGAGCAATTTTTTTAAAATTTAACTTCACCACTCTTTCCAATGTAAAAAATGCAAAAATTTGACACGTCATGTAAAAGTTGCGTTAGTTTAAAAGAACTACTACTTTAATACGAATACTTTTTTTAATTAATTTATTTATCTAAAAATTTGTGTTTTTTATCTTTTTATATATAAAAAAAAATTATTGATTCTAAAATAATTTAAATTTTTATAATATGTATATTTTTTATTTTTAAGAATAATAAATAAAAATCAAATATTTTTCAAGTTTTCATTATTTTTAAATTTTCATGACTTTTCACTATTTTTAAAAGTTTCGAATAGGTTTTTAAAACAAAATTAAAAATCAAATTTTAAGAGCTTAAAAAAGAATGATTTGAAAGAAAAAATAAAAACTTAAAAATAAAAAAGCATTTAAAAAAATTAATCTACTTGAAATTAAGCTCAAACTTTTTAAGGTAGATTTTAAAGAAAATTTTAGGGATTTAAAAACATTTTAATATAAAAAATGGCTCTTCTGAGTGCAAATAGGTTTGTTCAAGATGGATTTCAAATATTTATACAAACCAATTTAATCGCAGGTTTTGGATTGTGGGAACTCCAAAGCATTGCAGACCTAATATCCCTATGATGTTTTAGTACATGTGTGTCACTATTCTCGCGCATTTCAAAACTTATAAAATCCACCTCAACAGTGATAGAATGCTACAAATTTCAAAAGTTTTGAAATGCAGCTTCTACTAGGATTTTCAACAAATTTGTAATAGATTTGAAGGCGTTAAAAAAAACTACCAACAATTCAATGAAGGTGAATCATGGATCTCAAAGTAAAACTTCAACCTAGATTAAATTAAATGTTTTGTAGATTTAAAACGACATTAATAAATTCATTAATATTTTTTTTGCCCAGGAATTTATGTAAAACTATATAAAAAAGATATATAACCCTTGGTAAATATACCGACGGATTTGATGACTTATGAAACTGTGATTAAATTTGTGAACTGCATTGCAAACAAGATATTCTAGAGTTTAAAACTTGAGTAACCGACTTATCCCAAACTAGTAATTGTTTGAAAACCTACGAATATGGCATGAAATTTCACCTGTGTATATATGTTGTGTATGTCACACCACTTGTACATATACGCAGTGTGTGTGTATATTCTTACAAACTAGCACTTGCACCATAGGGGATGTAAGGGTTACATCAATAGAATACTATATAAAATAAATATGGTAAGGAAGTGTAGTTTGAAATATATACAAGCTTGTTCGTAAAGTTTATAAAATGTTTGTAATACATATTTAGTGATAAAAATTTGAACGAAAGATTTCTATCTATTTCATTTGTGGCAATTGTGTAGTTGATGATTCCATGTGCTAGCATGAAATGAGCCAGCACATAATTTGTTTCCTTTTCATGTATTTTGTTCCTACATATAGTTAAAGAAGAAGTTAGTGGACATACATCAGAAATGCATACTTGGTTTTATGTTAACAGTATAAGTTGTATAAAAAAGTGAAAGTAGGTGTTGGAGAGGAATCATAGGTGAGAATATAAGATTGGTAGCATGTTAAAAGTAATCGTTTCATAAGTATACAAATATAAAACAACCAAATGCACATGATGAAGTTGTGAGTAAATATACAAATATAAAGTTGTATAATAAGATGGTAAGAAAAAGAAAACAATGAAAGTTTATGCGAGTTACTAAAAACAACAATGGCCATAATTGTTGCAATCCTACTATCCAGGTGCTCAATATTCTTAATTTTTTTAATGCAAATGTTGTGATTGTGATCATTGTTAAGCACCTTTTAATAGTAGTCTACAATAAGGGAAATTTTATATATCTATGAATGGAATATAGGATCTTGTTCTTTATCTTGTGTTTTAGGAGAGGAACTATTTAGTGTGCTTTTGGCCCCTAATAAGGTTATTGAAATATTTCATTTTTTTCAAACCATTTTTTAAGTCTTTTGGTGGGTTATCAATATATGTAATAAAGATTTGTCACATGGATATTGGTGAAATGAAGGTTGTGTTGGAGGTCATATCTATCACACACAAATGTCGAGCATGCAAAGGAATATGTAACTAGATTATACTTTGAAACTCTCTCCAAAACTTAATAAGCATACATATCTATCAAAGATGCTACCTCTACATGTATTAAATGGTGAGACTACCTTACAACTATTGGGCCACAATTGGAAAAAAAGACATGCATAAATTAGATCATGGCAAGACATGGGATTATCTTGTAGCATCTAGTAGCCTAAATACAAATATTCATATGGGAAAACATATAATTTAATTGAGATGATTTCAATAGGGACCCAAATGGGCATCAAAATTACCCTATGTGCCAACCGTTTGAAATATACCAAGGCCATAGGGAGGTCAACTTACATGGCAATTAACCATGCAGAAGAGAAAAATCCACATCAAGCCTTTGTGATCTAAATTTCATACAATGATTTAACTTTGAGTAAGTGATGTGTCCCTTCACTCACTCAAATTCGTAAACATGAATTTCAAAGCAATGTAAGGACTTAAATAATCTACGCTAATCTATAGATGGTGCTCCCTAAATTGATTAAATTTAAAGGGAGGTGTACATTAACCAAATAAGATATGGTAAAAAATTTAAATTAATATGATTTTCTTGTCATTTGAAAGGTTGACATAGCAGTTAACTTTGTTTTGTTACTTTAGTTCAATGGTATGGGAGGGCAAAAAAGTAGAAAAAAGATAGTAGAGTGAAGGGCAGTGTAATAAGAGAGGGTAGATGATTTACATGTACAACAACAACAACAAAAATTCCAAAAGCTGTAGTTTTGAGCTCTGAACAAGTAAGCAACGAACCCTAGGTCCGTAATTTTTAAAATATGTTTTATGATATGTTATTCAATATCACCAAGTGTATTAGACCATAACACATATTCTTAACAATTGAAAAAGCAACCAACTAAATTCTCATCATCTCAGAAGAACAAGTTAGAAATAGATGTTAAAAAGGAAATTTTAGGAGTTGGTGTGAGGGGATAACTTATCATTGAGGAATACACCCCAAAAACAACCAACATGTCATTCTTTTTGTGGGGTTTTGGATGCCCCAAATAAAGAATAATGTGTTGCTTATTTACTTTCAACCCCCTCAGTGCAAGGCAGATAATACAATAGGAGAATAGATATCAAATGTTAGATATCAACAACTCTTACTAAATATGGTGAGGAGACATACGTCCCCATAACAAATCTATTTATATGGTCACTAAATTTGAATATACAAGATCTAGCATGAATTGAAAAGAGTTTGGAGAACATAAAATCAATGCAGAACTTGTGGAAGATCTCAAGCTAGAAATTTGAAGGTCAAGCAAAAATTGGAGGATAAAAAATGTTCAAAGAGTAAACAAAAAAATTGTAGAATCTTGTGGTTGTTGAGAAACAAAATTGGTGCACTAAAAAGAAAATTATCCCTCCTCCAACAAGGTCACACATAGTTTTCATTGACAGTGTAAAATGAGTGAGCAAGTCTCAATAAAAGAGTTGTCCCCAAAATATGTGGAAACAAAACAAAATGACCTAAGAAATGAGGTAGAAGAGGATAAGATATGGGCACAGGCAGTACAACTATTGGATAAACAAGAAGAGTTGATAGGAAGACAAGTTGAGAGAAAAATGATGACAAAAGAGAAAGGTAGATCAAATCAATACACATAATCATCAAATGAGTGAGGACTATGGGGAAGGGAAGGAAATGAGAAATTTGACAAGTTATTTTATAAATGATCAGATACAATGGAAAGGTCAGATAGAAAAAGAAAATAGAATTAGAAAAAAAATGAGAGAAAGAGACAAGCATATTTGTGTGGAGTTTTGGGGTTCACAATTTCACTTAAAAGATCTAGCCTTGTTGTAACAAGAAGAGAAAGAAAATTGAAGGAAAGTGGGCATACCTAAGAAACAAAATCCCATTGTACTAGCCAACTGTAGACACCTAAAAATGTCCTAGCTTGTGAACTAGAATTTTGGCACTCATATTCATCTATTAATTAAGTGATTTAACATCATTAATTTAATTTATCATCCTGTAATGTCTTGGAACATCTCAGAGCATCTCAAAATCATCTTGAAATATCTTAGAACATCTCAGAATGTCTCGAAACATCTTGGAATCATCTTAGAATATCTCGAAACATGTTGGAATCATCCTGAAACATCTTAGAATCATCCTCTAAAGTCTCAGAACATCTCAAAATCATCTTGTAAAGTCTTAGAACATCTCGAAATCATCTTGTAATGTCTCACGACATCTCACAATGTCTTGGAACATCTCAAAAAACATCACACAATATCAAAACAACATCCCAAAACCCTAATTTTGTTGTTAATCGAATAAAACAACATTATTTAATTAATTCAAATTTTCATCATTCTTGACAAATTAAATAAATTTCATTTATTCAATAAAGTCCTAAAAACCCCAAATCTGCTATTAATTAAATAAACAACATTATTTGATTAACTCATGTTTCATCACTTTGACCAATTAAATAAACTACATTTGTTTAATGAAGTCCTAATCTCACTTTATTTCATCTTGATTGATTAAATAATGCCAATTACTTAATTTTGTCACTGAATCACCTTATTCCCCTAAGCTGATTAAATTATTAAATCATAATAATTTAATTATGACACTTTCCCTCCAAAATTTGAATAATTAAATAAAACTATTTAAATCAATTATCAAAAATCAAATCAAACTAATGCAACTTTGTTTGCAAAAGTCAAACTTGATTTGCACGTTCAACTCCAAAAAGGAATTAATTAATTAAATCAATT
This sequence comes from Sequoiadendron giganteum, assembly GCA_007115665.2. Lineage (NCBI taxonomy): Eukaryota > Viridiplantae > Streptophyta > Pinopsida > Cupressales > Cupressaceae > Sequoiadendron > Sequoiadendron giganteum. The sequence continues at coordinate 519,727,743 of CM021102.1, forward strand.
AATTCATATTCCTCATCCACTTTCTGATTAAGCAAATTACGATTGTTGACTGAACAATCTAATTTGTTAACTAATCAATCTAAATTGCTAGCTGAACAATTTAAGTTGTTAACTAATCAATCAATTTCCTAACTAAGCCATCTAAATCCTGACCAGTCAATCTAAAATCCTGATTGATCAATCTAATCTCTGACTAACCAATCTATTCCTCAATCACACAAATTGTGCAATCAACTTTGCACAATATTCTCATGTCTAAATCCTCTCAACACATTTCGACCGTTGATCTAGATATTCTCCAACACGATCCTAATCTTCCATTTCAAATCTCATTTTCTATATAACAAACCCCTTTCCTCACAAATAAGGATCAAAAAGTCAAAATCATTTGCACAACAGAGTACTGTTGGCATTCACAAACACCATTTTTAGAGCTTCAACCTCATTTCTTTGATCAACTAACATCAAGCAAACACTCGTTAAACTTTTGCACACAAACTTTGGAGGATTCGTAGTGATAAGAACAACCCAACACCAATTGAATACACTTCACTATGGGATGGTAATGCTATGCTTTTTTTTTACATTCAATTATGTAATCATAGATTTCCTAATGTATGTTCAAATAGCTTAGATTCATTTCGTATGTGTAGTAGGATTAGATCTTAGATTAATATGTTTGATCTTAGTTTAGATTCTTGTTTCAAACATGTTTGATCTTGTTTGCATCTAACATTCTCCCCCTCACACCAACCAACACATAACAGATAAAGAGTTGGGCCCCTCTGCAATAATCCTACATTGGTAAGCTAGAACTATAAATTCTAGCTTTGAATCCATACTCATTCTTAAAAAGGGACATTTCAGTTTACAATAAGCTAGGGAAGGTGATGCTTGAAGGGGATTTCAATGCAAGGAAAAAAGATAAATAGGCCAACATTCTATTAAAAAATATGGTCTGGTTACCAACCCTTTCTGGATAGAAGAGGAGGGAGTCATTGGGCTAGAGTTTCAAAAGATGGGCATGGGACCATTACTTATTTGGGAAAGAGTTGCACACCCTCAATAACACCCCCAAATTGAAGAGACATGTTGGGGAGAACTTTATTTTTTTCAAATATTTGGGGATGGGGAGGATGTGTTTTATCCCCATTTGTTAAAAAACAAAATGACTAGGCATCCCTGAGACCCTTTACTGCCTCAATATGGTCAAGTGTCAATTTAAAACATTATTTTTTGGCCAAATAATAGCCTCAATTCTGACATGTCCATTAAAGACCAAAAGGGACATGTGTGGGGGCATATATTATGCATTGTATAATATAATGTATTATAATATAAGCTACTATTTATGGGTTTCTAATTTTCTAGTGAATGAGAAAGATCTCAATGCTTTGCACTTGTAAAGAACTAGGGTAGTTTGCATGTGTATAAAATATAATTGATCTCTAAATTTATTAATATGAAGTAGATATAAAACTAGTAAAAGAGTGAAAAAATACAAAATATAGAATATCTACTTGGACCAAAATTGTAGTGATCTATCTCATGGACTCAATATCTTGATTATGAGGCCCTCCTATTTTGGTGTTGTGTTTGTCATGAGTATGGACATTTGCAATGGAATTGCCCAAAAATTGCCTTGGTTGGCCAATCTACCAATAGAGTTCTAGTAAATGCTCCTTCTAGTTCAGGTCCTATGGAAGACAAGGGCAAAACCCCTCTAGCTAATGGTGGGTGAGATAAGGAGGGTTTCATCCTAGTGAAACCACACAATAGAGGCAAAGGGGTGAAAAGGACCTTTAAGGATAGGCAGGGGGAGGAGGCCTTCAACAGTTTTGAGGCACTAGAGGCATCAACTGTGCATGAGGAGGTTCTTGACATGCTGCTCTATGGGGTTGGCCTTGGGGGTGAAGAAGCAGTCTTTTCCATTGGTGGCAACCTCTCCAAATCAGTTGCTTGGTACTCTTGATGTTTCACAAATGGACACAGATCATGGACATGTAAATCCTAATGTAGTAGATCAACCTGAGGGTAATGAAGCTGCTGGTAATATGAACATGACCTCTATTCTACAACCTCTGGATTTGGGTTCTTTGGCTCTTAGTAAAGGTAGTAAAGTTACTCCCTTGTTAGGGTTGCAACAAAAGTCCATTAAAAAGAGAGGTTTGGATAAGAGTTCTAAATTGGTCACAAGAAGGACTAGGATAAATTAAAGGTAATGGGGGAAATTTAGTGGAATCGAGGTTTGTTAAGATTATTATTTCCCACTTCTCTAACCCTTAGAGATGATTGTCCTCTCATGGAATTTGAGGGATTTGAACAACATCCCTAGATAAAAGGTTGTTTGTGACTTGATTAGAGATCATTCTCCTAATATTTTTTTATTCAAGAGTCTAAATTGGTTATGGAAGGAATGATGAATATTGCTACTAAATTGTGGTGGAGAGGTCAATGCTAGTGCATTGATGCTTAGGGTAGTGCTAGTGGAATCACTTATTTGTGGGATCCTTGTAAAATTAGCCCCTTGTGGTGGATTCAAGTATGTATTCAATGTCTTTGGTGGCCTCCAATGTTGTGCCTGGTGAAGTCATCCTTTTCACCAATGTGTATGCCCTGACTGATTATGCAGGTAAAGTTTACCTTTGGGATCACATTTATTTTGTGTGTTCCTTGGTTCCATTTTTTCCTTAGGTCATGGCAGGTGACTTCAATGCTATTACTTGCATGGAGGAGAAAAGATGGGGTATTGATAGATTGGAGGCTTTTTGTACTTTTTTTAAAGATAATATACTTGTTTTAAACGTGATTGATATTAAGTCATGGAATGGTGTATTTACTTTGAGCAATAGGATGTGGGGGGACAACTCAATCTCTGAAAGATTGGACAAGTTCCTAGTCTCAAGCTGTTGGATTGGCTACAAGTGGATGATCAGGTCTAATATTTTGGGTTGGAAGGGTTCAAATTATTGGCCTATCATTCTCTCAACAATAGGGCTGGCATGGATAATAACCCCTCTTTCAAATTCCAATTGATGTAGCTATGTGAGCCTTCTTTATAGGATCTTGTGGCTGATTGGTGGAGTGAGGTTATGCCTAGGCATGGAATGACTATGTACTCCTTCATTAAAAGGCTTCTGTTTGTGAAGTATCAGCTAAAGAAATGGAATAGGCGTAGTTTTGGAAACATTTTATTGGTTAAAGTAGCTACTTGAAAAAGAGTTGAGAGCATCACCAAGCAAAATAGAGATTATGGATTTTTCAAAGTCTTTTCAAGAAGAGGTTGCAGTGAATGAGCTTACAGAATGGCACCAACGTGAGGATTTTTTTTTGGAAATAAAAGGCTCATGTTGACTGAGTGTAAGAGGGAGATAGGAACACAACTTTCTTCTGCAACTCTATTAAGTCTAGGAGACATGGGAATCTGCTTGCTTCACTTGTGACTCCTTAGGGGGTTCATCTGACTTCCTTTAGAGATATCTCCAAGGAGGCTATCCAATATTTCTCAACCCTGTTTAAGGATGAATTTCCTTTAGTTGTGGAGGTAGAGAACCTTATTCTTGAGTGCATTCTTGCATGTGTCTTGACCGAGATGAATGAAATGCTTATTAATCCCATAAATTTGGAGGAGGTCGAGAAGGTGGTGTTCTAAACTAAAAAAGGAAATCCCCAAGACCTGATGGTTTTTCTATTGAATTATATTAGTTCTCATAGAATATGAAGTATGACTTATTGGAGGTTGTTCAAGCCTCACAAAGATATAAGAAGATCATGTTGAGAGCTATGAATGCCACACTCCTTATGCTCATCTCAAGAAGGAGGGGGCTAACTCTTTGGATATGTTTAGACCTATTGCCCTTTGCAATGCGGTGTACAAAATTATTACTAAGTTAATTGCAGAGAGACTCAAGCCATAGCTTAACAAGGTTATCTCTAAGGAGTAGGGGGTTTTGTTATTGGTAGGAAAATTCTGGATGGGGTGATTATTGTTGTTGAGGCCATTCACTCCATGGAGAAGTCTAAGAAGAAGGCTATGTTCATCAAGTTGGACATGGCCAAATCTCATGACTATGTCAAATGGTCCTTTCTCCAGAAGATCCTTTTGGCATTTAGGTTTGGTTCTAACTGGGTTGTTTGGTAATGAGTTGTGTGACTTCAACTTCCTACTTGGTGTTGATTAATGGTGATGCCTCAAGTCTATTTGGTGCATCACAGGGTATCCATCATGGGATCCTCTGTCACCTTATTTATTTATTATTATGGCTGAGGGCCTAGGAAGGTTTATAAAATCCCAAGTTAGGTTGGGCTTGATTCAAGGGTGGAATTGGGATGCTAATGTGGTTGTCTAGTCTTGCTTACAGTTTATGGATGACATGTCACTGCTTGGGGTTGCCAAAATTAGTGAGGCTATTAATCTTAGAAGAGCCTTAAATGTTTATCTTGTAGCTTCAAGGCAAATAATTAATGAAGCTAAAATAATTATTCTCTTCTTCAACACTCCTCTTGGTATTCTGAACAAAATAACTCAAATCCTCAGATTCCAAATTGGGGAGTTGCCTTTGGTTTATCTTGGTATCCCCTTTCCATGGGCCCCCTTCCTAGGGGATCCTGGTAGGTGATCCTTGATAAGATTTGTGGAAATGTTAGTCAATGGACTTCTAGGTGGCTTTCTTCTATGGGTAGAGTGATGTTGTTGAAGTTTGTGGTGCAAGCTCTTCGATTTACAGATGTATGGTTCATTTGGCTCCTTCAAGTTTTGTTAAGGAGTTGGATGCCTTGGCTAGATAATTTATGTGGGAAAGTAACCTAGAGTCCACAAGGTGGAGTTTGGTGAAGTGAGAGAGTATTTGTAGACCGAAGCAGGAGGGTGGCCTTGCTCTGAGATAGGCTACTCTGACACCTGGATATAAGCACCAGTTGCTAAATTGTATTAGCGTCGGTGCTCAAATCAAGATCAAGATTGGGCCAAGATCCTTACTTTTAAATATTTTGGAGAGGTGGTGAGTGATGATATGCCTAGAATCATCTTATTGGGAAAGGGATCTATGATCTAGGATACTCTTAAGAGAGGGGTTAATCTTATTCAACATGGGTTGTTTTGGATCTATAATAGGGGGTCCAAAGCTTTATTTTGGTTTGATTCTTGGGATGAGTACCCTCCCCTCATGTCCATGCATCCAAACTTATAATCTCTTTGTCTAGATTTTTTGGATGTTGGTTGGTCCAGGGTGGAAGACTTCGAGGTGGGTAGGAAAGTTAGGCATGGTGGATTTGTTTTAGTGGAAGGACATCTCAAATTGGCTATTGGTTGGGACTTTGGAGCATCAAGAGGAGTTGGACCATATTATTGTTGAAAGATAGTGTAGCTCTTTGGGGACTAATGATATTCTGGCTTGGGGCTTGGATCCTAGAGGGATATACTTAGTAGCCTTGGGCTACTAGGTTTTGGATAGGAAAAAGTATGGTGGGGATGCAGTGCCTTGGTGGAAACATGTGTGGCATAAGTATGCTTGGCCCAAATTTATATTTTCATGTGGTTGGTTGCTCTAAATAGATGCCTCACTTAGGATAATCTTTGAAAGCGAGGTTTCTAGGGTCCATTTGTATGCTTCCTTTGTGCTAATGATGAGGAGACTGTTTCTCATTTATTTTTCTAGTGCTCTTTCTTGAGGACCATTTGACACTTTTGGTGGGATGTTTGGAAGTAGGATTGTGTACATGCCTCATCTCTTGTGGAGTTTTGGAGATGCCTAGGAAGGCCACAAACAAAGAGCTTCTTTCTTCAAGTGGCATGGAGTATTGATCCATCTTGCAATATTTGGTAGGATTGGCTTGAAAGGAATCATGAGATCTTCCAAGGGCAACGGTTGAGAGTGCAATAGTTATGGAAAAGAATATTGGGAATGACCCAAGAAACTATCCAAGCTAAGTGTGTGATTAATACCCCTTCTGAGCGTGGTGAGGTGGAGCTAATGCATAGGCAAGAGGGGAGATGGTCCCCTCCCCTTGCTAGTGTTTTCAAGATCAATACTGATGGTTCTTCTAGGGGAAATCTTCGGCCTGTTGGTGTCGGTGGGGATGGGAGAGACTATTCTAGTGAGGCCTTGTTCCTTTTCTCCCTCTTCCAAGGGCACCAATCTAATAACCTTATGGAGGCCCAGGCTATCCTTACGAATTTATAATTAGAATTTAAAAAATTAATATTTTTTAAAAAAATTATTTTTAAATTTATTTAATTCATTTTGTAATTACTAATATAATAAAAAATAAAAAATAAAAAACTATCAAAATAATAAATGATGGCTTTTCCAAAAGTCACATGCGTAAATAAAACAAGTGTATTATGTTTATAAAATAGTAAATAAACTAGTTTCAAAGTAAAATAAAATAACTTTAATAAATAAAATAGCTCTAATTTTTTTAATTTTATAGCTCTAAATAAAATAGTTCCAAATTGATCTCTCTAGACATTTTCTAGATAGATATATTTATGATATTTATACTAGTATTAATAAAAGATAAATTAATTAATTTTATTTATTGAAAAAATATTATTTATATTTAAATATAAATAGACATCAAAATTTTAAAAATACATATTAATGTTACAAACAAAACTATTAAAAATAACATTTATATACTAGTATAACTATATTTTTAAAATGTATCATGACACAAATGTTATAAGTGGGGATGGAGCAGTCTGGAGTGTTGGGCGGGAGAAATAGCGGGGGCAATGGTTTGAAATTTGTAGAAGATGGAGGTGATGATTTGGACGATGAAGCAGATGGATTTTGGTTGTTTGGTGCACTGTCCTTGGTTTTTGTTGGTCATCATGATTGGCTTGAGGGGTTTGCATGATTTCGGTGGACTAATGAGTCTTTGATGGCTCTTTATTTCTCTGTTGTGTGGTTGTTTTCTGTTGGGTTTGGGTTGCTATTCAAGGTTTCTTCTGATCTGGTTCCTATTTCTTATGCTAAGCTTCCTTTGGCTTGGCGTTGGGAGTTTTCTTTAGCTTCTTCTATGACTTTTGGATCCTTGTGGTTGCGGGTGCCTTCGTTTTACACCTTTTTTTACTAGGGCTCTATTTTCCATGTGTTTCCTTCTTTATCTGCTTGTGTGGTACTAGTTGTGGTGTTAGGAGTTCTTACTGAAGGGTTGTTTGAGGAGAATGGTGGCCTTATCTCAAACCTTGACTGGCATGCAGGGTTGGAAGTTGTTTTTACTTGCTATGCCTTCTCTCCTCTCTTTTAATCTGTTGGTTTTCTTAGCTCTCTCCTGCCTTTTTTGGGCTTCATTTCCTATGTGTGGGAGCTTTCATTGCTAATGGTTGAGGTTTTTGGCCTGCCTTTGGTGGAGTTGTTTGTGGACAGTTTTTGGCATGTTTCAGACCTTGACTGGTACGTAGGGTTGGAAGTTGTTCTTCATTGTCTTGTTGACTCTACTCTCTCTACTTGGAGGCTTTCCTTACCTTGTCCTCCTTCTTTCGACTCCCATTGCCTCTTCTTTGGTGCTGGTTGTTTTTCTAGGCAGGGAGGTTGCTCCTCTCTGGGTCCTGCTTCGTTGCAGTGATGCTTTTCTTTCTGCTCCCAGTGGGGAGTGTTTATCTTGGTGTTGGGTGTTTTGGTTGGCCTGGGTGGAGTGGTTCTTTTCCCTCCTCATTTTTTTGCTGGTTAAGTTTCTTGGAAGGTTGAAGTGGTTGTTGGTTAAGGTGGCTGCCAAGGTTTCTTGCGGTTCTCTATTGGGGGTTTCTCTCTTGGACTGCCAACCTTGTTTGTACTAGGTGGTTCTCTCTCGGGCTACCATGGTTTTGTTGGGTGGTTTTCTCTTGGAGTACCAGTCTATTTTGTTGAGCTCTATGCTCTCCCATTTTTGGGTCCTAAAGTTCTTTTTCCAGGATGGGGGCGTGTTGTTGGTTGAGGAGTGTTCTACTTTTTCTTCTCTGCTCTAGTTAACTTTTTTACTAAAGGATGCTATGGTGTTCTTTACTATGGGTGTAGTTGCTTCCCTTTAGTTTTTTCAACTATGGTTTTCTTTGGAGGTGGAGGCTGCTCCTTTAGAGGTGGATCCCTCTTTTATTGAGGTGGAGAGGTGTGATATGGATCAAGTGGGAAGTTCCATTTTCTATTGTTTTGGGACTCATTTCATCCTCTCCTATAGAGGGGAGTCCCTTCCTATTGAGGTGGAGGCAGGGTTGGTGATGTGGGTTGACTGGTGCTATGTGTTTGTTGAGGCTCTTCAGTGTTTTACTCTGATTCCTAACTCTGTTATTGAGGTGGGGAGTTTGGCTTCATTGGATGGTGCTTACAAGTGTTGTGTTGTTGTCTAGCTAGTTCAAGTTGATGGTTACCTAGTTGTCTCAGGTTGTTTGTTGTTGGTTGGTGTTGATAATTGTTGTGTTGTAGTCTGGCTGATACAGGTTGATGGTTATCTAGTCATCTCAGGTTGTTCTTGGGTACAATTTCCTTTGTAATCTTGGTTGTATTGGGTGTAAGGTTCAAGTTAAAACCTTTCTATTTGGTGTAGATTTGAGTTTTCATGCTAATTTTTTATAGTTTACTTTTGGTTCATTGTTGGTTGTCATTATTCTATTCTTTTGCAGCTTGGTCTCTTTGTATGGGTTTTGGGTCCCCATTAAAACCTACTTGTTAATGGTTTCAGGTCCTCTTCAAAACTATTCCACTCCTTAGAGATATGGGAGAAAGAAACCAAATCTATTGAATTACTAATCCAATGAATTTGTTGAACCATTGAGTCAAGTTGCCAATGCGCCCCTTCCAAGTTACAAGTATTCAACATAGAAACCATAACTTGACAATCTGACTCACAAATGAACTTACACCATCCAAAAGCACACCCCTTCTCCAAAGCAATGATGATAATGTAGGCCTCCATCAAATTATTATAATGATACCCCTGAAAACTAGAGAAAAAGAAAATAACATTTCTAGAACTATCCCTACCAATACCACCAACCCCAATAGAGATAGGATTACCTCTAGAGGAGCCATTAGAATTAAGCTTTAAGACACTAGCAAGGCAAGCCAACAATCTACCATCCTGTCAAATCTTCCTATTGGGAGGTCTCCTTCCTCTGGAACAATCTTTCCTCGAACCACCATCAACTGTACCTAGCCTCTTCAACACCACCAACTCATCAACCCTGAGAGAGGAATCCACCTCACACTTTGCCTGGATAGTTTCTTGAACCATGCCCAGGATCCTCTGCCACACTTGAAGAGTAGTCAAACCCCCCTTTGAAAATTCTATGGTTCCTTTACAACTAGATTTACCAAATAATGTAGGAGGGCCCTATGCACTAGACCACTTGGAGACAAAAAGCATGTGCAGGGGGCTTTCCCAAAGTCCTCTAAAACTTGACTAGAGATGAGGCATGGACACAAATTTGATTCCAAACTACCCACCGTTGATACCAAATGATCCTCAAATATGTGCACTAAAATAAAAAATTCGAGGAAGATTCCTCACAACTACCACATAGAGTGCACCTAAACGACCCTTGAAATCCTCTCTTTTGAAGATTATCCCAAGTGAGACACCTATTGTGGGAAACTAGCCAAATGAAAAAGTTGCATTTAGTCCACACATACTTATTCCACACCCACTTCCACCAAGGAACCTCCTCACCACCATATTTTTTTCTATCAAGCTCCTAGTACCCCACATCCACATAATACTTCCCTCTAGGATCAAGACTCCAAGCCAAGATGTCACCCCTCGACAAAGAACTACATGATCTACCAGTCAAAATGTGAGATAGCTCATCATGGTCCTCCTCGAAACCTCTAGGTGGCCAAGCTTGAAAATCCTTCCACTTGCAAACTTCAACTTGCCCCAACCTCTTCATCTCTTTGAAGTCTTCCACACGAGACCAACCAACCTCCAAAAAGGTGTGACACAGATTCAACAATTGTAGATGTGAGCTAATGATTGGTGGGTGGCCATCCCAAGAGTCAAACTAAAAAATAGCATTAGATCCTCTATTGCAAATCCAAAACAAACCTTGATTGATTAAGCTAATACCCCTTTTAAGAGTGTCGCATATCATATACCCCTTACTAGCTAAAGAGACCCTAGGCACATCTTTCCTATCAATTCCCCTTAAATATTTTGAAGCTAGGATCCAAGCCCAAGCTTGATCTTGATTAGTACACCACTGCCAATAAAGCTTGGCATCTAAAGCCTGGCACATGAAAGTAGCCTACCTCAAGCCCAAACCACCAACTTGATTTGGTCTATAGATTCTCTCCCACTTAACCAAACTCCATTTCGAGGAGGACAAGCTATCAACCCATAGGAATTATCTATCTAAAGCATCCAACTCCCTAACAAAACTAGCTGGTGACAACTACACCATACACCTATAGAGGGGAAGTGCTTAAACCATAAAGTTTAATAATAAAACTCTTTCTGCATACAATAGCCATTTATAGGTCCAATGGTTGGCCCACTCTTGGAATTTGTTCAACATGTTATTCCAAGTGACCTTTGTCGGAGGATCAATAGAGAGAGGAATACCCAAATACACAAAAGGAAGCGTACCAATATGAAACCTCAATGCTCAAGCAATTCTTACCTGAATGGTGGGAGGATTATTTAAAAATAAAATAAAGGACTTAACTTCATTGTTCCTTTGGCTAGAAGTAACAAGATAGATATCTAGAGCACACATGAAGTTAGTCACTTCCCTGATTTTGGCAACCCCCAAAAGAGTGGTATCATCCACAAACTATGGATGAGATTGAGGAGGTAGACCATCCCCCAGTGCCATCCATGAATTAAACCCTACCTCTCGTGGGCATTTAAAATTCTCCATAAGCCCTCAACCATAATAATTAAGAGATAAGGTGATAGGGGATCACCTTGCCTAAGGCCTCTAGAAGCCCCTAAAAGAGCAGAAGGCTCACCATTAATCAACACTGAGAATGACATGGACATGACATAACTCATCACCCAACTGATCCATCCCTTGCCATAACCAAAGACACTAAGCACTTTTTGGAGGAAGGTCCGTCTAACCCGATCATAAGCTTTGGCCATATCCAACTTGATGAACATTACCTTTTCCTTGGAGATGTTCATAGAGTGGACAACTTCAGTCGCAATAACTACTTCATCAATAATCTGCATGCTTGACACAAAGCCACCTTACTCCTCTGAGATAACTTTTCTAAGCCACGACCTAAGTCTCTTCACAATAAGCTTACATATGATCTTATAGACCACATTGCACAAGGAAATTGGCCTATAAAAGTCCAAATAATTCACACCCTCCCGCTTAGGGATAAGCACAAGGAAAGTGGGATTCATTTCCCTCAACATATGCTTGCTGCTTTGTGATTCCTGGACCACATCTAACAGATTGAATTTAATAATCTCCTAGAACTCCTAGAAAAACTCAATTGAGAAACCATCCAGGCCAAGGGATTTCCATTTCTTCATCTCAAACACCACCTCCTCTACTTCCTCCAACAAGATAGGACTACAAAGAGCCACATTCGCCTCATTAGGTACAACTGAAGGAATACACTCCAAAATAAGATTCTCTTCCAACACAACATCAGGAGAATCCTCCTTAAACAAAGAAGAATAAAATTGAATAACCTCTTGTGAAATGTCCTTAAATAAAGAAAGTTGTTGTCCTTGAGAGGACAACAATGAGGAAATTAAGTTGTCATGCCTTCTAGTTTTGACAGAGTTAAAGAAAAATGTTGTATTCCTATCTCCCTCCTACAACTAATCAATCCTAGACTTTCATTTCCCAAAAGTCTCTTCCCTTAGTTCCCATTCACTTAGCTCCTTCATGGATTTTGCTTCCTATTTAAGGGAATCCAAGATGGGCCCTTGATCCCTATTTTTCCTAGTGATAGTATCCAACCGGTGCTTGGGAAGCTAATTTTTCCAAAAAGATATTCCCAAAACTCTACCTATTCCACTTCTTAAGCTGATACTTCACATATTGGAGTCTCTTAACAAATGTGTACATAGCTATACCATGCTATGACATACCTTTACTCTACCACTCCCTCATTAAATCCTGGAGTGATTGCTCCTATAGCCACATGAGTTGAATTTTGAAGGATGAGTTCTCAAAAGCACCCCTAATCTGCACACATAATTTGATAGGCTAGTGATCTGAGCCTCTCTAGTCCAAAATATCCAAGTCGATAATACAATTACTGCCAACCCAAAAGATATAGACCAAAAACCTATCCAATATTTCATAAATATAACCTTCACCACACCTCCTATTACTCTAGATGAATGTACCATTTCCTGGCTTTATATCTGTCAAGTTAAATAAGGCTTTATTATCTCTAAATATCACAGAGGTAGGCTCCAACCTAGGAATTTCCCCCTTCTTTTCCTCCAAGTTGTTAATATCATTAAAATCCCCAGCCAAAATCCAAGCATACAACGAAGCTAAAGAGTGCACATATCCAATGTGGGCCAAAAGGCAACACTTACCATGCTTACTAGTCAAAGCATAAACACTAGCGCACAAGACAATTTTACCCAATTCAAAACTTGAGGCAACCATAGATAAAGAATCTCTACTTGAAATCCACCAGATATGAGAGATCTTGTGTGGGTCCCAAAGACAAAATATTCCTCCAACACTTCCTTGAGCCCCAATGCATTGTCAGAGACCTCTAAACCACACCCTAGTAGCCACTTTGAGCATACCTTCCACAAATAACTTTGGTTCCTAAATAAACAAAACTTCAAGAGAATGAACCTTAATTAAATCTCGAGCCTTTTATCTAGGGATCTTGTTCAACCCCCTTGCATTCTAGGAAAGAACAATCATTTATGAGAGGCACCAAAATGAGAGTCAATAGTCTTGATTGAACCCGACTCCACCATATTATCCCCCATCAACTTGATTTTATCCTGATCTTTCTTCCTTCCCAACTTAGAAGTCTTCTCAGAGGCCCCCCTTTGAAATTATTTTGCAACAATCCCAGAACATGCACAACCTTGCTATCTTTCCCTGAATCCTGTTCCATAAATTCTAGCATTAGCTCGACAAAGCTAAAGCCAAACTCTTGCCCCCATCATTTCTCCTAGGAGGGGCCACTTCTGTAGGAGTGTATAGAACTTGGTCTATTTCCATCTATGACTTGACCACTTAGCCACTAGGCCATTAATATTGACATCCCCTAAGGTAGTGACCAACATCGCCCCAAAGAATCCATTCTTGAGAGCATCCCATCTGGGTTTTCCTCTTGTAGAATATTGTCTTCCAAAGCCTCAAATTGGTTATAAGATACATCACCTTGTCTATCCCTGAGAATTCTCTTTTGGCCTCTCCCTTTGTTATAAATCTTAACAAGGATAAAACCATCCTTATCCAAATCACCCCTAGTCAATAGGGTTTTCCCTTTATCTTGTGAAGGAGGAGGAAAGGAGGGCACCTTGGATGAGACACCACTTGTAGACCTCCTCGAATAGCCTATTTTTGGGCATTTCCTCTATAGGTGATCATACTCATGATAGAGTCGACAATGGAAAGGGAAAGCTTCATAGTCCAATTGTTGAATCCATGAGGTAGATTTGACTTGAGTTTCTCATGAATTTGGCAATGGAAGATTTAAATCAATTTCAATGCAAACACAAGCACATGAGATTAACTTCTTGTCCAGTGTTTGCTGAGAAGGTCCCCTAGGTTTTCCTAGCAAAATAGTAATCATGTACAAAATGTCATTCCTCCAAAACTCCATCTGTAGCCACAACAATCTCACCTAGATTGGGACCCTTGATGAAAGCTCCTCCGTTGGATTGAAGCCCACATGCCAAGGTTTAATGAATAACCCCACTTGATTATAAAAATAAGGACCTCCCTCAAAAGCCTTGACCCCATCTGCCATGCATGAAAAGATCACCAAAAAAAATTATTGGTTGCCTGCATAACCTCTATATCTCCCTCAAGGTTCCAGGTCTGATGCACCCACGACTCTAGGAAGGGAAGAGAAACATGAATTCCTATAAATTTGCGTGGTTACTCAAATAAATAACATCTTTTGCAATCAAATCTGGTTGAATAACCAAGACGGGTTGAGTCAAACTCCTTTCTAGGTAGCCATTTACCTTTGGCACGCGAGGACCCCCATACTGGGATGAAACCCCATCGTTTAACAACTTGCTTAGAATATCCATCACTTTAGAATGACCATCTTGTGTCGAAACAATCCCTGTCACAACCTCAAAGAATGAAAAAATCACATTCCCTCCCATACTTGCAAGCACCGCCATAACAACTGCATGCATTACAAAAAGAAACAATAGGGCACCGCCAACCATTGCCCCACACCCAAACTAAACAAGTTGCTCAAAACAAAAGAAAAGGAAACCCAAACAACCATGAACCAAGGATATAACACCCCTTGATCAAATGAAAAAAACCCCACCCATGCTGGACACCCACCATCAAGCACCTCTGCCACACCGACACACTCATGCACTAAAGGAGGGCCACATGCAAGCCGCAACTTTGCACCTGCACTTGCAACTCCATCGCCCATGTAAACACCATACAAATGATGGACCTTGATCTCAATGGAAGGTTTAATAAATATTATTATATTTTTATTAATATATTAGTATTATTTTCATTATTATATTATTATATTATTATATTATTGTTATTCTATTATTAGTATTGTTTATATATTATTATATTTTTATTATTATAATATTATTTATTAATATATTAGTATTATTTTCATTATTATTATTCTATTATTAGTTTTGTTAGTATATTATTATATTATTATTATTATTATTTTTAAGACTACAAGAATTGGGTAGTCCGAAACTACGGGTACGAGGAACTAGACCTCATGACCTCTTGCCTTCAACAAGATGCTTTAGTCAATCGAATTAGCCCCCCGCCCCAATATTATTATCTTATAATCTTATCTTAGCTTTTTGATTTTATTTTGATTATATTATTATTATATTATTATCTTATCCTTGCTTTTGATTTTATGTAGATAAATTTTTAAACTCTATTTTTTCATTGATAAACTCCTTGAATAAAAACTTCCAAATCCCAAAAATTATAAAAATAAAAAATAATGACTTTTTAAAAGTAAAATTAAAGAACAAATAAAATAATTCTTAACTCAAAGTTAAAATCTATATCCATTAATTATTATTCTATATTTAAAATAAATATATCTAAATAAAATATCTATAGTAGCTTGTATCTTAGTTATATTAATATACGTATTGCGTTTATCTACAATCTCCAATTATTTAATACATTTTTAATTGTTGTGGCTTCCTACTTTTGTCAAGATGATCTTGGGTTGGTCTTTCCAAGCATAAACAACTTTACCATGCAATAGGGGTAAGCCAGACTTTTTAAAGAAAAAACGTCTCAACTCCCCTGTTCATTAATGGGTCGATGGTCAAGCCTGGAAACGTAAGGACGGCGCAAGAAAACCCTCTGCCAGTCAAGTCAAATGCCGTGAAAATCTGGTTTAATGTTGATTGAAATGGCCGACAGAAGAAACCACAGCCATAAATAATTTACCCAATTTGTTTGAATTTTGCATCAATACCTTCACTGGGCTTAAGGAAGTTTCGGAACCTCAAATCCCCTAATTGTTGAAATCTTCTGCCTTTTGTCGTCCCATTCCGTTGAGTTTTAGAGGTATTGAAGCACAATTTCAGTTGTTATATGGGATAGAATGGCGAATGAGGAATTTAGAAATGCCAAGACATCAGTATGGTGGGATTTGGAGAAGTGCCCGGTGCCGTTCGGGGTGGATCCTCATGCGATAGCGCGGAACATAAGGTCGGCACTGTCCAAGTGTGATTACAAAGGCGCAGTCTCTGTCACTGCCTTTGGAGACACCCGCGCCTTATCGCCAAATATACAGCGTGCCCTATCCAGCACAGGGATCGCTCTCCACCATGTGCCATCTGGTATTTGCTCTTAACGCTCTGCATATTATTTAGATTTTTTAGTTTAAATGCTAATCACACAGCCTTAGACCTTTCTAGGTTTAGTGCAAAGGACTGAGGTAGATTTTTAGCTTCAGTGTGGAGACTTATTGCGCTGGGTCACGGGTCAGCATGGAATTGACCCCGTGACCTACCATTTCATACTTTTTTCATTCTATTTTCTTAACACTCACCTCTTCTCTTTCAATGCTTGAAAATTATGCCCTGTTGGAAGAGGCATTTTGACTCTGCTTTAACAACAGGGAGCATGCCCACTGGAGTTTTAATTGGCAAGTTTTTGAAGGAGAATGTTACATTCAAATCGCGGCGAATCTGTTTCCTTATGAAATTCTCAAAATTTTCTAATTCTATTCTTTTTTTTTTTTTGTTTTACCCAAATTTTATATTATTTAATAACTGGCAAATTCTCAAATGATAACAATTTTTATTAATAAAATGGAGATTGAATTTCATTTTCAGCTGTGGATTTATGGATTCTGATTCTGCTTTTAAGTTTTAACAACCCTGGGCATGCCCAGTGGGGTTTTAATTTTATAGCACAATCTTACAAATCATGGTGAATCTTGTTTGTTGTGGAATTTTCAAAATTTTCCAATTCGTTTTTCTCCTTAAATTTCATTTCACATATTTTATATCAAAACCTGGCAGATTCTCAAAGAACAACAAAATGCTGTTAATTAAATGGAGACGAAATTTCGTTTTCAATTGCTGATTTATGGATTTTTGATTATGCTTTAACAACCGGAAGCATGCCCGGTGGGATTTAACTAACAATTTTGTAAGGAGATGTTGAGGCGAGTCTTGTTGCTCATGGAATTTTAAAAAATTTCCAATTCTTTTTCCCCCAGATCTCATTTTGAAGTGCTAATTTATGTATTTTGATTCTGCTTTAGCAACTGGGAGCATGCCCTTTGGGGTTTTAACTAGCAATTTTTTAAGGAGAATATGACAAATTGTGGCAAATCTTTTTCTTTTTCTTTTGATGAGTATGAATCATAAACAAATCATGGCGAATCTTGTTCCTAATGGAATTCTCAAAATTACTCATTCCACTGTAATGATCCCCTTTTTGATCACCAACACTAAGGGTGGGGTCCCATGGAGGGGGGATTCCTGAAAAGTTTGAGTGGGTGCTACTGAGAATTTTTAGGAATTTTTTAAAGGTGGTGATCCCATGAACTTGGTAATGCACTTCAGCTTAAAATATTAAGCTCCAAATTTGAAGGATGCTGGTGGTCTCATGAACTTATTTACTGTGCATTTCAGTTTAAAATTTAAGCTTCAGAATTTAAGGAAGCTTAAAAATAGAGATGATTGACAAATGGCAAATGAAATTCCTAAACTATAGGGGCAATCTCTAGCCCCACCCAATTTTCACCCCCTCAAATCTGCATTCCTAAAAAGTAGGAGCTGCTATTATGTAGGAAAAGATTCCAATTAATCCTGCAGCAATTTTTTTTTGACTTCATGAGACCTCCTGCTCCTTAAAAATAGACCCTGAAGCCCCCTCATGGGACCCCACCCTAAGTAGGTGTTGACTGGGTCCATTGTCATGGTTAAGTTTGCTAGTTATAATGTGCCCAGTCAACTAGTGTTATAGCTTCTTTAATAACGAGGGTGCTGCAGTTATACCCTCCTTTCTAACTGTATGCTCCTTCAGTTACGTGCAGTTCAACTAGGAGTTTGCATTCAGTAATCTCCTAAAATCTCGGGGAGTGATTGATTATTTAACAAATAATAGACATGGGATTAATTCCCACAATTGGTGGATCGCCCAGGCTGAGGGTATTATCTCAGCGTTGGGAATAATAGAGGAACATTCTATTTTGAAATAAAAAAGCCCTTTTTTATGTGAGTTTTTTAGCTACAGAATTTCTTAGTGCTTGGGATGAAAATCCGTAGGTATAGTGAGCAGTTTGGGGATGAAACCCTTCATTCCACAGGTACAGTCAGAATTCTCCCTCCAATAGCCATCAGCATTTCAGGCATACAGCAGCAGCAAGAAAGAAGGACGTGGGAAGGATATTACAGGTGCTGTTTACAAGATATCAAGGAGAATGAACTTATGCCAACTGCCGTTATCATCACAAGGACAGCAGGGTTGGAGCTGGGCACATAGGCTTTAAGTCAGAATCCTGTTTCCTTCCAGAATTCATTTGTATGCTAAAAATGTCCAGTGAGTTATGTTGAATGATGCTATCTTTCTATTGACTGTCATAACCTTTCAGAAACAATAAATTAGTCTTCTGTTATTAGATTTTTCTGCATTATTTTCTGTCTGTTTTAGTTAGATTGTTTCAGTGGCATCACAGCTGTGATTCTGCTAGCCTATTGAAAACAAAATAAAACAAATCAGAAAAACCAAAACTTCCAGCCAAATCTACCTCATGTTAGAAAGTGATTGGGAAACAAGGTATCAACACAGGGAACAGAAAAAGCAGAAGATGTCAATTGAGGATAAAGAGGAGGAATTTTTTGAACTAAATAGATCTTTGAAGGATGTTACAGTGGTTCCAAAAGATGGGCAGCAACAGCTCATTGAGCTGCTCATTCAGAACCAGCAGGGTAAGGAGGCCTATTATGCTACTACACCTTCACGGAATGGTACACAAGGGGCATTGTCATTGTAGAAATAAGCCAGAACTTTCCAACAAATTCAGTCATAGGTATAGGTCTACCCAGGGTCACATTTTTGAAAAAGAAGCCATAACACAAGATGAAGATATGGACAATCAGCATGAGGAAGATTTGGACCTGAATAGAGCAGAATTCAGGGCAGATATATCTTTCATGAATTTTTGTACACTAAAGGCAAAATCTGGAGCAAGGAACTCAAGTAAAACCCCTCCGAATAAGCCTCCTAAAGATCTTCAAAGCATATTGAGAGACTTTCATACCCCTTGTTGATGGATTCAATAAAACTTCAGCTCGAGCTTGGATTTAGAAATTGAACACTTGCTTTTCATTGGGCCAATGTACGAGGAGGAGGCAATGAAATTTGCAATCCTTTGCCTAGAAGGAATTGTTTATGAATGGTGGCAGCATGGCCTAGTTACACACGGGCATAGCCATATCTCTATTTATAAGGTGTTTTGCAGGAGGTTGATAGATAGATTTGAGAGGCAAGACCCTGATTTTAGAGAACTTGCACAACTATGTCATCACAACTCATTGGTGGCTTATGTGACTGATTTTCAAAGAATAGCAGTAATGGTACCTAATATATTGGAGAAGTGCCTGGTATTTCTTTTCATGGAAGGGCTAGTTAAGGCTCTAGAACCTATCTCATTGCAAGCTACCGTAAAAAGGTCCTTCAGTTTGGAGATCACTACACCTAATAGACTTGGGTCATCCTTTAGAGGAGCATTATAACAACAACAACAATGGAGGCAACATGAAACTTAGTATAAACCTTTCTCTCAGAAACCGGGGGTTGCACCCACTCAACCCAACAAATTCCAAGGGATAGGGCAAACTCTAAAAATCAACAAACATGAGATATGACCTGCAATGAATTGTGAAGGAAACAACTATGATTCAACCATAAGGAACCTTGGAATCTTACACATAGATGCTTGGAAAAAGGACAAGCCTAGTTGATTGAGGTGTTTTTAGATGATGGACAGCTTGAATCATGTACAAAGGCACATAGTGTGGAGGAGGATGAAGTCCCACCAATAGGTATAGTAACAAAAGGTATACAATCACCTAAAGGGGGAATGCGGCTAGCTACTATTGCTTCTTTATTAGGAGCATTGAGGTGCCATTCTTTCCAAGTTAAGAGAAGGATTGGAGGACAACACATAATGGTACTCATTGATGGGGGTGCAACCCATGACTTCATTGGTTAGAGTGTGATAACACATTTTAGATTGAAAGTTGAAGAGTTTGTAGGGTTTGAAGTGGTAGTAGTAGATGGTTACTCATTGGCCTGCAAGCAAGTAATCCAAAAGTTATAAGTAGTGTTGGATGGGCATACAATAATCCATGAATTTTATGACATTTTGCTTGGAGGAGCTTGCATGGTTTAGGGTATCCATTGGTTACACTCGTTGGGGGAGTTCACATAGAACTACCAAACGATGACGCTCAACTTTGTGGAGCAAGGACAAAATAATGTCATTGGGGTGATGGATGCTTTAATACAATAGGTGTTAGCTCATTAAATAGAAGGGCTTTTGAGAGAGGATTAAGTAAGTTGGATGGTAACTATCTCCACCATTAAGGGGTTACCTCTAGGTACCAAGGACTCAGCGGTGCATGAATACCCTCTAGATATTCAAATTTTGCTGGAAATATATGCTTTTGTGTTTAAGGATATGCCTCTAGGACTTCCTCTAAATAGGGGATTGCCACACAATATTCAATTGGAACCAAGGACAAGGTCAATAATTGTGACTCCTTATCGTTGTCATGGTGCCTTCAACACTGAGATTGAGAAGATTACTAAGGAGCTGCTGAAATTGGGACACATTAGATCCAGTATGAGTCCTTTTGCAACCCCAATGATATTGGTGAAAAAGAAAGATGGAACACTAAGGTGATGTATAGATTACAAGGATCTGGATAAGAAAAGATCAAGAACAAATATCCCATACCTCCTATTGATGAATTACAGGGGGCAGAATATCATACAAAAATTGATTTTACGTTTTGGGTATTATTAGGTAAAAGTTAAACCCAAAGACACATTCGAGATTGCTTTTCAGTGTGATTGTGGACACTTTGAGTTTTTGGTTATGCCTTTTGGATTCATAAATGTACCAGCCACTTTCCAAGCAACGATGAATGAAATTTTCAGGCCTTACTTGAGGAAAATTGTGCTAGTATTTCCTTGAAGACATTTTGGTTTAGGTAGGAAATGGTAAGAACACATGAAACACCTCAAGATGGTGCTGGCCATACCATAGTAGCAGACCTTCTTCAACAAGAAAAGAAAGTGTGGGTTTGGATTGTAGAAAATTCTGTATTTAAGTCACATAAGCAGCAAGGAAGGTGTAGAGATGGATCCAACCAAGGTGCAATCCATCCACGAATGGCATACTCCAAGGACATTGATACAATCGTGAGGTTTTTTTGGTCTTTGTTGCTACTATAGGAGGTTTATTAGAGGGTTATCATGGCTAGCTTTGTCATTGACATAATTAACCAACAGAGGGGCTTTCTATTGGTCTATAGTAGCATAGGCATTGTTTGACAATTTGAAAAAGGTAATGTGCATTAGGCCCATTCGTACTGTACCCTATTTTGCACTACCTTTTGTGGTAGAGTGTGATGCTTTAGGAGAAGGTCTAGGGGCTGTTTTTATGTAAAAAGGACAACCCATAACATTTGAAAGTCAACCTCCTCCTTGTTGAACTCACAATTTCTTTCTTGTGTCTTATTTGATGGAAGCAGTGGTACAGCAGGTCACACCTTTAGATAAGCTTCCACCATTAGTGATGAGGGAAAGTTGTTACTAGTGCCGGAACAGTTGCTTGGTACTTGAGATAAACTACTGCAAGACCGTGTTTGGACTGAAGTTTTGGTACAATGAAAAGTTTTACCATGGGAAGATGCCACTTTGGAATCGGCTGATATACTTGATCACCTGGCATTGTCATGCTTGCAGGCAAGCAAATTTGGGTCAGGAAGGACTTGTAATGTCCTCCTTTTGATTGTCAACGCTAAGTTGGTTGACTGGATCCATTTTCATTAGTTAAGTTTGGTAGTGAAAATCGGCACTGTCAACTAGTGTATTAATATCTTTAAATGAGGAGGGTGCTGCAGTTATACCACCTTTTTAACTGTATGCACCTTTAGTTACATGCAGTATAATTAGGTGTATGCTCCTTCAACTATGTGCAGGTTAATTAGGAGTTTGCAGTCAGTTATCTGATATCTCTTGAAATCTTGGAGAGTGATTGATTAGTTAACAAACATTAAACTTGGGATTAGTTCTCACAATTGGTGGATAGCCCAGGCTGAGGGTATTATAAGCAGTGTTGGCAATAATAGATGGCGATCCTATTTTGAAATAAAAAACCCTTTTTACATGAATTTCTCAGCTACAGAATTTCTTAGTGCCTGGGACAAAAATCCACAGGTACAGTCAGCAGTGTTGGGATGAAACCCTCCAACAGCCATCAGTGTTTCAGACATGCAGCAGCAGCAAAATGGGACATGGGAAGGATTTTACTGGTGTTGTTTACAAGATATCAGGGAGAATAAACCTATGCCAGCAGCCATTATCATCAGAAGGACAGCATGGTTGGATCTGGGTGCATAGGCTTCAGTCAGCATCCTGTTTCATTCTGGAATTCATTTGTGTGCTAAACATGTCTGCTGAGTTATGTTGAACAATGTTATGTTTCTATTGACCGTCATAAGTTAGTTAGAAATAATAAACGAGTCTTCTGTTATTAATTTTTTCTGCATTTTTTTCTGTATGTTTTAGTTTGAATATTTCATCAACCTTATTAAATGTATGGACCAAATGTTCTCTACCTTCCCTTGCTGTCGAAGAAGATGCCATTTGGGAATGAAACCAAATGGCCATAGATTGGAGCACAGGTGTCAGTGAACCATAATAGAATCAACATCTTGTAAAATTCACCCACATCACCAAATGGTCTAGACTCTACATTTCTTAAATGAACGTGCCAGAGTTTCTCAAAGAAGTCAGTCTGCATTATGTTCTGAGATATTTTTGGAAAGAGCTTCTTTATCCTTTTTGGAGGCTCTCTCGTGCCTCTAAATTCAGCCAAGTATCCCGATTATAGTAGTTTAGATTTAGTGCAAATGCCAAACTATGCAAATTAGTATTGAATTTATTCATCCCGCTAATAAAAGTCTTGTAGATTTTTGTATACAGGTCAAAATCTTTCATTACCTCAACTTTTTTTAATCATGCTATACATATACTCACACCATAAGCATTTCTATAATAGATTGACACACACCTTAAGCTTCTCATTAAAAAATTGCCACCTTGCTTGGAAATATGGACATTCAATAAATGGATGTGATGAACTCAAAAGGAGCAGTTTATAGCTTGCAAGAAAATACCTTGTGTCAGCTTTTTTTTATGGAGAAGTTCATGAGTTTAAATGCTACTTTGTAGAGCTAGCCACAAAAATGCTGCAACCTTTGGCCTTTCCTGAATTTGCTATAACTAAGGACAAGATATTGACTAACAAGATGTGGATTGTGAATAGCTTTCTGAACTGGGTAATCTTCTAATTCTTGATTGTTCCCATTAATTTTTTTCCCTATTATTAGAATATGGAATGTTTGTTTAAGAGTTGTTGTAGCAGCTGAGAGGCATTAGATGCATCCATTCTGTCTTTGCTCATCTATGTTCCATATGCGGAGTGGCATGTTTGAATGATGTACCATTAACAAAAGTTATAAATAATCTTCTATGCTGCAGATGAACTTGGATTGGATCCCATAGCTCAATAGAATCAAGATCTGGCTTCTGATCTTAGTAGCAAGCCCAGATCCAAAACCTAATGTATGAGCACATGCCTCCTGAAATAGTTTTTATAGAAATGATCTGCAAGCCAAGCTGAATTAACCTACACACTGAAACATCTGGTGGCAATTCTGTTTTCTCTGGAAGGGAAGTAACTGCGTTTTCAGAAAGGATGGTTAGCTTAGTTTTCCCTTCTGTCATCACGAGGCTTAATTTATGTTAAGAAGTGGTACTCTGCCACAAAGTCCTGGTTGTTTCTGTTCCAAAACTTAACTATCAATTTTTAGTGGAATTCAGTTTAATCAAATAATTTAAAGAAGCAGCTTTAATGTGTTTGTTAAAGGAATGCCAAGATATTGATGGCTAATAGAAAAGATACATTGGCTGGAATTGGCCTTAATTAATTGCAATGGTTCCGTCTCAATGAATTCCTTATAGATTTTTATTGTGTTGTTTTAAAGCTCATAAAATGATCCAATCATATTAATGGGTTGCCATGGATTAGACATGGCCTTTTCTCTACACCATCTCTCTTGGCCTCTCTTTTCCCTACCACTGAAACCCACTTAGCCCTCTGTCCCTTCCTTTCCCGCTCGCCCCCCCAGTAATGGGTTGCCATGGATTAGGCATGGCCTTTTCTCTCCCCCATCTCTCTTGGCCTCTCTTGGCCTCTCTCTTCCCTACCACTCAATCCCACTTAGTCCTCTGTCCCTTCCTTTCCCCGCTTCTCCCCCCCCCGGTATTTGATAGCATATGGCACTTAATGTATTTACATCCTTATTATGTGCATTTTAAGAAGCTATTCTGGTTTGTTCCTGCAAAAAACAGTAGTAAAATTTATATTAGTCTCAACCTTTTGCAAAATTCTCTAGTCTTAGGAAAATTAATCATGACAGCTTTTTATTGTATTTGTATATATGCATAGCCAGATATAGTCTTATAGATTTAGATCTAGATTCAATTCATATGTCTAGAAATATAAGTGAGCTTACTTGAATGTAACTGTTTTTTTGTGAGATGAATTGACAACCATCACATGCCATACTTACACTCCCTCAGTAGAAAAGATTGTGAAATAGCCCAAAATGGGCAATTTTTCGTCTAGCATTTTTTCTTTGCCATGTAACTTAAAACATTTTCTTCTAGTGTGTAAAGTAATTGAAGCATACTTACGTGGATATATTCCTATTCTCTAGTAATGTATGTAAGTCAAATCCAGTTGATACTGTGTTGTCTATCTGTTTTGTTGAATGTAAAATTAAATGGTGTGTTAGCATCCTTTTATCCAGTTATTTACAACTCATTGAATTATTGCAGGTGTTAAAGATGCCAGTGACAATAGTATTTTAGTTGATATGCTCTTCTGGGCAGTGGACAACCCAGCCCCGGCAAATTATTTGCTTATATCTGGTGATCGTGATTTTGCTAATGCACTTCATCAACTAAGCATGAGGAGATATAACATTCTTCTAGCTTACCCTACCATGGATGTTCCTTCCTCGCTTTTAAGTGCTGCAAAGGCTATATGGCTCTGGAGAAGCCTTGCAATGGGCGAACAGCTTATGCCAACCATTAAGGATGTGAAACAACTTGATAAAATACTTGATTCTAACATTATGACAAATGGGACATACAAAATACCCTCAGAATTGAGCATTGAATTTTCCAAGCCAATGCTAAGAGAATCATATCCAAACGATTTCAATCGTTTCTCAGGAGTGCATATGAAGAATAGTTCTGGATTTTTGGCTGATTTTGATCAGGAAAGAGGACAGTATATGCATGACAGTTGCATTGAACGGTCTAAAACAGTAGTAGGCTTAACAAATGGAGAGAGACATTATGGTAATAAGACATACTTCCCTGAAACAAATATGCTATTGGGTACTTCATCTATGGGACAACTGTATTCTTCTACCTTTGAAACTAGAACCTCCTCACCCCCAGATTCAGTTAGGGCGAGGAGTAAACAAGCCTCGCAAAACCATGCCAAGAACAAGCTAGATTCATTCAAGGACACAAAGCCTACTTTTTTTAATACTAAGGCTAATCCTCACTCATCTGCAAAATCATGTCCACCTCCCTTGAAGACTGGATTTGCACCTGGAGCAAACAATGTTCCAGCTAAATTGAAAAATCATCATAAAATGAAACCTAAGCAACCTCCCCAAGTAAGGCCTCCTTTTATCCCTAATATAGCTCATACCTCTGCCCCCAGTTCAAAAATTAGTTTCCCTTCTCAAGCAAACCCTATTTTTCCAACTCCAAATCATGCTCCAAGCAGCCCAATTTCAGCTGACTTGAGAGGTGATATACCTTATTTTGAGAAAATGAATATCTCATCTGATTTACAGCAAAGTTCCAACATCAAGTCTTCAATTTCTGTTCCAATCTCACAACTACTTCCTTCTGAGAAAAAACTTCAATACCCAACTGTTTTCAAATCAAATATTGTAACTCAAACAGAACATTTTACAGATGCAATACATGTTTCTACATCTAAAGTGCCACTACCTCAGCATCCTGGAACAGATATATCCCATAGGGTTCACATGAGGATTCTTTCTCTGGCCATGGAAACATTGAAGCAAAATATGATAGCACCAATAGAACAAAATCTTGAAGACTGTATTAAGTATGGAGAGATGCATATTCCTAATTTCAATCTTCGAGAAATATTGGATAGAGCTGTTGAGCAAAAGGATATAGTGGCAATGACGACAGGGGATGGTTTGAGGGTATGTCTTCCATGTGGGTCAGATATTTGGCAGTGTGTGGATCCACTTGGCTTGCATGACGGATATCCTAAAGATCTTTGGGATCAACTATATAAATATCTCTCAAGCCATGAAGGTTATGAAGCTATGATGCAATCTCAGAGCAGGTTGGTATAGGTTTTAGTGCTATTTCCATTTGGTAGCACTATCAAGTAATCAACTACCAAGTTTTGTCTATTTTGAATGTTGCTTTTCAGTTTTCGTTGTTATTATCATTTGAGACAAGTTTGTGTAAACCAAATTATTCTGTTTTCGCAGGTATGATGCAGCACAGAAGTTGAAGTCATCATGTCTCAAAACTCTTTTGTTAGGACAAATTATACACATGTTGCACCTTGCCATAAAGGTTAGACGATGGTTGAGGCCTCATCAATCAGGATGGTCACCATTATCTGTCACCACGGAGCAGAAAAGTGAATCATCAAGTTCTGATGCTTGTATGAAGGATATCCAACTTGTGCAGAGAGGTAAAGAAGTAGCTGTCACTATGAAGCTATAACATAAAGATCTAAGTTCCAGACTGCTACTATAATCAATTAGCCCAGAGCACTTTGGGTTCCACAACTTTTTGATTGGGATGTCAACAAAAGATTCTATTCTGTATTAGTCATAAAGTCAGCTTATGGCAATTTTAGTGAGAAAGGGAGTGCAGGTCAGCTCAAATTTGGCTTCATAGAGGCATATATAGAAAATCTGGTTACAATATATCTGAGAAAGATCTTCTGATGTGTTTCTTACATGTTATCTGCTAAGTTCCTTCTAATCCACAGGTCTATTAGTTCTCAATAGTTAATCTACTATGTAGCAGGCAAGAAATTACATTAAATTTCAGGTGAGCTGAATTAATGATAAATAGGGATTTTTAAAATCAAAGATGCAGCTCTGCTTCGAGAAGAGTAGAGTGCACAAGATTCTTCTTTTTCAAACTCACCTCAGATTATATGTCCATTGAGGATTTCAACATTTTTTTACGTATTTAGCTTCCAGCTCGTTATAGGTTCTTTTCTGAAATGAGGCTGGACATAATGTTCAGATCCAGATTTCGGGAGTTTCAGAATCCTATGAGTTCAGATTCTGGAAAATTCTATGTTTAGAAGGCTGTGGTGATTGTCTTTGCAAAGGAGAATGTGAAATGGAGTTTTAGATGGTCTACTCAGCAAAATGTTCAAGTTGGAGGCTTGCATGTGTAGAATTGAGATTTTACCTCTCTAATTCACATAATATTGGTGATTATGACCAAGATATTGGTGTATTGTAGGTTTCAATAGCACTTCTTCATTCAAACTACTTCGCTTCTGCTTTAATTACCAGCATGGGAAACAGGAGGAAAATTCTATTATTGCTGTACAGTATATATTATCAAGCATTGACACCCTACCCTCTATATTGCAATGTTATTTGTGAAAGTAAGGGGAAATGTTCTGCACCTGTTCCTTTACATTCAGTGAAGAGCAAATTTTCAGGATTCCAATGGAGACTGGATTAGGCTACTGTGGATCATAAGTCACAGATCATGTTCGCTATGTAAGCAGGGGTTATTCAATCTAGTCTGATTATGTATAGAGATACAAAAAGAGTATGATGTTAGAAATAGACTTCCGAGGCTGTCTATAAGTTGATATAATTGGAATCTAAGTAGTGCCCTTGTATGTTAACGCCTTGTGCTGGCTAATGGCGCTTGACATTTCTTTTAGGCAGGATGGGCTGAATCATGGTCTCGTCAATTTCTTATGCATTGTGGTTCATCAAATATAAGGATTGACAGCAATGTTATTTATCTAGAACTTTTTTCTTTACTTTTTAACAGCTGGTAATTATTTTCATATTTACCAGATTTATATGAAGCGTTAAAACTTAAAACAGAAACAGGGTGTGGGTGTGGTGCTCTTTGGATGCACGATGAAGCAGCTGGGTATGCACAGGTTAATGAAATTTAGCATCATCAATGTGTGCAGAAAAGTTACATGATTGCCAATTATGTTGTTCTACTAGAGTGGTTGAGGTGCTACAGTTCATGTTATGTTCCCCTTAAAAGAGTTACATTTAGTTGCATGGTAATAAGGGGGATTCTGAATGTGGTGTATCATAGAACAGTATTATTATGAATTCATGGATCTTCAATCCACGCAACGATTTTACATCCAGGTTCTGTTGGCAGCATGTTATGGTAATTATTAATAAGCTTCCTTTTTTGAGAATCTTAGCCTAAATATTTTAATTTTATTAGTTTGATATTTTATTTCAGGTTATTGGTCAAAATGGCCTTTTACATGTCAATGTGCATAAAAAATGGAATACGAAGGCATAGTAAAATAGCTAGTAACGAGTCATTTGCCTTGCTTGCAAAACTTTGGAAGTCAGCTAATGATTTGTTTATAGTTTTTTGTTAAGTCCATATTGCAGTTGAACAAGAAATATTTGACACATTTTTTATATTAAAGTGACATTACATGTTAGGATGGTTATAATGCTTAATTTACCTTTGATTGCGTTCCCATTGGATTTTGAAAATAATATATATAAGAGGTATTAAAAGTTGCGCATTCCATTATAAGTTTCATCTTTACCAGAGCTAGATCTAGATTTCTGTTTGTCTTTTGGTAGGTTTGGTTCCATGTTACATGCAAAGTCGTGGCGAATATGCTAAATTTGGTATTGAGCTTAGTGTATTCATTTATGCTTTAAGCAAAAGCCAAAGGCTACAGAAGTGACAAATAATACACAGAACTGAAGACATAAAAACCTCACATGTGACGCAAGACGGCAAATGAAACAATGACCTTGAAATACAAAATGCCAAGGAAAATCTTGTTGGAAATAGCTAATTGCTTAAAGTAAGGCACTAAATTTAGTATCCTCCTGAAAACTCATTTGGCAGCAGGAAAAGGATTATAAGCATCCATTGGCAACCAGGGAACCCAGTTAGGTTAGTGCTCAGCCTAACTTACCCATAGAATTTATTTA
Source organism: Sequoiadendron giganteum (assembly GCA_007115665.2). Lineage (NCBI taxonomy): Eukaryota > Viridiplantae > Streptophyta > Pinopsida > Cupressales > Cupressaceae > Sequoiadendron > Sequoiadendron giganteum. Next base: position 519,756,936 of record CM021102.1, read on the forward strand.
GCCTTACTTGGATTGGCCATAGAGACATGAACCTTTGGATGAGTTTATATATATTTCAGAATATATATTTGTCTAATTGAAATATTTTTAAATTTAAATATAGTATAATTTAGCTTTTTTTGAAATTCATTATTTATATAATATATATTTTTGCAACTATACCGAGATTAAGGCACCTAGGAGCCACAAAAAAGAGCAATTGCGGGCTGGATACTGGTAATCGTGGGGTTCCTAATTCGATCCAATTTTTTTTAATTTTTATGTCAATACATTCTATGAGACCCCATTCTAGATCTAGGGCCAATTATCCTCACGTACCAAATTGATTTTGCATCCTCTTCATCATTCTATCAATTTTGGTCTTTCCATTTCAAAAGAATTCCCTTTAATAACCAAAGTCCATGAAATCCATGGACTAGGAAACATCTCAGATCTCACTTATACCCAGAAAAAAATCTTCCATCAAAACTAGACCACTATCGTACAAGTTAAGACCTAACATTGTATTAACATCAAGGTTGTTTTTTTCTCTATTTGACCATACTACCATTCTATAACAAGTGTCAGTAGTGGTGAGTACTTGCCTTCATAGATTGTAATAAAAGTATTTGTTGTGAGGTAGGTAAAAAATGTGTCATTTAGTTGATAGATGATTTGGCACGACATAGCAATTTAGAGGTAGGTTAGTAACAGTATGAGATCAATAAACTCTTGCAAATTTAATCTATTCTAGAGAGTGAAGATCATATTTTTTATGTTTGTCCTTGACCTCAAGTTTGATTGTATTGTGTCATAGTTGAAATTGAGTGTGTTCAAAGTAAAATAATTATAGTATTTTAGACTTAAAAAAATTAAATGTAAGTTTTATTAATGTGAATAAAATTAAATGGAAGTTTTGTTAATTATAGTATTTTAGTTTTGACCACACGGCGATTTTATGCATCTATAATCTTGATTATCTTTTTTTTGTTCCATTGTCTTTTGATTTGAATAACCTTATTTGGATCTATGTATTTTCTTAGAAGAAAGTGTTTAAATTATTTAAAATTTAAGATAATGTAAAAAAAAAGAATATATAGTTAAATAGTAATTAGTTAATAGTTTAATTTCATTAATGTAATAATAATCACATTACTTAAGTCTAAATTAAAAAGGTCGCGAATTTGATCAACTATTTAGAAAAGTAACTAAAATTCATAAACCAATAATTAATGTTAAACACAGATTAGTTTTATAAAGAAATTTATTAAATTAATAATAGGTAAGATTAAACTAATTTTATATAAATCAAGATTAAGATTGATTTGAAGATGATAATTATCGCATGATAGTTAATTGTTAAATATAGATTTTTATATTTAAGAAATACATTTAAAGATGATAATTATTGTGTTAATTAATTGTTAAATATAGTTTTTTAAATTTAGAAAAGATATGTAAAGACGTTAAAAGACATGAAATCATCTTATTATTATCCAAAACAATAGAATCATATATAAATATTATCATGATATTCAAGATTAAATTTGATGAAATCAATAATTCATATTTATGAAAGTTGTACAAAGCTCCAATAAGGATTTTTCTAATTAATATATTGTTTTATTAGTTGGACTTAATTATCTGAAATAATTGTTGAATTGATTGTTTGATTACTTTTAGTTGATGTAGATATTTTGTTAAAAAGATGTTTTATTCCAATTACTAGTGGGATTTGAACTCATTTAAACAATGCTAGTGTGCCATTATATTTCTAAATATAAAAACTTTTGAATGAAATAGCTACGGTCAGATATAAATCGCTAATACCAAGTATAGTTCCTTGATCAATATCAAAAAAATATAAATGATATATATATTTAATTGCATATATATAGATCTAACGTCCTTAATGATTCTTAAATAAATCGATTAACATTCGGTTGTCTTAGTTAAGACAAAGGGACTCTATGACAAAAGACACATCCCACTCATGGGACGTGTCTCCCTATCTATATACATATGGCGAATTCGATTCTCAAGAAGGATATCGAAATCAATAAATGTTTGTTCTTGTAGATCGAATATATTAATGGAAACTTCAAACTTGTCGAATTCTGATTGTAATTAACAAAAACAATTTCAACCAAACAATTGTGTGACAACAACCCCAATGAGATGCAAAAAATAAGCACTTTTTTTTGACAACAATACTGCTAGCAATACAAGTTTATTTCTAACAACAATTTCATTTACCATTCATGCCTACAACCATTCAATCCATTAATGCTAGTGATTTAGAATAGAAAATCCAATGAAGTAATACCAAATAACATTACCTAAAACTTACCATAATTGTTCTACAAGGTCATGTGGAGTCCATGTCTTCAAACTGCCTTAGTTCATCTTAGAGGTGTAATATGATCCCTCCAAGTGGATATAATCCCTATCCACCCCTCTAAGTAGATTCTGTGGCCTAGGATGAGAGAGTTGACAATTATACTAGCTTGTTGTGTGTAAGGTCAACTTCCTAATGACCATCTACCCAAAGGTGTTCCAACCACTGGTAAACTAAGATACTAACATCGTATCAGGTTATACCACCTCATTGCTACAAAGTATGTCCATTCTGTTACCTGCATTATGCCTCATTAGAAATTCTCTTTTTGCAGTCTATAGGACGAGTAAGCAAGTAAGGTGGTCCATCGCCTACATGATGTTGGCCTTAAGGCATGAATGCTACTAGCGGAAAACCATCTAATCCTCGAGGGTACTTTGGATGTCCATCATTGACATGTTGTTGGCTCCAAGGCTCACATGCTCCTGGCATAATCTATCCCACTACCCAAGGGTATGGCTAATAGTCTACTAGTTTAGTATGCTCCTTGGATCTTGTCAATCTCGAGCATGGATAAACTTATCTTTGAGCGGCTCATAGGATTTTTCCATCAATGATCACCTCAGATGGATAGGAATAGCCTATGCATTAGAGGATTATGACCTCTACCTATACCATCATGGGGTCCTACTCCATCCGTTGTCATATAAGTTAGCACCTGCACCCAACTTAACACTATAGATGGAAGAGAGGTTCCTAATTAGGAGTAGGTAGATTCTAAACCTGACTGCCTCGAATGATCAACTACCCATTCTAGTGTTGTGATACATGAGGGTTTCAAGATTCGTTCATTTTCTACTATGGTTTTTACTCAACCAAATGGAGGTAACTATTCACACCTAGCAAAAGTCGATAAGGTAGTCAACTTGCTACACATTCGATGATGGTTTGCTACTACCATTTCCCCCAACTCAAGAGGTATGGCATTTGTTTTAAGTCTAATTACAACCATGAATGGACTCAGAAAAGTGTATATAGATGGAGCTTTACTCTCTCCTAACTCATTCTAGTTGGAGGAGGGAATAACTAGCTCTTTCCCTCTTGGTAGCCTACAATCCCCACTTCTTCCCAACCCAAAAGGGTAGAAACATAAATTTATTTATTTGCAAGGTATAATTTTATAAATGATAGATTTTTCATTTTAAGACAATATTTATCCGTTTTCACTAGTATTGACTATCTTTTTAGCGAACACCTCATTACCTAAGATGTAATCTAGTTATATGAACCTTATCTCACCATTCCTTACTTTTCATTATGTTGTTTCTTCCTTATTGCAGGTTATACCGATTTGAATTAGTTTAATGTATAAAGTTATCATATCCAATTCCATCATACTTGACATTCATTAAATAACTTCACTTATTCAAATAGATCATCAACGCATGACAAAATAAGGATGGTTTTAATATAATTTTTTTTTGTTATATTATTTTCTAAGCATAATCATTTTTGGTACCATCATAGGGGAAATATGGGTTAGTTGCAAAAAACATAATAAGAGTGGTTAGAGTACAAAACACTAAAAACCCATTAAATTTTGATTATATTAAGCCCATACTCAATGAAATTAGTAAACAATGCTATCAAAACATAATTCAATGACAATTGAATCTAAAAGAACATGCAAACCTTCAATCCCATTGGGGATTATGATCCAAATGTATGTGAATTGCTCTATTAAGATTCAATAAACGTAATGAAAACATAATTCAAAGACAATTGAATCTAAAAGAACATGCAAATCTTCAATCCCATTGAGGATTATGATCTAAATGTATCTGAATTGCTCTATTAAGCATAACCCATGATTGCAAAAGCTAGGATTAATGATTGATGGATGATTTGACACACATGATATGATGCTCAAAGATGAATGCTCATGATAATTGTTCAATGATTAAGATTGTGAATGATCAATGATAAAGCTTGTGGATGATTTGATGAAGACCATGACTTGTTTTATAGATTTGAAGATATTTGATCAATGGTCAGGATTGAATCTTAGGATCAACGGTTGATAGAAGACCAAGAAGATCAAGGGATGAAATTGACTGAGAACCCAAAATATCCCTATTTTCATGGAAAATTGGTTAAAGATATTTTGGAGAGAAATATCTATTCAAATTTGAATTATGGAATATTCTTTTTGGAGGGAATATACCATTTATATATTTTAGAGGAAAAATATATTTAAATAATTAAAATTATTTAATCAAGTGAGATTGAAGGAAAATAGATTTAACTAAATAATAAAAATTATTTAATTAAGGTGGAAGAGGAAAAAATAATAATTAAGCAATTCAAAATTATTTAACTAAGAAAAAATTAGTAAGAAATGATGCAAAATGATGAATTAATCAAATAACATTAGTTATTCAATTAATAGAAGAAAATACTGAATTTAATCAAATAATAAAAAATATTTAATTAAATTAAGGAAATAGGCAATAATGAAGAAAATGATGTTAAAATACAAAGTCAAGATGTGTGATACATTAGACAATTTTAGGTGTCTACATTTTGTCTCTCTTAGAGACAATGTACATGTTGCGTTGTTTCAAATACCTAATGTTGCTCAATTTTTTTTTTTTAAAATTCACCTGATGCCTCACTATGCCCCAGCGGACGAAGGATGGTAGGCTACCCCCTCAAGAGATTGGTAAAAAAAATTATTTTCGGGTCAAGATTGCGATACGATGACAAGACTAGTTTAGTTGAAAAGAGAATGAAAAAAAATTAAGTCCTAAGAAGCCCAAAAATGATCAAGATGGATAGCCAAGTTTGAAAAATGAGTTATAGGGCAAAACCCTAGGGTTTGCTAGGCATATATATGCATTTAGGTTCATTTTATCCTCATTTGCACACTTTGAGTTGATAGATTGAGAGCTCTAAGCCTTTCTGCTTCCCAAACACCTTCACGGGATGGTGCTTGTACCTTGTGCTACACATTGCACGGACCGAGTCTGACAATACCGACAGCCTGTGAGAGTAGGTCCCCTAGTATGTATTCAATTATTTCACTTTTGCACATAGTTTTAGGCATCAAATTCATAGCTAAAGTAGGTGAACAAACACGTCGATCTAGGATTGACGTGTATGAAACCCGACACATTATGTTTGCATTCATGAAGTATCACGTTTGTCATATCGTGTCATGGTTGTGATATCGTACCACAATTGAGATAGTATGCCAGATGTGACTATCATATAGCAACATGCTTGAAAATGTGATCACGTTTGAATTAGGGAATGGTGCATTTGAAAATGTGACCATTTTTGGCTATCACTGAATGATGCATTTGACTAAAATGGTGCGTTTGCTTTTTCTATTGGTAGACTTAGTTTTTTAATCAAAAAATCGACAAATTGATGTCGTGGGTGCTATGTTTGTAGGTGGTACATCCTATTTGTTGCAAGTATGAAGGTGTTGTCATTGATGTCAACTGGTTAACTGGTTGTCAATTGGTTGCTATTGTCATTGATGTCATGGAAGTTGGTTATTGGTTGTATATGTTGAGGATATTGAGAAAATTATAATATAGAGATTTTGCAGGTATTTTGTATGTACTCCGGGATATGCTCCAGGATGTGCTTTGTATTACCTCTATGCTTGTGAGTTCCTAACATATTATTCATAGTTGTTAGTAGTTGCTATGTCTAGAATTTGGACTTATGGATTGTTGTTCAGTACGAGATATCTTCACCAGTTGTGATTTTGCATTTTGATGTGTTTGGCTGAGGTTCGGGGGGTGATCCCACAATACTGGTTTACAATTTTTGGGCAAACTGGACACTGAACTGATTTTTTATAACTAAATCTTCACTTTCGGGCTCTTATAGCGGCTGAACCGTGAGGAATTTGAAGATGATATAAACTAGTGATTTGTGACGTTTTGTCTATAGATTCTAAATATATTTATTTCAATTTTTTTGGAATTAGATTGCATTTCTTTTTCCATCTCCTTCAAAAACTAGTTTTTAAAAAAATCAACATTTTTAAGGAGTGATGCTCACCGTATACAACATAACTTTTTTTGTATGAAGGATAAAATTCTAATTTTTTCAAATTTAGATTTGTAACTACGATATCTAGCACTTTCATTTGGTTTCATATTGTTTTATTAAATATTTTTTCCTTAATCAAATTTTGAAGTCAAACCAATTACAATTCAAACATAGGCGAACTGTATACAACATAACTTTTTCTGTATGTATTGAAATTCAATAATGGATCAAAGACATCAATACCTAGCCTGAACATATTTTTCAAAATTTTATTTTGATAATCTGCTATTTTTCCACATATGCAGAACATAGAACTTGCTTTTTGGTGAAAAACCTATGTTTAATAAAACTAAAAAAAACACATACATAATAAAACCGAAACATATTAAAACTATATTCGTTGGATAGCTCATTTCGAGGACTACCATCTTCCAGTTGGGTTTGTGAAATCTCCTCCATTTTCATCCTCAACTCGAGCTTCGAAGGGAAAAAATCTGGATATTTTTTGTGTCAGAGGGTGCGAAGGTGGGAAAAGGGGGTTCAAGCGAACCTTCGATCGAACCCACCTTCCACAATGGAAAATGTGGGTTCCCACATTGAAAGGGGTTCGCTCGAACCTTGAGTTCTTTTGAACCCCCCAAAATATTTTTTTTGAGTGGGGGCAGTTTTTGGAAGTTTTCCTTCCTCATTCAAATTGTAAACCACTTTTGTGGGTTCACCCCGGGAGAAATGTGATTGCTCCAAATTTCTTTGCATTCTAGTTTTAGGAGTTGCGGTTCTGAGAGTAACCTGATGAAGTCATGTTCAGGTGAAATTTGTTGACCGAAAAGACTGGATTGTGTTGAAGGTTGCATGTGCTTAATTGTTTTATGTATTTTACACTAGTGTTGGCCAACCTTGTGTTAAACACTACTCGAGAAGTCTATGGAAGTGTGTTGAGGCATGTTGGGACTTATTTAGGTCCTCATTAAATATGTGTTTGGGTCACCCCCATTCTAATTCCATTGTAGAATGTTTTGGCGTTGACCTAATTTGAATTTGTAAATACAAATTGGTGTGTGGCCAACCTTGAATGAGTTTCAAGGTTGAAGGAAGTATAAATACAAGTTGAGATGTTTGTGAAAGTGGAATGGAAGCAAGATAGAAAAGATAGATGCAAGATTGATGCGAGATAGATGCAAAATTGTGCCTGTAATGCGAGTTTGAGAAGATCAATGTGAAACTTAATTATCGAGTTTCTGGAGACAGTGAGTTGAAGGTGTACTCTATCTTTCAAGCATGTTGCAAGTGTGTGAGAAAATTGTGATGGAAATCTCTGTTGCATTGAGATAGTTTTCTCTCTGTGACAATCCTCTTCTATCTTATTTGTAATTTTGTGGTAGTGAGCTCTCTGGGTGGTTAACCCTTATTGGACAACAAGTTCTATTTGGGACAAGTAAGTCTTGTCTTGGAAATGAGATTTTTTGGCAATGAACCCTTGTATTTGGTTTTGGAATTCTTTATATTATGAGCTAATCCTCATCGTGGTTTTTCCCTCATTGGGTTTTCCACGTAAATATAGTGTTATTGTGTGTATGGTTTTACTTCTTTCAGTTTCTGCTTCTACACTTAATGATTAATTACATTAGCAAAGTAAATGATTTGTGAATGGTTATTGATCTAACTTCTGGTGAAAGTTTTTCAAGGTTAAAATTGTTACAATTGATTCACACCCCTCTCAATTGTCTTGTTTAACAATTGGTATCAAAGCTTGGTTCCTTGGAGAAGAGCTTAATCGCTTAAGGAAGGTCCAAGATGGAGAACACGATAGTTATTGAGTGCCCTAAGTTCGATGGTACCGATTACATTTTCTGGAAGGCAAAGATGGAAGGATATCTATAATACCATGGATATGATGTTGAGAAATATTATAAGACTCCATACATGGCTCTGGCTAATGGTCCGAGTACTGCTGATGAAATCAAAGCACATGAAGTGAACAATAAGGCAAAAATTATTCTGAAGAATAGTCTCACATTCTGAATTAATTAAAGTTGTAAATTTGAAGATTGCTAAAGAGGTTTGGGATGCATTGGAAAAGATCAATGAAGGGGATGAAAAGGTTAAAGAAGAAAAGTTGTAGAATTTAGAGGCACAATTCAAGATCCTGTGAATGTATGAAGATGAGAACATTAAATCCTATGTACAAAGAGTAGATGAGCTGGTAGGTGGAATGAGAGGACTTGGTGCGATGGTGGATGAATCCAAGATAGTTAAGAAGATTATAAAAACTCTCCTTGATACATATAGTGAAAAGGTATCCACTATTGAGGAATTTATAGATTATAAGACCTATACTAAGGATTAGTTGTTGGGTACTCTAACATCATTTGAAATGAGAAAGCCTAGATTGAGAAATGGATCAAAGACAAAATTTATTTCAGGGCTACAAAAGTCAAAAATCCAGATGAAGAGAACTTCGATGAAGTGGAAGCTAACATTGTAAGAAGAATGAAAAAGGGCTCCGGTAAGTATCAAGGTAAGTTATCTTTCAAATGTTTTAGTTGTGTAGGAATTGGTCATTATGCTTTGAGAAGTCCTAAAAGAGCTGAGAGGAATAAACAAAGAGAAGGTAAAGAAAAAAAAGGAGAGATGATCAAGAGAGCATTTTATCTGAATGAAGATTCTGGTATTTCTGACGAGGATTCTGATTATGGAGATTTTGATGATAATGAATGCTTGTTCTTGGCTGTAAAAGATGAATCTACTCCTGCTAATATTGAAAGATATGTGAAGGAAAGTGCTCCGGAGAAAGATGAAGGTAATGTGATCTTTGCTCTTCATGCTAAAGAAGAAAAGAACTATTGGGTTGTTGATAGTGGTTGTTCACATCACATGGCCGGTGACAAAAGTAAGTTTGTTAAACTTGAAAAATATGATGGAGGCTTAGTTAAGTTTGGAGATGATACTGGTGCTAAGATTTGTGGGATAGGTTCAATCAGTTTTGATGGCAAGCATAATATTGGTGATGTCTACTATGTTAAGGGTTTAAGGCATAATATTTTGAGTGTTGGACATATGTGTAGTAAATGATATAATATTGTGTTCAAGGATGAGAAATGTGAAATAAGGAAAGTATCCAAAATAATGATTGCTACTGGAATGAAGTTTGAAGGAAATATTTATCAACTTAAGGGTGTTGATGGACATTGCTTTATTTCTCAGATTAATGACAGTTGGTTATGGCACCTGAGGATGTGTCATATGAATTTTGACAATATGGCGAGAATCAGTGTTATACATGCTGTGAGAGATTCACCAAGAATCACAAAGCCTGTTAATGCAGTTTGCAAGGACTGTCAGTTTGGAAAAAAATCTAGAAGCAACTTTAGATCAAAGGAACAATCTGCTTCTGGACTATTGGATTTGATTCACACAGATCTCTGTGGTCCTACAAGAGTGAGAAGTCTACAAGGTGACAGGTATTTTATGCTTTTGATTGATGATTCCTCTAGAATGACTTTGGTTACTTTTCTTAGATAAAAATCTGATGCATTAGACAAATTCAAAGCATTCAAATCTATGGTTGAAAATGAAATGGACATGAAAATAAAATGATTAAGGTTTGACAGAGGTGGTGAATTCACCTTCAATGAGTTTAACATGTTTTTTGAAGCACATGGAATAAGAAGATAATTGTTTGCTCCAAGAACTCCTTAGTAGAATGGAGTTGTTGAAAGAAAGAACAAAACAGTTCAAGAAGCTCCTAGATCAATGATAACTGAGGCAGGTTCATCAGAATTTTACTAGAGAGAAGCAATTCACACTGCTATTTATGTGTTTAATCAAGTTCAAGCAAAATCCAAGAACACTAAGACTCCCTACGAGTTGTGGTATGGAAAGATTCCTACTGTAAAGTATTTCAAAGTATTTGGAAGAAAATTTTATATCAGAAGAGATGAAGAAAATTTAAGAAAGTTTGATGCAAGATGTGATGAGGGTATCTTCCTTGGATACTTCCTTAGAAGTAAAGCTTATAGATGCTACAATAAAAGGATGAGAAAGATTGTAGAAAACATGAATGCCAAGATTGATGAAGCATTGAAGAATTCAATTGAAGTTGATGGATATGTATCAGATGAACCTAATTGAAGAGAAGTAGAAATTGTTGAAGAACAAGAAAAGCAGAATGAGGAAGAAGAAGCTTTGGTGGTGTCCCCAAAGACCCCTAAATATGTGAAAAAGAATCATTCCAAAGATCAAATCATTGGAGAGAAGAGAAAAGGTGTAATGACAAGAAGCAGAGATGTTGTTGCTAGAATAAATATGTGTCTACTTTCTATAATAGAACCTAAGACAATGAGTGAAGCATGTAAAGATGAGCATTAGATGAGAGCATTGGAAGAACTTATGTAGATTGAGAAAAATAAAACCTGGGAATTGGTTCCTAGACCGACAAATACAAACATAATTGGATCAAAATAGGTATTTAGAAATAAGTTGAATGAGAATGGAGAAGTAGTTAGAAATAAGGAAAGACTTGGTGTAAGGGTTACTCAGAAGTGGAAGGTATAGATTTTTAGGAGAATTTTGCTCCAGTGGCTAGGATGGAATCTATCAGAATGTTTTTGGCATTTTTTGCTCATAAAGATTTTAAATTTTATTAGATGGATGTAAAGTATGCATTTCTAAATGGTGAGCTAGAAGAAGAAATCTACATGGAACAACTTAAAGGATTTCAGTTGTCAAATCAAATGGACATTGTCTGTAGATTAAAGAATGCTTTATATGGATTGAAGCAAGCTCCTAGAGCTTGGTATGCAAGGTTGGACAAATATTTGATTCAACAAGGTTTCAGTAAAGGTAAGACAAATCACAATCTATATTTCAAAATTGAAAATGACAAAATCTTGATAATGGTTGTATATGTTGATGATATTATCTTTTGAGGAAATTAAAAAATGTGCAAAATTTTTGTTGAATAAATGTAAAAAGAGTTTGAGATGTCTATGTTTGGTGAGATGAATTTATTTCTTGGGATACAAATCAATCAAATAGAAAAATGGATTTTTATTTCATAGTCAAAGTATGTAAAATAAATGTTGAAGAAGTTTGAGATGGATGGTTTGAAACTGACATGCACTCCTATGGTGACTAGATGCAATTGAGTAAAGATGATGACTCACATAAGGCTGATCAGAATAAATTCAGATCTATGATTGGAGAACTGTTGTATTTAACTACTACCAAACCATATATCATGCATTCAGTTTGTCTTATGGATAGATTTCAAGAAGATCCTAAAGAAACACATGTTGCGACTGTTAAGAGGATATTCAAATATTTAAATGGCACCCCAAATTATGGGCTATGGTATCCTAGGGATATTGATTTTACACTAAATTCTTATACAGATGCAGATTCGGTAGGTTGTATTGATGACAAAAAAAGTACAAGTGGCGGTGCATTCTTTCTTGGTTGCAAATTGGTGTCATGGTTAAGTAAAAAGAAAGATTCAATTTCCTTATCCAATGCATAGGCTGAGTATATTGTTGCAGCATCCTATTGCACACAATTTTTGTGGATGAGACAAAAATTGAAGGATACTAGAGTAATGTATGATGATTCCATCTCCATTTTTTGTGATAATACAAGTGTAATTAAAATTTCAAAGAATCCACTAATGCACTCAAGGACAAATCATATATAAAAAAGGTATCACTTTTTGAGAGAAGGTTATAGAGAATGAAGTAAAGCTTGAGTATATACCTAAAAATGATCAGATTGCTGACATATTTACTAAGGCTCTTCCTAAAGATACTTTTGAGTATCTCTCGGAGATGTTAGGGGTTATTGCCCCTCCTTTCTTGAACTAGATGCATATGGAGATGTATCAGTCTAGTGGATCTATGGATCTATCTTCTTTCTAGACTGATGTTTGGTGGCTACTTCTTAGGGGGAGTAGGTAGTGTCACGTGTTGTCATTGTGGAGTTGATTGGATTTACTCCTAAGGGGGAGTATTATGTATTGGTAATTTTCTTAATGTCAAAAGGGAAAACAATGTAAAATATCTTTTACCTTTTCCATTGATGTCAAAGGGGGAGAAAGTATCACATGAAAAATAAAAAGTAAGGGGGAGAAAGCATTTTGGAGATTGATGGTTCAAAGCTATTGTGTTATCTTTAATGGTTTTTCACATTATGTGTTGCCATCAATGACAAAGGGGGAGATTGTTGCAAGTATGAAGGTGTTGTCATTGATGTCATATGGTTGACTGGTTGTCAACTAATTTCTTTTGTCATTGATGTCATGAAAGTTGGTTATTGGCTGTATATGTCAAGGATATTAAGAAAATTATAATAAAGAGAGTTTTTAAGTATTCTGTGTGTACTCTGGGATATGCTCCAGGATGTAATTTATATTATTTTTATTCTTGTGAGTTCCTTACATATTATTCATGGTTGTTAATAATTGTTGTGTCTAGAATTTGGACTTCTGGATCATTGTTTAGTGTGAGATATCTTCACCCACTGTGACTATGCATTTTTATGTCTTTGGCTGAGGTCCGAGAGAAATGTGATTGCTCCAAATTTCTTCGTATTTTGGTTTCAAGACTTTGGTTTTGAGAGTAAGTTGATGAGGTTGAGTTCAAGTGAAATTTGTTGACCGGGAAGATTGAATTGTGTTAAAGGTTGCATGTGCTTAATTGTTTTATATGTTTTATACTAGTGTTGGCTCACCTTGTGCTAAACACTACTCACGAAGTCTATGGAAGTGTGTTGAGGTGTGTTGGGACTTATTTAGGTCCTCATTAAGTATGTGTTTGGGTCACCCTCATTCTAATTCCATCATGGAATGTTTGGGCACTGACCCAATTTGAATTTGTAAATACAAATTGGTGTGTGACCAACCTTGGATGAGTTTCAAGGTTGAAGGCAATATAAATACAAGTTGAGATGTTTGTGAAAGTAGAATGCAATCAACATAGAAAAGATAGATGCAAGATTGATATGAGATATATGTGAAAAAGTGTGTGTGTGTGATGCGAATTTGAGCAAATCAGTGCAAAACTTAATTGCCAAGTTTCTGGAGGTAGTGAGATGAAGGTGTACTCTATCTTTCAAGCATGTCTACAAGTGTGTGAGAAAATTATGGTGGGAATATCTATTGCATTGAGATAGTTTTCTCTCTATGACAATCCTCTTCTATCTTCTTTGTAATTTTGTGGCAGTGAACCCTCCGGGTGGTTAACCCTTATTAGATAGTAAGTCTTGTTTTGGACAAGTACGTCATGTCTTGGTAGTGAGATTTTATGGAAGTGAGCCCTTGTATTTGGTTTTGGAATTATTTATATTGTGAGCTAATCCTCACTATGGGTTTTCCCTCATTGGGATTTCCATGTAAATATGGTGTTATTGTGTGTATGATTTTACTTCTTTTAGTTTTTGCTTCTACATTAATGATTAATTACATTAGCAAAGTAAGAGATTTGTGAATGGTTTTTGATGTAACTTTTGGTGAAAGTTTTTAAAGGTTAAAATTGTTACAACTGATTCACCTCCCTCTTAGTTGTCTTGTTTAACAATTGGTATCAAATCTTGGTTCCTTGGAGAAGAGCTTAATCGCTTAAGGAAGGTCCAAGATGAAGAACAAGATAGTTATTGAGTGCCCTAAGTTTGATGGTATCGACTACATTTTCTGGAAGGAAAAGATGGAAGGATATATGGAATACCATGGATATGATGTTGAGAAAGCTTATAAGACTCCATACACGGCTTTGGCTAATGGTCTGATTACTGCTGATGAAATCAAAGCACATGAAGTGAACAATAAATAAAAATTTATTCTGAATAATAGTCTTTCACATTCTGAATTAATTAAAGTTGTAAAGTTGAAGACTCGTAAAGAGGTTTGGGATGCATTGGAAAAGATCCATGAAGGAGATGAAAAGGTTAAAGAAACAAATTTGTAGAATTTAGAGGCACAATTCAAGATCTTGTGAATGTATGAAGATAAGAACATTAAATCCTATGTACAAAGAGTAGATGAGATAGTAGGTGGAATGAGAGGACTTGGTGCGATGGTGGATGAATCTAGGATAGTTAAGAAGATTCTCAGAACTCTCCCTGATGCATATAGTGAAAAGGTATCCATTATTGAAGAATTTGTAGATTATAAGACCTATACTAAGGATTAGTTGTTGGGTACTCTAACATCATTTGAAATGAGAAAGCCTAGATTGAGAAATGGATCAAAGAAAAAATTTATTTCAAGGCTTCAAAAGTCAAAAATCCAGATGAAGAGAACTTCGATGAAGTGGAATCTAACTTTGTAAGAAGAATGAAAAAAGGCTCTGGTAAGTATCAAGGTAAGTTATCTTTCAAATGTTTTAGTTGTGTAGGAATTGGTCATTATTCTTTGAGATGTCCTAAAAGAGCTGAGAGGAATAAACAAAGAGAAGGCAAAAAAAGAAGGAGAGATGATCAAGAGAGCATATTATATGAATGAAGATGCTAGTATTTCTGATGAGGAGTCTGATTATGGAGTTTTTGATGATAATGAATGCTTGTTCTTGGTTGTAAAAGATGAATCTACTCTTGCTAATATTGAAAGATATGTGAAGGAAAGTGCTCCGGAGAAAGATGAAGGTAATGTGATCTTTGCTCTTCATGCTAAATAGGAAAAGAACTATTGGGTTGTTGATAGTGGCTGTTCACATCACATGACCAGTGACAAAATTAAGTTTGTTAAACTTAAAAAATATGATGGAGGCTTAGTTAAGTTTGGAGATGATACTGGTGCTAAGATTTGTGGGATAGGTTCAATAAGTTTTGATGGCAAGCATACTATTGGTGATGTCTACTATGTTAAGGGTTTAAGGCATAATATTTTGAGTGTTGGACAAATGTGTAGTAAATGATGTAATATTGTGTTCAAGGATGAGAAATGTGAAATAAGGAAAGTATCCAGAACAGTGATTGCTACTGGAATGAAGTTTGAAGGAAATATTTATCAACTTAAGGGTGCTGATGGACATTGCTTTATGTCTTAGATTAATGATAGCTGGTTATGACACCAGAGGATGTGTCAGATGAATTTTGACAATATGGCGAGAATCAGTGTTATACATGCTATAAGAGATTCACCAAGAATCACAAATCCTGTTAATGCAATTTGCAAGGACTGCCAGTTTGGAAAAAATCTAGAAGCAACTTTAGATCAAAGGAACAATCTGCTTCCGGACTACTGGATTTGATTCACACATATCTCTATGGTCCTACAAGAGTGAGAAGTCTACAAGGTGACAGGTATTTTATGCTTTTGATTGATGATTCCTCTAGAATGACATGGGTTACTTTTCTTAGAGAAAAAATTGATGCATTAGAAAAATTCAAAGCATTCAAATCTATGGTTGAAAATGAAATGGGCATGAAAATCAAATGCTTAAGGTTTGACAGAGGTGGTGAACTCACCTCCAATGAGTTTAACATGTTTTGTGAATCACAAGGAATAAGAAGACAATTGTTTGCTCCAAGAACTCCTCAGTAGAATTGAGTTGTTGAAAGAGAAAACAAAATGGTTGAAGAAGCTGCTAGATCAATGATAACTGAGGCAGGTCTATCAGAAGTTTACTGGAGAGAAGAAATTCACACTGCTATTTATGTGTTTAATCAAGTTCAAGCAAAATACAACACTAAGACTCCCTGCGAGTTGTGGTATGGAAAGATTCCTATTGTAAAGTATTTCAAAGTATTTGGAAGCAAATGTTATATCAGAAGAGATGAAGAAAATTTAGGAAAGTTTGATGCAAGATGTGATGAGGGTATCTTCCTTGGATATTCTCTTAGAAGCAAAGCTTTAAAATGCTACAATAAAAGGATGAGAAAGATTGTAGAAAGTACGAATGTAAACATTGATGAAGCATTGAAGACTTCAATTGAAGTTTTTGGATATGTATCAGATGAATCTGATTGAAAAGAAGCAGAAGTTATTGAAGAACAAGTAAAGCAGAATGAGGAAGAAGAAGCTTTGGTGGTGTCCCCAAATATCCCTAAATATGTGAAAAAGAATCATTCCAAAGATCAAATAATTGGAGACAAGAGAAAAGGTGTAGTGACAAGAAGCAGAGATATTGTTGCTAAAATAAATGTGTCTACTTTCTACAATAGAACCTAAGACAATGAGTGAAGCATGTAAAGATGAGCATTGGAAGAAGAACTTATGTTGAATGAGAAAAATTAAACTTGGGAATTGGTTCCTAGATCAACAAATAAAACCATAATTGGATCAAAATGGGTATTCAGAAACAAGTTGAATGAGAATGGAGAAGTAAGTAGAAATAAGGAAAGACTTGGTGTAAGGGTTACTCAGAAGTGGAAGGTATATACTTTTAGGAAACTTTTGCTCTGGTGGCTAGTATGGAATCTATCAGAATTTTTTTGGCATTTTTTGCTCATAAGGATTTTAAATTTTATTAGATGGATGTAAAGTTTGCATTTTTGAATGGTGAGCTAGAAGAAGAAATCTACATGGAACAACTGAAATGATTTCAATTGTTAGATCAAATGGACCTAGTCTACAGATTAAAGATGAATTTATATGGATTGAATCAAGCTCCTAAAGCTTGGTATGCAAGGTAGGAAAAATATTTGATTCAATAAGGTTTCAGTAAAGGTATGAAAAATAGAAATTTATATTTCAAAATTGAAAATGACAAAATATTGATAATGGTTGTATATGTTGATGATATTATCTTTGGAGGAAATGAAAAAATGTGTAAAATGTTTGTCAAAGAAATGCAAATAGAGTTTGAGATGTCTATGTTTAGTGAGATGAATTTATTTCTTGTGCTGCAAATCAATCAAATAGAAAAAGGGATTTTTATTTCATAGTCGAAGTATGTAAAATAAATGTTGAAGAAGTTTGAGATGGATGGTTCCAAACCGACATGCACTTCTATGGTGACTAGCTGCAATTGAGTAAAGATGATGACTCACATAAGGCTGATCAAAACAAAATACAAATCTATTATTTTAGGACTATTGTATTTAATTGCTACCAAACCATATATCATGCATTCAGTTTGTCTTGTGGCTATATTTTAAGAAGATCATAAAGAAACACATGTTGTGGCTGTTAAGAGGATATTCAAATATGTAAATGACACTCCAAATTAAGGGTTATGGTATCCTAGGGATACTGATTTTACATTAAATTCTTATACAAATGTAGATTGGGTAGGTTGTATTGATGACAAAAAAATTACAAGTGGTGGTGCATTCTTTCTTTGTTGCAAATTGGTGTCATGGTTAAGTAAAAAGAAAGATTCAGTTTCCTTATCCACTACAGAGGTTGAGTATATTGTTGCAGCATCCTGTTGCACACAAGTTTTGTGGATGAGACCAAAATTGAAGGATACCAGAGTAATGTATGATGATTCGATCTCTATTTTTTGTGATAATATGAGTGCAATTAACATTTCAAAGAATCCAGTGATGCACTCAAAGAAAAATCATATATTGAAAAGGCATCACTTTTTGAGAGAGAAGGTTATGAAGAATGAAGTAAAGCTTGAGAATGTATCTAAAAATGATCAGATTGCTGACATATTTACTAAGGCTCTTCCTAAAAATACTTTTGAGTATCTCCTAGAGAAGTTAGGGGTTATTGCCCCTCCTTTTTTGAACTAGATGCATATGGAGTTGCATCAGTCCAGTGGATCTATGGATCTATCTTCTTTCTAGACTGATGTTTGGTGGCTACCTCTTAGGGGGAGTAGGTAGTGTCATGTGTTTTCATTGTGGAGTTGATTGGGTATACTCCTAAGGGGGAGTATTCTATATTGGTAATGTTCTTAATGTCAAAGGAGAAAACAATGTAAAATATCTTTTACCTTTTCCATTGATGTCAAAGGTGGATATATTATCATGTAAAAAAGAAAAAGTAATGGGGAGAAAGCATTCTGGAGATTGATGGTTCAAACTTGTTGTATTGTCTTTAATGGTTTTTCACATCATGTGTTACCATCAATGACAAAGGGGGAGATTGTTGTAAGTATGACGGCATTGTCATTGATGTCATATGGTTAACTGGTTGTTAACCACTTGCTGTTGTCATTGATGTCATGGAAGTTGGTTATTGGCTGTATATGTTGAGGATATTGAAAAAATTATAATAAAGAGTTTTGAAGTATTCTGTGTGTACTCCGGGATATGCTCTGGGATGTGCTTTGTATTACTTCTATTCTTGTGAGTTCCTAACATATTATTCATGGTTGTTAATAATTGTTGTGTCCAGAATTTGGGCTTCTGGATCATTGTTTAGTGCGAGATATCTTCACTAGTTGTGACTATGCATTTTGATGTCTCTGGCCGAGGTCCAGGAGAAATGTGATTGCTCCAGATTTATTTGTTTTCTGGTTTCAAGACTTTGGTTTTGAGAGTAAGTTGACGATGTTGTTTTCAAGTGAAATTTGTTGACCAGGAATATTGGATCGTGTGAAAGGTTGCATGTGCTTAATTGTTTTATGTGTTTTACATTGGTGTTGGTTGACCTTGTGTTAAACACTATTCATGAAGTTTATGGAAGTGTGTTGAGGCATGTTAGGACTTATTTAGGTACTCATTAAGTATGTGTTTGGGTCACCCTCATTCTAATTCCATCATAGAATATTTTCGCACTGACCCAATTTGAATTTATAAATACAAATTGGTTTGTGACCAACCTTGGATGAGTTTCAAGGTTAAAGGCAATATAAATACAAGTTGAGATGTTTGTGAAAATGGAATGCAAGAAACATAGAAAATATAGATGCAAGATTGATATGAGATAGATGTGAAAAAGTGTGTGTGTGTGATGCGAGTTTGAGAAATTCAGTGCAAAACTTAATTGTCAAGTTTCTGGAGGCAGTGAGCTGAAGGTGCACTCTATCTTTCAAGCATGTCTACAAGTGTGAGAAAATTGTGGTGGAAATATTTGTCGCATTGAGATAGTTTTCTCTTTGTGATAATCCTCTTCTATCTTATTTATAATTCTGTGGCAGTGAGCCCTTTGGGTGGTTAACCCTTATTAGATAGTAAGTCTTGTTTTGGACAAGTACGTCATGTCTTGGTAGCGAGATTTTTTAGAATTGAGCCCTTGTATTTGGTTTTGGAATTCTTTATATTGTGAGCTAATCCTCACTATGGGTTTTCCCTCATTGGGTTTTCTATCTAAATCTGGTGTTATTGTGTGTATGATTTTACTTCTTTTAGTTTTTTCTTCTACACTTAATGATTAATTACATTAGCAGAGTAGAGGATTTGTGAATGGTTATTGATATAACTTCTAGTAAAAGTTTTTAAAGGTTAAAATTATTACAACTGATTCACCCGCCCTCTCAGTTGTCTTGTTGAACACTATTTATACCACATATTGTAGATTGGATGGCTCTGTTGGGTGAGGTGGAGATAGAATTTTTGTCATCAATTGGCCTCTTCCATATCACATACATGCATGATATTTGGGCACACCGAGCCATGATGACCGCTATCATTGAGTGATGGTACTCGAAGACTGCCACTTTCAAGTTCCCCATAGGGGAGGCCACCATCACTTTGGAGGTTGTTTGGTGCATCTTGAGGGTCCCCATTGAGGGTTTTAGAGTAGTCTATGACATTGAAAAAGGTACAGAGTCATTAGAGAGACTTTTAAGAGATGATGAATTGGAGATCAATGATGGATAGATTGTCTTGAGACATTGTATTGGCATAGTCGATGACTTATTCTTGGTGCTATTAGGACTTATCAATGGTTAGATCATGCCTAATCGATAGGCCAGAGGTTTCTTAGTTGGATGGGGCTTCATGATTGAGTGCATGATTTAGTATGGGACCATATTTGCATGGGGACCTTGCATCCTCACACACCTTTACCATTATATGCATCAGGCAACATACAAAGTAGCTACCAACCTATCTGTCGGGGTGAAACTACTCCACATTTGGGTATGGGAGCATATAATAGTTACTCAACCTATTGGAGAGGTATAAAGAGCAGTCAATGATCCATACATATACTTATATGATACTATGATCACACATCAATAGATGGGTGGCCTTCATTTTTGGAGAGCAATCTTTCATAAAATGGATTAGTTTACATGGAGGCCTTGGGTACGATGCGAGGCTTGGATTGATGACCATCTACACCTTACATATTTCCACCAAACACGATGTCTTATCAAGAAAACTACTCATATAATGGAGAGATATCTATTAGATCGAGTACGCTAACAATTTGGAGAGAGGCAAGATAGGCTAGGATGACCAGGGAGATTGTGGAGTGGGGTGCTATGGTAGTGCCATAGGTTGTAACATGCCAATTATCACACATTAGATTAAATTTTCCTAAGTTTTCATTGTGCGAGTAAATAAACTATATAACAAACCATTGCAATAATTTTTTTCTTTTCTTTATTGAGAATATATGAACAAAGATGCTATGAAAATATACAATAAGGATTTCTATTTCAATATAATAATTTCCCAAATTACAATATTCCAAGAATATACAAAATTACATACACAACTCCACTAAGCTTCAGAGCATAAGATATAGATGGTCCAGGAATCCACCTTTCAAAACCTTGGTCTTCCCTCGCTTGTTGATGAGGAGAAGCATCACTCAAGCACTTTTTTGCCAACCACACTCATATGTGGTCCCTCACACATCTATTAAAGATAGATGGCCCTACCATTTGATGAAGGGATTGGTTGGGTAACCCCATACAACATACCACACTGAGCTTAGTGTTGTGCCCTACATGACTAGGTTTTAGAACCCTACACAAGGTAACTATCATGCATTAAATGGAAATGAAGAACTGATAGTGGAGCCCCAAGCAATTACACTACTTTGTCCAAAGTGTTCACACTTAGTACTTTGGGTGACGGTCTACCATTCACTTACACTTATCAAGATCATTTTGACTTAAGGCAATTATATATATGCATAGGTGATTGCTCCCATGGGCAAGATTAAACCCCAGAATTAACCTATCACCTTTAACACAAACTTAAGACATTTAAACTCAAATAAGCAAAAGTACCAGTTCCCTATCTTCAATGGACAACAATCCCAGGAGAAACGTACTAGCTATCTAGAATAATCAAATAACTAGCTATGAGTATTCCTTAATCTATTATTGTTTAATCACATCTAGTATAATAGAATACCTATGAAAAAAAATCTCTCCTATCATGGAGTAATTACAAGCATTTCACAACAGAGTAAACAAATTCTAATTTCTTTCAAAGTAAACATTAATTTTCCCTAATGCAAGTATTCATAATAAACTAGTTAAAAGTAATCATAATAAACTAGTTAAAGCAATCAAGAAACAATCTTTCAAAAGTTAAGAAAAAATAAAGAAAGGTTATCCCCATGCCTGTAATAAGCTATCCAATTGAATGGTTGCAACACAACTCTTCCAAAACAACAACTATCTTAGTTTTGATCCCTCCAACAAAGTCACAATGCTCTCAAACTCACAAGTTGACAAAATACTTCTCTCAATATGCTATACTCTCACAGCTACTCATAACTCTCTAATGGAATATAATAGAATTGAGCAGATAAGATTGCAAAGATAATGCACATAAAAATGTTGAGCACAAATGAATAAGGAATGTGTCCCAAACAAGTGAAATTGCTCTGCTATTTATATAACAAATTGGAGACCACTCAGGCTACATATTAGCTTGAGTTTTGACAATAATTACCATGCACAACAACATAATCATCTCAGCTAAAAGGTGGTGCACATATAAGCACATACTCAGCTAAAATAACCTACATCTTGATCTCTTTAGATGATAGAAACAAGAGAGTAATTCAAATAAGCACATGATGAAAAAGGTGTAATTCGAATTCCCTTCACAACAAAAATCTATAGAAAATAGGATTCAAAGGTGGCGCCAAAACACCAATAACCTCCTATAGAGTTGGCGCTGTTACATTTATCTGAATTAGTCAATATCAAATATGTAACCCAACTTGTATCGACTAAGTCTTGGTATGAGTTGATTCACTTATTTAAATAGTTTGACCAAGTCATCGATTTGTTGTTCATTAGCTTATACACATTTTACAGATGTCGATATTTGCTCAATGATACATCATTTAGAGTTTACTAAGTCCATGGTGTTTCCGCAAAAAGTGTCAACTTAGTCTTTCTCCATATATCGACTTAACGACTACTCATTGATTAAAAAAATACTAACTCTTTATAGATGGTTAGCATGAGTAATACTCAGTCTCTTAAAGCACAGTCATAAATAACATATAATTGGCCTTTAACTAAGTTAAATAATCAACATCTATCATTGTTAATTATAGTCGATTACAAGAAAGTGATAATATATTAAATATATATATATATATATATATATAATTACATATACATATATATACATATCAACACATATCTATATATATGTGTATGTATATATATATGTCAATATATATTTATATATATCATATTCCAACTATTTATAGATACATTCGATAAACAAATAAGTATAAGAAAGATAATAATCACATAGTATTATCAATATATTGATTGTATACATATATATGCATATAAGTATATGCCTCTATGTACATGTATATGTATGCATACATATATTGATACATTTGTATGGGCATGTCCATTTTCCATCATACACGTGTATGGATACATATATACATATGGATATATGTATATACTGTACATATATATATATAGACACACATTCGATTCACATAATAGCCATGCACAATTTCTATTGCATTGATAAACACCTACATGTGATATATCTATACATATACATATACATGTCACTAGATGCAATTAACATGCATGTGCATATATACACATATTCCATGTACGTCCTACTCATCAATATAAACATAGTAATACAAGCAAGAACTCATAAGCCCAAATAGATAAACATCACCCAATAATGCATTTCAATAGTAAACAATACTCTTACTAATGCAAGCACATCAACTAAGGATGACTTACCAGCTTCCCACATAATGACTCAACTCAATTATTCTAATCTAGTGTGTGTAAGCTCAATAGGTTACATTATTGGTTACCTGACCAAAACCTCTTGAGTGATACTTCCCCTCTACCTGGAGGAAATGAACATGTACCTACATCCACTAACATATGCCCAAGGTAGTCAACTATTCAAAAAAATATGCAGTATATGTAATACATCCCCAAAGTTAAAATATCAATTCAATAACCTTTCATTCACATATATGCATTCCTTCGTCTAACATTAAATGAAATACAATTCATTCATAACATATTGACAACAAAGTGCAAGTACAATTTATTCATCCACATAATTCACATTACATTCACATTTACCCTATATAGTGATAGTAAATAATAATTACACAATTGGGGTGTAACATAGGCGGCACTTACAGAGTTTGCACAAATGGCTCCCTTGGCATGGGGTTGGGTAGGTAGTCCCGAGGACGCATGGACTCTAAAAAATTATGATACATGTTAGGTATCAAGGAGACCATTGAGATTTACACATCTTGATGGTGTAGCTAGAGCAATAGGTGTTTGAAGGCGACAAGATGTAGAGCCAAGAACACTTGATTCCAGAGGAAGAGAGTGAAGGCACAAGCTGAGGCAACTAGAGGAGATGATGATAACCAATATTAGCTCATGCAAAAACCAACAATACAAAAAAACACAATGCTTGATGTGGTCCTTTGAGCAGAGGAGGTCAAAGGACATGAGGATTAGGGTGTGCGTCTGGCACTAGTGCTATCTGAGAGAGACTATGCTCATTGAGAGAAAGATGGTTATCAAATAGAGTGGGATATATTGGTAGCCCAATTGATTCAAAGGACCAAATAGAGGGACCAGGCTATCATTGACAAGGACCAACGCATATTAGAGAGAGATCAATGTACCACAAAGAGGGACATAGAGATTACCTATCATCAACAGGTGGAGGCCTAGGTTGTGAATCTCATAGTTGAGAGGGATACTGAGAGATCTAGGAGGACACAACTAGAGATTGGATAGGGAAACATGATCTCCATGACCCATCATATGCAAGAGATGCAATCCCTTATTCAGGAGGCCACCTATTACTACACCCTTTATCAGGTAGTCGTTCCATGGCAAAAGAGGGAACCTAGATTTTTTGTGAGTAGCACAACATAAGGATTAGGAAGATTAGTTAGTGGATAAGTGGGTAGACCCTCACAATAAGTTTAGGGACAAAAACCAAAAGGATCCTAGGGGGGCTCAATATTAGTAGCTGATGGGTCCACCAACTCCTCAACCTCCTCTTGATAGAGAGCAACAAGGTAGTTCAATGTAGATATATTGTATAAAAATTCTTGATGTACAAATATTTGATGTAGACATATTTATGATGTATATACATTCATAAACTTTGCTAGCCTCATACACATATTTTTGATGTATATTATTGTATCACACTTTTGATGATGTATTATGATACTTTCATTTTTTTGATGATATATGAGATGGGATGATCCTTTTTGATGCAACTATGATATGATGTTATGTGATCATTGATCTTTGATTTCTATAATGTATGCTTTGATTATGGATGCATATGATGTGTGGATGTGATGATACGATATATTATGTTTTCCATGATATGATGAGGATGATGTATGCTATATGATGATGATATATGGGTGTTTATTCTTATATAAGCTCATGATGATGGATGCGATATATTATGATTATGATGTAGATATGAATATGATTATTAGATGGTTGATATATGGATTCTATTTTTTATTCATTTTTAATGCGATATATGATGATGAAATGATTGGATGATATGACATGACTAATATTTTATGGATGTAGGATGGGATGTAGGTTTTTGTATATTACATGATACTTTGGACTGAAATGTTAGTATGATGAAATAGAAGAAATGAGATAGAATGATGATGTTAATCGGGTATAAATAAATCTATGATTATTGGATGGATTTCAAGATTTTGTTGGATATATGATGAGATATGATAGATGTGTAGAGAAGGGGGATTTTCTACTCATGAGTTCTCTTCACTCAAAGAACCTCAGTGGGTGAATTGCTGTAAACTACCTCAAGGAGTAGCGATGAGAGTTCTAGAATAAAAAAGAGTAGGTCACAAAGATTCTCTAGAAAAATTGACAAGCTATCGACCAAAGGACAACATCATAGAATACAGATGGCAGCACGATGCGTTGGTGTCCCAGAGGCATGCTAGCATCTTGTATAGACTAGAGAGAAAGTTTATCACAAAAAAATGGCTAAGTGACTACTTCTAATTTGATCGCTGAGAACTTCTGGAATGTAGGAAAAGATGAAATAAATTGAAATATAAATGATAAAGACAAGGAGAAGAAGGGAAAGGAAATTCTTACAACCACGCAAGTGATGAAGCCTCCAACATGTGAATGTCTTCAATACCTACAAGTGTGATATCAAGAGAAATTGTTGGGGCTATATAGGGGTTGCCTCAGTGAAACCCCCATTTTGGTGTTCCCACCTCCACAGACAACCAAATAGAAAGAGAGAGAGAGAGAGTAACTGAAATGGACAAAGCACGTGGTGAAAGAAAAACCCGCTTCAGAGTAGAACCCGCACCATGAAGTAAGAGTGATAAAAGAAAACCTCACTCAAGGAGGAGAGCCCATATCATGATATGTAAATGCAATAGATAGAGGAATGGAATCTCAAGATGCTCACAAGCATAAGGCAAGGGAGATGGAGTTGTAAGAGCTAAAAGAACTGCAAAGGAGTATTGAAAAAGCTGCTACTAAGAGAGCTTGAAGCTGTTGTAACAAGTTGTGTGGAGCAATGCAAGCAAAGCTGGAGAGAAGTTAGAAGATGGAATGAATCTAGAGAAATTAGAAGAAGGAGAAGAGTTGCAAATGAAGTGAAAAGATAACATTTAAGGAGGGAAAAGAAGCTTCTCAAGCCGTTTTGGGCATCTTCAGTCGTTAGCACCGACAAATTTGGCTGACAAGTGGAAAACATGCACGAGAATGGTTGTTTGAACATTGAAACATCACAGGATGCTAGCACAGTGTGTAGACATTTGTGTGACACATTAGTGTCCAGACACGTCATGCTACAAAATGACGCAAACAGGAAAAGCACAAGGTTCGATGAAAAGCGAACGTGTGAGGGTAGCTGTTGAAAAGGGGTGCCGGAGCATCTTGAGAGGGAAAAAGGCTGATGCAAGGGCTAAAATGAGCCTACTCAAGATGCTAAGGAAGTGGACACTAAAATAGATGCAAGAATGTACGTGAAATTGCAAGGGTGCAATTTTATGACTATACATTTTGCCCCCACTTTAGTAGGCATATGAATCTACACTAATATGCACGCTAAAGAAATCTACTAAACATAAATAACATCATATGCCAAAAGGATACTATAAAGGAAGAAAATAACTCTTCAAACCATGGAAGCATTCCTTTAGGTTGAAGACTTGCAAAGCAAATGCATTAGAGAAGAAAGACTTGCACCAGAAAACAATGTTAGAACATAAGAAGCTAAAGGATTCGAGTCAGCAAAGTAAAGAGACCTCAATGTAGAAGGTTATCTCAATACTATGCGTCGTCCCCAAATTAAAGACACTAACACATAGAAGAATTCTGAGATGAATAAATGAAGGGCATATACTAAGGATGAAGAAGATGCAGATCTTTGATCCAGTTTATAAAATTGAGAAGAGAAAGATTTTAAGAATGAAATGAATGCAAGAGTGATAAAAGAAATCCCCCCTCAAAGAGGAAAACCCGTATCACTAAGTAAAAGTGATAAAAGAAATCCCCACTTGAGGAGGAAAACCCGTATCATTGAGTAAAAGTGATAAAAGCAATCCCCACTCGAGGAGGAAAAAATGTATCATAGAATAAGGATGTAAAGGAGCCCTATAGTTTCTTGATATCGTAGAGAAAGTAAGCAGATAGTTACATAAACCATCATCAATTTAGAAGAATTTCGAAGGGGTCCATCAGGAACCCTTCAAAAGGAAGAGGGGTCCACTGAAGGGATGCACTATTTGAAAAGTGAAGTCTAGTCGAGCTGCCCCCAAGCTAGACGCAAAGACACAAAATTCATTCAAGAGAAAAGTTTTCAAAGAGGTCCCTCAGGAACCCTTCAAAAAATAAAAAAGGGGGTCCACTCAAGGGATGCTTCATTCAAAAGACATAGAGAGAGAGGGGGTCCTTAAGGAGGACACAAATATCCAAAACAAGTTATCACTACCCTCAACATATAGGGGAGGAGAACCATGCAAGATATTTAGATTAGGATAGAGGTAAACCTTAATATCACTTATCATTTAAAGAAAAGGCAGGTGTATCAGCAAGCACCTAAATCGTGAAGTTGTACTTTATCCTTCAAGGTCTTACATTCACTAGTGGAATGGCCAAGTACTCGATGGTATGCACTAAAAGAATGTTTTTCTTTATCATGCTTATGAGATTTCCTGTGTGTAGGAGGAAGAGTAATTAAGCGGGCTTTAAGAAGTCACAACAAAATACACTCTTGTTCAGATAAAGGATGAGGAGTAGGAAGCAACCCTTTATCTTGTGGAGAAAAGCTTGACTACTCACAAGAAGAAGATACAAAGATAAAGGAAAATGGAGGAGGATCTCCATAGAGAGCATTACAGTTTGCATTCACATTACCCCACAATACAGAAGAATGACCATCCTCGATAGTGGGTGTGAATGATGTTGTCGAAAGGTCTAAGTGGATCGGGTCGACTTTATGTTCCCCAATAAAAGAATCTATAAAGTCCAAGGAACCCCAATCATCACCAAGACATGAATTCTCCTTAGAAGAGGTAGAATGAGTGGACTTAAGATTTCTCACTTCAGAAGGATCTTCCTTAGGGACATCTATCTCAAGAGTATCCTTTGTAGTAGGTACTGCTAGAGTAAACATCGACACACTAGAATATACTGAAGGGATAAGAGTAGGCACAACTGAAGCTTGACCAACAAATTCCATCTCACATAAGTGCATAGCATTAGGGCCAACCTTGACTGTGACTACTTTATTGTTACAAATGAACTCAATAGACTTATGCAAGGTAGATGGGACTGCACCCATAGCATGAATCCATGGTCTACCAAGAAGAAGGTTATAAGGTAGCTTCTTTGACATAACATATACAAGGGTAGATACGATAACGGGTCCCAACCTCAAAGGAAAGACTATCATGCCTAAGGCTTGTCGACCAACATTATCGAGCGCACGAATGTCAATAGAAGAAGCATTAATAAAAGACGAGTCAATATTAATCTTGGGAAATAGATCAATTCTGCATACATTGAGCGTCGAACCAGTGTCAATGAGAGCACATCTAATACCAATTTTATTAATGTCAACTATGATCATTAGAGGGTCTGCTTGCTTCTGCACTTATGGAGGTAGGAGTTCCTATTGATAGAACATAATATTCGATGAATCCGCACGAATATATGACATCAATGCATCAACATCTTTCGGCCTAGCGGAAGAAGGAAAGAGGATATTTTGCAAGGCTTCCTGAAGCATACCTTGGTAAACCAGATCAGACTGAAGCAAGTCCCACAGTGAGGTCTTAGCGGGAGTTACTCGAGGCTTCTCGACAAGATCATCATACTAGGTGCTTTTATTGTAAATTTAGGAGCTTCAAGAAGGCTTGGTTGTTTATTCATTCTACTCTCATAAGTATGGGCTACCGATTTGTAAGAGGGAGCCATAGAAGGATCAGGAGAGTCACTATCAAATGACACACCATCAATAGAACAAATCCTTTTAGGAGAAGGAATAGCTAGAGTCACATAAATACAAGTCTCTTAGGCCTTTGAGGGGAAATAGAGATAGATTACATTTACAGACTTGTCACAACTAGTAGAATAATTATTTGAAGACATATTCTCAACATCGAACCAAACAGGATCAAATGTGGAAGGAGATTCGTCATGTACTAATGCATCATCTCTAGAGGATAGTGCATTGGAATGGATAGGAGATTCATCATTCACAAATGAAACATCTCTAGAAGAGAGTGCATTGGAATGAAAGAGAGATTCATCATTCACAAATGCATCATCTCTAGAAGAGAGTGCATCAGAATGAAGAGTAATGTTAAGAAAGGTATCAATGATTTCATCTTCTTGCAACAAGATATCCTTCGAAGCAAGAGGACTCTCGTGAGAAGGATCATAGATATCAAGTGACATAGGCAAAAACAAGTCACCATCACATGCATGAAATGGAACATCTTTAATATTTTGAACAAAATTAGATACATAACTAATAAAATAAGATATTAAATTCATTACGATTTTTTATTGGTATTTTCTATGTTCTAATAATTCGCGTTTTCAGAGGTCTTTGGAGAAAATTTTGGATTTGGAACTTGCACTAGTCCCTAAAATTTGACTACCGAAGGTACTATTATTTAAGGGACTGAACTATTTCTCTAGGAGACCTTTCCAATGGTGCAAGCAGTTCTAAATTTCGAGCACCGAGTCAAAAGTTATGACCCCGCCAAGTAGGGGTAAATTTTTGAAAGAGACGTTCTTCACGTCAAGTTCACCAAAATGTAGAGAAGGGGGATTTTCTACTCATGTGTTCTCTTCACTCAAAGGTCCTCAAGGGGTGAACTGCCCTAAACTACCTCAAGGAGTAGTGGCGAGAGTTCTAGGATCAAAAAGAGCATGTCAAAGAGATTTTATGGACAAAATGACAAACTCTTGGCCAAAGGATGGCAACAAAAAATACAAATGACAACATGAAATCCTCTCATCCTAGAGGCACGCTGGTGTCTTGTACGAACTAGAGAGAAATTTTATCACAAAAAATGGCTAAGCAACTACTTCTAATCTGATCCCTGTGAACTTCTAGAATGTAGGAAAAGCTGAAATAGACTGAAATAGAAATGATAAAAACAAGGAGAAGAAGGGAAAGGAAATGCTTACAACCGTGCAAGTGATGGAGCCTCCAACATGTGAATGTCTTCAATACCTGCAAGTGTGATATCAGGAGAAATTGTTGGGGCTGTATAGGGGTTTTCCTTAGTCAAACCCCCATTTTGGTGTTCCCACCTCCACAAATAGCCAGATAGAAAGAGAGAGAGTAACCAAAATGGACAAAGTGCGTGGTGAAAGTAAAACCCACTTCAAAGTAGAACCCACACCATGAAGTAAGAGTGATAAAAGAAAACCCCACTCAAGGAGGAGAGCTCATATCATGATATGTAAATGCAATAGATAGAGGAATGGAGTCCCAAGATGCTCACAAGCATAAGGCAAGGGAGATAGAGTTGTAAGAGCTAAAAGAGCTGCAAAGGAGTATTGAAAAAGGTGTTTCTAAGAGAGCTTGAAGCTGCAGTAACAAGCTATGTGGATCTATGCAAGCAAAGTTGGAGAGAAGCTATAACCTGGAATGAAGCTAGAGAAGTTAGAAGTAGGAGAAGAGTTGCAAATGAAGTGAAAAGATAGCATTTAAGGAGGGAAAAGAAGCTTCTCAAGCTATTTTCGGGCATCCCCAATCGTTACCATCAAAAAATCTAGTTGAAAAGTGGAAAACATGCACGGGAACAATCATTTGAACGTTGACACATCGCAGGATGCTAGCACAATGTGCAAATGTCTACGCGACACACTAGTGTTTGGACACGCCACGCTACAAAATGATGCAAACAGGAAAAGCACAACGTTCGATGAAAAGCTGATGCATGAGGGTAGCTGCTGAAAAGGGGTGCTAGAGCATCCTAAGAGGGAAAAAGGCTGATGCAAGGGCTAAATGAGCCTACTCAAGATGCTAAGATAGTGGACACTAAAGAAGATGCAAGAATGTATGTGAAATTGCAAGTGTGCAATTTTATGACTATACAAGATGATTTTTATTTTGCTTTAGGTTATGTTAATTGACATAGAGGAATCCTTATTTGATGTAGCAAGTAGACACGATGCACCAAGGTATGAAGAACTAGGGTGGCATTGTATTTATTGCATGGAATTTGACTTTTCAAATAGAAAGGAGTATCCTTGTTCATACTTGACATACAAAAACCTTGTTTGATCATGTGAGAGAATGAAGCCATCAAATAAAGTAGACCAATACACAAAAGGCATAAAGAACCTGATATGCAAAATCCATTGTATTACTCGAGACTATCCCTACACACACAAGACAAGTATTTTCCAAGGTCATATTACAAGAACATCTAACAAACACAATAGATGAAAGTAATTACTATGCCCCATTATGTACTCCTCTAGACACACCAAGATATTGAAGATCAAGGTAGTTTTGAGTGAGCGATGGAATGAGACAAAAGATATAACAAAAAGAAAAGACCAAATGATAAAACACATCAATGCCATCATATCTCTTGCCAGAGAGTTGTTTTATTTGAAATATGAAACAATGTCTATTATAGGAAAGATGTATCTGTTAAGACATTCATTGGATGTTGATTATATTCCAAAAATGATTTAGGCCATTGATAAGAAAGACTGATGGATGTATTTTGACAATGATCAAGACCTATGATTTTGTGTGAGCGTTTGTGTTTTGATGATTGTTGTACTTGAATTTTGTTTGCTTCATCAAAGGTGAGGATGGAAATAGGTTTATTATGGATGGTAATTTTATTGTGGATGATTGATTGATGATAAGTGATTTGTTTCTTTTTTAGAAATTTTTTTCAAGTGTTTTTGAGATTTTTTTGTGCTTTTGACATTTTCTAAATTTATTTTTGGTATTTTGCAATATTTGGATGTTTTTAATTTTTTTTGAGATTATCTAGATGATTTTGATTTTTTTCAACATTATATGTATGTTTTTTTGGGTTTTGAATATATTTGGATGTTTTTGAGATTTTGACATTATCTGGATTTAGCGATATTAGTGATCTTTTGAAATTATGTTGATAGCCAAGCTTCAAATTGATTGATTTGATTGATTGATTGCCAATATTGATAACATTGTTGAGGATACACAACAATGCAAAGATAGTGTTTAAATATAGGAAAAACATGGGGATTGGGAAGGATACATCCCAAGATGATGATTGATTGATCATATAAGATAGATCAAGATTTGTAGCCAGGGTAGGAACAAAATCTGTTGGATGGTTTGATATCACGTTGAAACATCAACAAGATGTAACTGATATGGATTGTTTGGATCAATTTTTGATGATTTCTATATCACAACATAATCTAGAAGACATATATAAAGGTTTATTTTGACACAAGATGTAAGTATCTGCCCCTAGTGTCTTGCAATGTATGGAATGCTATGAATATATGCATGATAGATGGGTATGAGAAGGATGCCAAGGATTATTGTGTGATAGGATAACATGTTTTGATAGAGAATAATTATTTTGGTAGTGCTATATGTAGGTGATGATATTGCAAAAGATAGGATATGATCAACAACAATGACCATTTCAAGTTTTTTCCAAAAGCAAGTTTGAAGTATACAACTGTAATCTTTGTCAAGATCAAGATGGACATGAAGATGGATACAAATGGATTGAATGGATCATAGATTTATTGGATGGATAAGATAAGATGCTTCCACTTGGAATGGTGCATGTAGATGATTGATTCTACACATGATGTCTATTTGCTAGGATTTCATCAAGGTACTTGCCCAAAGTGCCATTGAAGTGGTTTTCACTAAAGTATGATTTTTCTCTTTACTATTTTTTATTTTTTGAATGATTGTTAATTATGTCGAACCACTAGGTGGTGCTGATCTAGATTATGTTGTCATGATATGCCAATGATGTCCTCTTGGAGGAGTTTCTTTGCCAAGACGCAAGTGCTTGTATATAATCCCTAAATGTTGTCTTTGTCAATACCATAGTTAATTTTATCTAGATACACACATCGCGATAGAGCGCCCTTAGAGTCCTTATGATAAAGAGTTGCTTATAAGATGAAATTAATGCAAGAGTTGGATATTCTTGGTTTTAAGTTGGATGATGGATTTTGATTAGGGATATGAGATGAGGATGGATTGTTTGATAGTTTGGATAGTGGATCTTTGATTCTCTAAACTTGGGATGATGAGCAATGATAAGTGGATATAGAATTTTGATTGGATTTAGGACCACATTTTTCATATACTTTATATGTTGATGTTGAGGCCTTCTTTTGCATTAGTGGAAACCTTTAATAGATGGAAGTCCCTTTTTGATTTTTCCCCATATTTTTTTTGACTAATGGAGTTTGATAAAGATTGTTTTCTTTATTTTTCTTTGGGATCCATTTGAAATTCATGTTTCCATTTTTATTTCTTGATTCATTAGCTTCGATGACATGCTCTTTTCCTTTGTACGGATTTTCCCTTGTTGGACCCGATTAGTGGGTGAAAATATGTGAGGATGATGATTCATGATACAAATGGTTGAAGTTTTGGCAGTAGTTCCATTATAAGGAATCTTCATGACTCCCATGATGATGTTTGTATTAGATAAAGTTTCCCACAATATCATGGAGGTACCACTGACATGATTAGATTCTTTGATTACTAAATAATCGATACCTTGATGCTTGGGATTGTTGACAATCTGTACTAGTTCTAAGATACATTATTCATGTAGGCCTAATCCTTTGCCTTGATAATGCATCTACTAACAATTTTTTTTAGCAACTGAATATGATTTGTCTTGGAAACAATGTGCTAGTACTTCTCTACACTGTTGTGAACCTTCAAAGATAGTAGTATATTCATTGGTAAAAGGGATTGCTTTGATGAAGGTAAGTGATCGAAGTTTGTATGCCATAGGTGCTTCAATATGGATATATTTTTGATCAATGTCTTCAGCTTGAGTTTGAGATGTATTAGATTCTAAGCATTCTTCAAGAGATGCTGGTGCTTCAAATTTTATGATCATTTTTTGAAATATCACCATGAAGTCCTATGAAGTCGACTACAGCTTGATCATTTGAAAATATGTTGAGAGTAGGAGACTCTTATTTTGGAGGAAGATCATCTACGTGTCCAATGGAAGCATGTATCTCCTGGGTATATGTAGGAGTGATTGGTGTATGGATATTTTTTTTTCAATGAAATCTTGTATGGATTGGAAATACTCATTAGACCATTGTAGCATTTTGGAGAAGTAGAATCTCGATCTTGACTTATTTCAGAGCAACCTTCGTAATAGATTGGAAAATACTTATTAGATCATGGTAGTATTTTAGAGAGATTGACTCTTGATCTTGACTTATTTCAGATTTATCTTCATTATGCTTAGGATTATGTTCTTGACATGGATTGTGTTCAATGAATGGATTATTTATAAAGGACCCTTGCATACCTTCAAAATAATGGTATGTTGGTAATAGCTCTTGACTTAGATTTTCTGTATTAGGCATGAGAGGGGATTGAATGCATGTCAGTGTTGGATTAAGGATTTTTTGACCAATAGATAGATTTTAATTAGGTTTTTGGCTGATTTTACATGTATCTATTGGGGATAGTATTTGGAGGAAATTTGGAAATATGTCATTGTTTGATGGATTGCTTGATGGGAATGATATGGATTGAGGTTGTGAAAGACTTAAAGATGATGGATTAGAGATGAAAACCTTTTGTGAGCATGTTTCTTTAATGTGTGTAGATGTATTGAAGTCACATGATGTGGATGTTTCATAAGATGATGATTGCTACATTGATGGGTAGTTTGATAATGTTTTAGAGAAGCATATTGATATATATCAAATTTATCATTATGTGAGGTATAGAAATTTTTAGTGCAATTATTTATGGATAGATTTTGAAGGATATTCTCAACATTGTTTGCACCTTGATAAATAAGGTCTTGTATGAGGTTCTTGAGTCTTATGCAATTCGACATTTCATGACATTTTGTTCTATGGTACTCACAATAAACATTGTAATATACCATACAGGTTTGAATTGAAGTTCATATGGATTGGAATAGATTTTTAACATGAACTCGATTGGATCCCCTAAAGGATTGTACTCACGTTTGGTGGCATTGTTGTTGGATTGTGATGTTCTTGTTAGAGGATTCGTGTTTTCATTATTGGGTTGATTGATTTGTGATTTTTGATATTGATTAAAATCTAACATGTGACAAAGCATGAAAAAATATTGATTCAAGGCACCCATATTTATTATGTTATTGAAGTTAGTAGGATGTGATGACCCTATGGAAGGATAAAATGGAAATGAATGTTGATAGTGGAGTTATGTTGGCATGTCTTATTGATTTCAAGATTAGAATTGTAATGACACTTGAGTAGATTTGGACCAATTTTTGGATAGGTGGATGATGTTTGGAAGGTTTCTTATTGAAATCCAAAGTGAATGAATGATAAAAAATTATATGTTTCTATTTTGTATGATGATGAATACTACAAGTTTGTTTTGCACAAGTCTCTAGTCCTATATAGACTATTGGTTAAAACTAAGAATATGAGATTTTTGAAAGCTCTGCTATTTGTGACTAATAGTGAAAAGAACCACTCTACAAATGCATCAAACAATAGTTAGAAGTGATGCAATACTCTTGATAGATGCATTAAGAATTTGTAAAAGCATAGGTTTACACACAAATGTGTCACTGTGTGATAGTCAAATGTGTCATTGCACTATGTTTCAAAATTTTGGCAGAGGACTATTTTGAGACAAAAGCATCAAGTTACACAGACACATCGATTTATAGATAGAAGCACCGATTTGAAAAAAAAATGTGTTGGGATGAAAATAGACATGGTGCAAGATGATAGTTAAAACTGCTAATTTGACTCAGAGATAAGGTTTTTGCAATTTGGTCCTAAATATGTCCAGGGTTTTGAAATTTATTGATTGTTTTAGGATTGATTTGTGTTTTCTGATCTGGCAAGTGATAAAAACAACAAAGAATCACATAGAGGATTAACTCCAAATATTTGTGCATAGATTTCGTATGTCATCTTCAACATGATCATGCTAATGGGTGTCATGAGTAGCTTAAAAAAGAAAACACACTATAGATACACAACATAGCTTAGTATTAGATTGGGTGTATTAACTTGGAATAAGCCCACTTTCCGAAGAAAATACCTTCACAATGAATGGGTGGAAAGAGTATACAAAGGTCATGTACCACCGTCGCACCTCTCACCTTAAAAAGGAAAAGGTCCTAATCAAGGAATGTCGATCATCTCAACAAGGGGAAGTACATGGTGAGTTCCTTCACGTATGATACTATACATTGCATCATTCCAAGATAATGTCTAAAAATTATTAAAGGCTACTAATAAAAAAGGTTCATAGTGGGGGATCATTGAATAGTGAGCTCATCCATGGATGTCTGAGTTGAGGGGTGTCTCCTCTCTTCTCTTCACCTATACACATCTCGATGGATTAAGGGTCAAGAGGCTTGGATTGAAGGATGTTGACCACACCTTGGGGTACAACTTAATTTCTCCCCACTTTATATACCCCACCTGAAAGCGTGGTTGAGGCCGACCTTGAGGTGATGAAATCCCCAAGCAGGTCTCCTACTTGAATTAAATGGTAATGATACTATTTATAATCCCTAAGATCATTCTTAAGAGTCACGAGGGGAGAGCATACACAGACAGTCACACCTCAGGTGTACAAATAAAGATTTCAAGTTAATGGTGCTTTCGATTTCCAAGTGTACAAAGTGCAAGGAAAGCGCATATGCAACCACTAACCTACCAAATAAGACATAAAATTCATTTTATTGCACTAAATTCAAAATGAGAGTTGTGGGTTCAATTTTAAAACACCAAAATCAAATGTGCAAGTTTTTGTTCATTTTAAACCCAAATCAAAATGTGCAAGTTGTTTGTTCAATTTTAGAGCACCAAAATAAATTTGGAATTTGCAGGTTAATTTTAAAACACCAATTGAAATGTGAGAACTAAATTAATCAAAAACCTACACAACCAAGTGGTTAGAAGTTTTGTGTCTAGTCTTCTCCCAATGTACACCACATAATGCACAAACGTTAGTTAAAAAATAAATGATCAAGAAACAGACACACGTTAGGGGTTATATAAATGAAAGATCAAAAATATTTTACAAACCCTAATAGAGAAAACATGTCAAATTATACCTAAAAAATGCGTCAGGTTTACGCAAATGCATCACTATAAAATAACAAAAGTGCCAAGATACAATCAATCATGTTTCTATAACTTACAAACAAAAATGGAAAATTATATCAGTCATACATGTCAATTTGAATAAAAACATTGTTTTATTTTGGAATACATGTCGACTCTCAAAAAACACATCACTATGGGTAGAACGAACATGTTGCGTTGATGCAAAAGTACCTCTACAACTTGTAGGACAACAAAACTTAAAAAATATTAAATTTGGGACATGGGTCCCATCAAACATGCCAAAATGTTTAGGGGAATATGGGTTAGTTGCGAAAAGCATAATAAGAGTGGTTAGAGTACAAAAAACTAAAAAACCATTCAAGATTTATCATATTAAGCCCATACTCAATAAAATTAGTAAACAATGTTATCAAAGATTCATCTAAAAGTAATGAAAACATAATTCAAGGGTAATTGAATCTAAAAGAACATGCAAACCTTCAATCCAATTGGGGGATTATGATCCTGTAGAGAAGGGGGATTCACTACTCATGAGTTATCTTCATTCAGAGAGCCTCACGAGGTGAAATTCCCTAAACTACCTCAAGGAATAATGTGAGAGTTCTAGAATCAGAAAGAGTAGGTCACAAAGATTTCTTGGAAAAAATAACAAGCTCTCGACCAAAGGATGACAATGTGAAATACAGATGAAAACACGATGTGCAAGAATCTTGGAGGTGCCTTGGCATCTCATACCGACCAGAAAGCGAGAATGTCACAGAAAATAGCTAAATGACTACTTCTACTCTGATTGCTAAGAATGTACAGAATGCAAGAAAGTAACAAAATGTAATGGAACTGAAATAAAGTGAAATAGATGATAAAGAGAGTAAGAGATAGAAAGGAAATGATTACAACTATGCAAGTGATGAATCTTCCAGCACATGAATATCTTCAATACCTACATCTGAATGATCTAGAGAAATTGTTGGGGCTGTATAGGGGTTCTCCTTAGTCAAATCACCATTTTGGTGTTACCACCTCCATAAACAACTAGATAGAAAGAGAGAATGCAATCGAAGTCGAAAAAGCATGTGGTGAAAGTAAAACCCACTTCAGGAGTAGAACCCACACCACTAAGTATGAGTGATAAAAGAAAACCCTGCTCAAGGAGAAGAACCCATATCATAAAAGAGGTGATAAAAGAAATCCCTGCTTGAGGAGGAGAACCTGTATCACAAAAGAGTTGATAAAAGCAATCCTCACTCAAGGAGGAGAACTTGTATCATGATATGTAGATGCAATAGATAGATGATATGGAATCCCAAGATACTCACAAGCATAAGGCAAGGGAGGTATCACCTGTAAGAGCCAAGGGCTGCAAAGAGTGTTGTAAGAGCTTGAGAATGCCAGTGTAACAAGCTATATGAAGCTATGCAAGCAATAGTTGGAGAGTGGAAAGCTAGAGCCACAACTAGAGAGAAGTTAGAATGAAGCTAGAGTGAAGATAGAAGGCCAAATGAATTGAAAATGATGGATTAAAAAGAGAATAGGATAAAAAAGAAGCTTCCTAAGCCGTTACAAGGCATCTCGAGCTATTACCATTGACCAAATTTGCTGAAAAGTGGAAAACAAGCACAAAATTGGTCATTTGAATTGTTGAAACATCACAAGACACTAGCACAGTGTGTAGACATCCACATGGTGCACTAGTGTCTAGACACATCACACTAAAAAACAACACGAACAAGAAAATCACACGTTTTGACGCAAAGATGACGTGCAAGGGTAGCTATTGAAAAGGGGTGCTAGAACATCCTAAGAGGGAAAAAGGATGATGCAAGGGATAAAATGAGTCTGCTAAAGATGCTAAAGGGGTGGACACCAAAGTGGATGCAAGAATGTATGTGAAATTGCAAGGGGTGCAATTTTATGACTATACATTTTTCCCCCACTTTAGCGGGCATATGAATCTACATTAATATGCATGCTAAAGGAAATATACTAAACATAGATAACATCATAATGCCAAAATGATACTGTAGAGGGAGAAAAAAACCCTTCGAACCACGAAAGCATCACCCAGGCTAAAGACTTGTAAAACAAATGCATTAGACAAGAAAAACCTGCACCAAAAAAAAATGTTAGAACATAAAAAGCTATAGGATTCGAGTTAGAAAAGTAAAGAGACCTCGATGTAAAAGGTTGTCTCAGTAATATGCATTGTCCCCAAATTAAAAACACTAACACATAGAAGAATTCTAAGATGAAGAGAAGAAGGGAATATACTTAGGATGGAGAAAGTGCAGATTTTCAATTCGATATATACAATTCGAGAAAAAAAGAGAATTTAAAAATATAAGCGCCTCACAGGCCCTCAAACCTGCAAGGAAGGTTTCCTCCAAGATCTCTCACATGAAGGAAACCTAGTAAAGTGCCTTACAGACCTACAAACCTATAAGGAGGCATCCCCCAAGATCTCTCACATGAAGGAAGCCAAGAGAGTGCCTTATAGACCCGCAGACCTGCAAGGAGGGTATCCTTCAAGATCTATCACATGAAGGAAACCCAAAGAAAGTGCCCTACAAACCTGTAGACCTGTAGAGGAGTGACCCCCAAGATCTCTCGTATGGAGGAAGCTCAAACGAAGTGCCCTACAGGCTCGCAGACCTATAGGGAGGTATCCCCCAAGATCTCTCACATGGAGGAAACCAAAGGAAGGGGAATCCATAGTCAAGAAGTGGCTTCATAGGCACACCTGCAAAGTGACATGTTTACATGCAGATAAAACATGTCAAAAATCAGCCACAGAGGAAAGTAAGCGGACAGTCACACAAATTGTAAAAAAATTGGAAAAAATTCAAAGGGCCCCTCAAGAACCCTTCAAAAGAAGAGGGATCAACTCAAGGGACACACTATTTGAAAAGCGAGGTCTAGTCAGGCTTCCCCCAAACTAGATGCAAATGAATTCATTCGAGAGAAAATATTTCAAAGGGGGTCCCTCAGGAACCCTTCAAAAGAAAAAGGGGTCCACTCAAGGGACACTCAATTTGAAAGACATAGAGAAGAGAGGGGGTGCTTTACAAAGGACACACATCTCCAGAATAAGCTATCACTACCCCCAACATACAGTGGAGGAGAATTATGCAAGAAACTTAGAGCATACATGACCTTGATATCACTTGTCATTTGAAGAAGAGACAAGTGCGTCAATAAAAAAATGAGTGATGACACCTGAATCACAAAGTTGTTGTATTTTATCCTTCAAGGCCTTACATTGACTAGTGGAATTACTAGGCACTTGATGGTATGCACAAAAATATTTTTTTTCTTTATCATGTTTGTAAGATCTCTTAGGAGGAGGAAGAGTAATTAAGCGGGCTTTAAGAAGCCTCAACAACATACACTCTTTATTAGATAGAGGATGAGGAGATGAAGCAACCCTTTCTCTTATGGAGAAAATATTGAATTCTCACAAGAAGAAGATACGAAGATAGAGGACAAAGGAGGATCTTCATAGAGATAATTATTCCCACAATGGGGATGGCACTTTTCTATGGGATCACTATAAGCCTTCTTGATAGGATTAACAAAATTATCCTTTTTAGCTGAAGCATAATCATCTTCCTTAGAAGGAGGATCAATACTAAGAACATTACAATTTATGTTCACATTACCCCACAATGCAGAAGAATAACCATCTTTGATAACAGGTTTCGATGATGTTATTGAAAGGTCTGAGTGGATCAGGTTGACTTTATATTCCCCACTGAAGGGTTATGTAAAGTCTAGAGAACCCTAATCGTCACCAAGACACACATTATTTTGAGAAGAGGTAGACAGAGTAGACTTAAGATTTATTGCTTCGGAAGGATCTTCCTCAGGGACAATCATCTCAAGAGTATCCTTTGTAGTGGGTACTGCTGGAGTAAACATCAACACATTGGAAGACATTGAAGGAATAAGAGTAGGCAAAATCGAGACCTGATTGACAACTGCCATTTCACATAAGTGCATAGCCTCAAGTTCAACCTTAATTGTGACTACTTTATTGTTACAAATGAACTTAATATACTTATGCAAGGTAGACAAGACTACACTCATAGCATGAATCCATGGTCTACCGAGAAGGAGATTATATGGTAATTTTTTTGACATAACATATGCAAGGGTAGGTATAGTAACATGTCCAAGCTACAAAGGTAATATTATTGTACCTAGAGCTCGTCCACTAACATTATGGAACCCACAAATGACAATGAAAGAAGCATTAAGAGAAGATTAATCGATATTAATCTTAGGCAATAGATCAATGCTACATACATTAAGCACCAAGCCGACGTCAATGAGGGTACATCTAATGCCAATATTATTAATGTTGACTATAATCATTAGAGAATCCACTTGCTTTTTTACTTTTGGAGGCAGGAGTTCCTATATATATAACATAATATTTGGTGAATCCACATGAATATAAGCTATCAACACATCAACATCTGCTAGCCTAGCTGAAGAAGGAAAGAGGATATTTTGCAAGGATTCTTGAAGCATGCCTTGATAAATAGGAGCAGACTGAATCAAGTCTCATAGTGAGATCTTAGCTAGAGTAACATGGAGTTTCTCAACAAGATCGTAATAACTGGGTGCTTTAGTCATAGGTTAGGTGCTTGAGGGAGGCTTGATTGTTTATTCATTCTATTCTCATAAGTATGGGCTACCGCTCTATAAGAGGGAGCTGTAGAAAGATAAGGAGAATCACTATCAAACGAAACCATTAATAAAACAAACCATTTTAGGAGAAGATTAGCTGGAGTTAGATAAATGGCAAGTCTCTTAGGCCTTTGAGGGGTAGCAAAGACATAGATTATGTTTATAGAATCATCACAACTAGTGGAATAATTATTTGAAGACATATTCTCAACATCGATCCAAACAGGATCAAATGTGGGAGGTGATTCATTATTCGCTAACGCATCATCTCTAGGAGAGAGTGCATCAAAACAAATATAAGATTCATTATTAAAAAATGCAACATCTCTAGAAGAGAGTGCATTAGAGGAGAGAAGAGATTCATCATTCACCAATGCATCATCTCCAAAAGAGAGTGCATTGGAATAAAATGAAGGTAGAGTAACATTAAGAAAGGTATGAATGATTTCATTTTCTTGCAACAAGATGTCCTTCAAAGCAAGAGGAGTTTTGTGAGAAGGATCAAAGACATTGAGTGACATGGATAAAGCCAAGTCACTATCACATGCATGAAATATAATATTATTAACAATTTGAACAAAATTAGATACTGAACTAATAAAATAAGATATTAAATTCATTATGCTTTTTTCGGTATTTTCTATGTTCTAGTAATTCACATTTTCAGAGGTCTTCAGAGTAGAATTTGAGGTCGAAACTTGCGTCAGTCCCTAAAATTTGATAGCCAAAGGCATAGTGTTTTAGGGACTGGACTAGTTCTCTAGGAAAACTATTATTAATTAGATATGCACCCTGTCAGATTTGCAAAAAAAATTAGACTATCTGTTGCAACATGGAAACTCTTTCCAGATGTGGGTAATCTATAAGAAAAGAGAATCTCTAGAGTGAGCTGGTTCTTCGTATGATGATCCTATTCTAAAAGTATTTCTTGGGAAAAGGATAGAGAGTAACAAAATCTTAAAACCTATGATTTTGAAATGACTTTCAATATTTGATGGTAAACTAATGATTATTCTGGATTTTCCTCACAAACAGTGCTCAAAAACCAACACAATTTCACAACCTCTCA
This sequence comes from Sequoiadendron giganteum, assembly GCA_007115665.2. Lineage (NCBI taxonomy): Eukaryota > Viridiplantae > Streptophyta > Pinopsida > Cupressales > Cupressaceae > Sequoiadendron > Sequoiadendron giganteum. The sequence continues at coordinate 519,800,230 of CM021102.1, forward strand.
AGAAAATTTTTACATAAGTATTTCGCATGAAGATCTATTTTAAAATACGACATGCAACCTATATCCTTGAACTTTTCTGCATCAAAAATACAGCCTTAGGACATAACAAGGACTCCTTAAACAAAAATCACAAGATAACATCAAACTGAAACTACAAATAGATACACAAAATGATAGGTAGGAATGTTGTTTTTTATTCAACTGTAGGAGTATGCCAAAAATAATCTCAACTGAGTACAAAACAGTTTCAAGCTCAAAATGTGTAAGAGCAAGAAAACATATTGAACTAGAAAACCCTAAGTTTTCTCAAAGATATATGTCTCAAACCCTAATCCGAGCTCTTGAAAAAAGCTCAAGGAAAAGGTCCCAAAAACTGTTCAATAAGTCATCACAAAAGTGGAAAGTCACACTTTTTGCATGCACAAACTGTCAGGCTTCTAAAAATAGGTAAAAACTACTTTTAAAGCAAGGAAGACACCTTATCTCTCCAACTGGAACCTCAATTTCGACCAAGAAGAAAAGTCAATGCTCAACTGCTAAAAATAGCAAGAAAACAAAACAATTTATAAAGCATTGTTTTGCCTCTGCTTTACAACATGCACTTTTATAATTATTCTATTTTTGCAATTAAAGATTTCAAAATCTTTTGCAAACAATAGCTTATATCTCCATTTACAAAGTTTTGTTTTTCTATAAAAAATCATAAAAAATACAATACTCCTCCTTACATGTTTAATTGTTCTCTCAAAAAACAATTAAAATAAAATAAACCAAGGTCTTAAATCCTAATCCTAAGGCATATTAAAATTATTGATTTCTAAAAAAAAAATGCCTTAAGATATAAATAAGCCCCTAAATTATTAACAACTAAGGCTTATGACTCTTGAGAAATCTCCACAAGGCTTGACCTATGATGCATATGATACCATGGTGACATAAAATATTAAACTTAAGACTAAGTTTTAAAATGCAACAAAATATCCTAAGTTCGAAATTCTCCACTCCAGGGCAAAGTCACTAACCTGAACTCAAACTAGGTCAAGATGATAAAACAAGAAGGAACCCTAGAAAACGTTTCATTTGCATCCTTTGACTTGGAGACTTTGGCTCTGTCTAGGAAGGATAGCGCCACCATGCTTAGAGTTCAGCCTTTGGGACTCCATTCGATCCTTCATTCTTACTTCAGTTCTGATCATATTCAGCCTCCATGTTGTGGTAAGTGTGACCTGTCATTTTTGATGCATTGTTTCTTGGTTCGTTTGTTGAGAACATGGCCTCACAGGCCGCAACTTCTCTTCTATTCACCTTTGATTTTCTTATGTTATTTACTCTGTGCTTTCCTAACTCCACCTTGGGCACCATGGGAGGGCTCGAACCTTAGCATTGTGAGCTCCAAATGAGCTTGGGCGCGGCCTGTGAGTTCTTATACAACAATCACAAGGTAAGTTGTTCCTTGCTCCACTCTTTCTATGTATTTTTATCTCTCAAACTAAAGTCTACGAGCTTTACCTCTGCAAAAAATGAATGTTATTTCTCAGAAAAATGCAGCCCTATTGATTGGCCGCGCCATGAATGCTTGAGCTAAAGCTTATTTGTTATGAAAATTCTGTGCATTATCCTCATGACAGGCCACAACATGACATTATTTGATTGATGATTTTCCTATGAAGAAACTCGCACTCCATGCATTCCTTGCTTGATTCTAAGAATTAGATGGAAAACTTAAATGGGTTTTCCTTCATTTTCTAAAACAGTAATTGAACCTGCATACTGGGCTCGACCCATGATGCATCTCAAGCAATTTTACTTTAAATGTAGAAACCCATGTGGGTAACCTGGAAAGTGAACTGTCTACATTTTATTTTCAAAACCCCCATATGGGTACATAGGAAATAATGAGAAAACTATATGATGAACAGTTTGAAAGTGGGCTTTTGATATGAAAGAAATCTGTTCTAAATAACCATAAAGTGTATTCTGGGTCTCTCCAAGATTCGAGCTCGACCCCCCTTCACTGTGTTTCAATTTTATTCTAATTTCTGCAAAACCCAATACATGGGTAAACTATATCTTGAAAGAACTTGATTATCTTTTGATTTTTTTGCTGAAAACCCCATGTGGGTACTTCCTTATATGAAGAAAAATCTGCATTTGAGTAAAATTATGTATATGGGTGTTTTATAAATCTTGAGAGAAAACCAACCTCCCATTTTCTGTATTATGTCAAAACCCAATATGGGTACCTATTGGAAATTGTAAAATTTGTATTTTAAAGAGACCACACTTCTGAGATAAAAACACATGGGTAATTCTGAATTCCTGTGCACACTCCATTTACTTTCCATTTTTTCTGCTCACCTGACAAGGCATAAATTTCATGACTTTGCACTGTGTAAAAAGGATGCTCAAACACAACCGCCTTCTATATAAGACATCTCCATTGATTCTGACAATTTCCTTTCATCTCTGAAATAGATAACTATGTGAACTTGCTCCATTTACTTCCAAATCATGCACTTGCTTACTTTATCAATCAATATTCAATTGATGAGGCATATGTATGCCTGTTCACTATCATTGTTAAGAGATAGAACACTGCTGTTCCAAAACAGAAAATATGAAACAACACCATAAAGCGAACAGTCTTAAAAAACAACAAAACAGTATTATGACAATAGAACCAAACCTTTCAGAAAACATGATAGATTGATAGTTTTAGCTAAAACAAGTTGTCCAATTATCATTCATTTGCAATTTTCACTTCCATATGTTGATCTGATTGTTATAAATGCATGGTAGTTCAATTACTTTTTTAGTTGTAAAGCTCAGAAGAGCATGATGATTGCATCTTCCTCTCTCGATCCTCTTGTAACATATAAGGGCAGTATGCCGGGAACTACCCTTGTGGGACCCATTTTCCCCACATGCTTGGTCTTGAAAAGATAAATATCTACATGGCTTTTCCTATACTTGCACAAGGAAACAAACAATGTTAGCACAAAAAAAAAACAAAGAATGATGATGTTTTCTCTCTTTTTCAGTTCATGCTTCTGCTCTTTCCATTAGTTGTTTCTCTGCATTGTAAGGATTGAGATATATCTTTGTTAGTACGAAATCTCTCAAAATCTTGCAGGTACATTTGGGAGCAGAAGCATTCGAGAGTGGAAATAGAAAGGAGCCAACTTCGAGAGACCAATCGAAGACCAACTCAGGCAATGAAGGATATGTCTAACACTATCTGATTTTTATTTTTAGTTGTATATTTCCTTTCCTATTATGAATGGAAATGGCTAAAACCACGACTTGTGTGGATGTTTAATTTTGTTCTTTCATTTCCATACTGAAAGAAAAGAATTAAAATGCAAGATTGTACCAACATTTGTATTCTCGCAATCAAATGAATTAAGTAAATATGCATCACTTCATGAAATAAATGAAAGAATTCTGCTTTATCATTCGTATACTCAGTTCTATATTCCATTTTATTTATGCAAAACATGAATGATACTTCAAATCTCAGTTTCTCAAAACACCTGCACAATTGTCACTTGATGAAATAAAATGAAGTGCTAAACAACACTCAAGCATTTTAAAAAAATAAGTGCATTTCCACTTTAAAATATAACAGTATTTAAATCAGCTCCACCATTTGAGTTGTAGCGAAAAATTGATAACAAGACCTTTCTAACTGTGCAAACAATTATGAATTCCAAGCACCGAGTCAAAAGTTATGACCCCGCCAAGTCAAGGTAAATAAATTCCTAGTTTTTCAGTTCACGTCGGGTTCACCAAAATGTAGAGAAGGGGGATTCACTACTCATGAGTTCTCTTCATTCAGAGAGCCTCATGAGGTGAACTACTCTAAACTACCTCAAGGAACAACAAAAGAGTTCTAAAATCAGAAGGAGTAGGTCACAAAGATTTCTTGGACAAACTGACAAGCTGTCAACCAAAGGATGACAACACGATGTGCTGGTGTCTTGGTGCACTAGTATCTCGTACGAACCAGAAAGCGAGAATTTCATAGAAAGTAGCTAAATTACTATTTCTATTTTGATTGCTAAGAGTGTATAGAATGAAAGAAAGTAACAAAACGTAATGGAATTGAAATAAGGTGAAATAGATGATAAAGAGAGTAAGAGATAGAATGGAAATTCTTACAACCGTGCAAGTGATGAAGCTTCCGGCATGTGAATGTATTCAATACCTACATGCAAAAGGTTTGGAGAAATTGTAGGGGATTTATAGGGGTTTGCCTCTGTCAAACCCCTATTTTGGTGTTTCCACGTCCACAAATAGCTAGATAGAAAGAGAGTGCAACCGAAATGGACAAAGTGTGCAGTGAAAGAAAAACCCACTTTAGGAGTAGAACCCACACCACCAAGTATGAGTGATAAAAGAAAACCCCACTTGAGGAGGAGAACCCATATAAAAAAAGAGGTGATAAAAACAATCCCCACTCAAGGAGGAGAACTCGTATCATAAAAGAGGTGATAAAAGCAATCCCCGCTCGAGGAGGAGAACCCATATCACGATATGTAGATGCAATAGATAGATGATATGGAATCCCAAGATGCTCACAAGCATAAGGCAAGGGAGTTATCACCTATAAGAGCCAAGGGCTGCAAAGAGTGTTGTAAGAGCTTGAGAATATTGGTGTAACAAGTTGTATGAAGCTATGCAAGCAAGAGTTGGAGAGTGGAAAGTTAGAGAGTAGTTAGAATTAAGCTAGAGTGAAGCTAGAAGGCCAAATGAATTGAAAAGGATGGATTAAAAAGAGAGAATAGGAGCAAAAAGAATCTTCCCAAGCTATTACAAGGTAGAGTTGTTACCACAGACTAAACTTGCTAACAAGTGGAAAAAATGCATGAAAATGATCATTTGAATGTTGAAACATCACAGGACACTAGTACGGCATGTGGACGCCCATACGACATGCTAGTGTCTAGACACATCACACTACAAAACAACACAAACGGGAAAATCTCAAGTTTTGATGCAAAGCTGATGCGCGAGGGTAACTATTGAATAGGGGTGTTGGAGCATCCTGAGAGGGAAAAAGGTTGATGCAAGGGATAAAATTATCCTACTCAAGATGCTAAAGGGGTGGACACTGTTGATGGTGAAGATGACACAAACAACGTTAAAACGTAATATTTCTACTCTATTTCTCTTGAAAAAGAAAGACAACATATAGTAGCCTAACTCCTAAGGTCCTGGTAGTTGGTTCTCAACTGTCTGGTGTCACTCAATAGGTTCATGCAACTGTAATATTCAAGGGGCCTGTGCTAGTAACAAAAGATTCAAGCAATGACTCATTTTACCGACTGCTTTAGTAAATCAATGGGGTTTTCAAATAAAAGAAAAAGATATGACAAAGGGGTAAACCGGTAAGTATGAATCAAATTTATCTAGTATCTGGACATATACCTTCAACAATGAATGTTTCCTAATAGATCATAAAACCATAAGAAGACACAATCTATAGCATAATCTATACCACTGCATACATTTTAGGTGCTTAATTAACTTCACAATTACTCTTCACAAATATTTCAAGGGTTTCAAAACAACACAAATTCATTCATCATCAAGATTATAGATCAACAGACTTTTTAATAACTTCAACTCAATGACAATCTAATAATATAATCCTTAAATCTGATTCCTTCAAATGACTTTCATCATTCAAGAAACTCTTATGTTCAACACAATCACTACATACAGATAGATTATAACTTATCAGCCTTATCAAACAAACAATTTAATTCTAAATACCATATTTTGAGAAAACCTGTAATTCTATTAACTGTAAAAGATCAAGTACAATGTATCTCTGTAAAATCACTACAAAATTCTATCTCCTAGCATTAGGTAAGCCAATCCAATTCTCAATTAGCCAACCCTTGCAATATAGATTATACAAAAAGTTCGAAGTTCAATTCTATTTTAGGCTATCCACCTTTTTAGGAACAACAACTTTCTTGGAAACTCAGATCAATTTGATCTTGAGTTCTTACATTAGACGTTCAATTTAACTAAGAATAGAAGATAGAAGAAAAGAAAAGAAGTCATGCGCCCCCAAGACTATCAGTGTTGTATGCATGCAACATGAAAGGAAGAGAAAATTCATGCATGCAAGGATTCATGCAACATGCAAGGAAGAGAATCATGCATGCAAGGATTCACGCATGCAAGGATTCATGCATGCGAAGCTGGATCTGCCATGAATTCATCGTAGCTGGTGAAGACTTGCTGTAACGTATCTATTTCTGGCCCATCAATCCAGTTATCCTCAAACTTGATCCGATCCAATTCTGCTACAACAAACTCCCTCATACTTTTCACCTTTGTCATTTCTCTTCCAACAGCTCTTACTTCCTCTTTAGCGTCCATTACCCGATCCAACGTTAACTCTTCTCCATCATCCTCTTTTTGCATGAGTCCTTTGAACCTTTCATCCCACTTCTCTTTTACTTGACTCAAAAGCATACCCTCTTTTGTAAATGCATTTATATCTACAATAATGGCAATAACTGATTCTAACTCTTCCAATTGCTCAGTCAAATTATTAACAATCTCTTGAATTTCATTCTTATGCTTACACAAAAAGTCAATCCTAAATCAGAGTATATGAAAAGTTTTCTCTACAAAATCCTTGTTGTCTTCCTCAAGTATGGATTGTTCCAGAAGAGTTGTTAGATGCAATTCACTCACCTTTTCTAACTGCTGACTATATTCTTTATACTCTTCTCCTTGTTTCTCCGATGCCTCAATGTATTGATACATTTCTTTTACTAACCCTTTTGTGTCCTTGTAGGCTTCAAAACCTTCTACCAAAACTTCACCCACCTCCCGATTTAGCTTGTCTACCCATTGGTCTACCATCTCCGCTTTGCCTTCTACTTGCACCAAATTATCTACCTCCTTTTTCCTTAACAAAATAGGAGTCTCAATGGCTGCTACCTATTGTGATCTTGGAGAGGAGACATTCTTCAAGAATGAATGTAGTTGATCCAATTGAGCCTTAAGCTCATCCTTCTTTTGCTTATCCTTGATCATTCTTGACTTGGTTGTTGAAGCCACCACATCAATCAAGTTCATTTGCTGATTCCTAGTGGGCCTTCCAAAGTTGACAGTACTTAATTGATAATCTGTTAGCTGCATGTCCCCTGCCTCCTTTTCTATCATTGGCATGGCACATTCAGCAACAATTTCTCCTTTGTCTGTGAGTTGGGTAGAATGTAGAATTTTAGCCTTCTTTTTAGGCCTCTCCTGCTCAATTTCTTTCATCATATCCTCCCAATTGAGAGGTTGTGAAGGTATTACTGCCCTCTTCTACAGGTCTAGTTTTAGCCATGTAGGAGCACTTGGAGCAGTAGTCATCATAGAGGAAGAGGGAGCAATAACTGTAGAAGGTGGCTGAATATTTACTTGGGATTGAGAGTCAACCCTTGCTTTCTCTTGTTGTTCTTGTAGTATATGCATTTGCACAAGATTTTTAGCCTCTTCTCTATCCTTTTGTTCTTGTATTTTCTTATCTTCTTCTTCTTTCCTCAACCTCTCTTCTTCCAATCGATCCTTCTCCACTTTTTCCTTCTCCAACCTTTCTTTTTCTAACTCTTCCTTTTCTAGAGCCTCCCTTTCCAATTACTCTTTTTCTAAGGCCTCTAGCCTTTGCTTTTCTAATCTTTCCATTTCCAAAGCCTTAAGTTGCTCTTCCTTTGATTCTTCTTCTTGCTTCCTTTTAATCAGCTCTTCGACCTCCCTTTCCTTCCTTATCTTTTCTACTTCTTCTTCTATTTGTCGAGCTTCCTCTACAAGTTTCAGTTTGGCAACCAAGATCTCTCTTTCCCTCCGGTTCCTCGCCTTCTCCTCCTCAAGGTCATGGATCTTTTGTATCAACTCTAACTTGTCATTTTCTTCTTTAACTTTAAGCTCATGTTCTCATTGCCTCCTTTGCTTCTCTACTTCATCATCTCCTACCTTAATTTCAACTTGTTTTGACTTTAATTGTTGCTGGTGAAGTAGAGCATCAACTTGTACCTTAGCATCCATTTCTTTTTGTCTCTTCGCTGCAACCTTTGCATCAAACTTTCTTTTTTCCTCTTCAAACATTTTCCATTGCTCTTCTTGTGTCAAAATCTGCTCAATATCCTGCTCTAGAGGCATGTTTTCTTGCAAATCCTTTTCTGACAGAGTTTCATCTGAATCTGTCTCAACTTCCAGAATTTCTTCCTGCACTTATTTTCCCTTAGTAGCTTCAGCCATGGTATGAAGAGCTCCTTCTTGAATCTCTTTACTCTTCTTTCTTGTAAGTGGGGCTTGGGCGGATGATTCACCTAATGTAGGTGTTGAAACAACAGATCCTATTGGAGCATCTCCTTCTTGTGTTTCCTCTCCATCATCTACCACCTCAAGTTCTATTTCTTCAATGTCCGGAGGAAGGAATTCGAATGGCTCTTTGGGAGGTGTCTTTCTCTTAATTCTCTTGTATCCTTTACCCTTTTTAAGAACTGGTCCTTGAGAATCTTGAGTTCTTAGCACTAACCATTGCACACTTCTATCCAACACTGTCCTTCCAATCTTCTTAATATCAATTGTTTCTTCAGCATCCCAATCAATTAGATCTAGGCTCTTGGTGCCAATGTTCAATGCTTCATAGGATGGATCCAACACCATTCCATCATCCACCAAGGTTTCAGGAATTTTTTCTTTAACACCCAGCTCTGACATGAGTGAGATCGATAATCTTTCATAATTATTCTTTCTTAAGTCATGCTCATCTTGCCGATCACTCCAAAAGTCTTCTAACAAATTAAAATGTCTAGTGAACATTGAAGGTAATAAGGCATACATCTTCTTCGGATCAAAATACTTATGAGTTGTATACAATCCCAATTTCAACTGTATCAACTCATTATAGACCACCTTTGCTCCCTTCAAGTGTTGACAACTATATTCACCCAATTTCATGGGAAATTTATGACATCCAGTTTTATGCTTAATCCCAAACCGAGCATTAACTCCAATAGCTTGATATACAAAATCCATTAGCACCATCCTATTACTGCAGCACCTTGGAAGTAAATGTGGATGGCCTTCAAAACCAAATAACCTAAAGTATGTAAATTTGGGGTATTGGATGTACCAACATCCCCATTCAGCAATGAATGCCATGGCTTCTTGACTTAACCGGTATCCTGCATCTCCATTCAATTGATTGATGACCACATATAAAAATGCAACATTGACTCTTCTGAAATGAGTCTCAGCAACCTGAAGAGATAATTGGTCATAGTGCTCCCATACCTTCTTTTGTCCATCCAAGGCTCCCATTATGCCCACTCTGTTCAAACTTGGGAAAACACCCAACCTTGCTACAGGATATACAATGTAAGAAGTCATAAAGAAACACTTGGTTTCTCTGATCCTGGTTAACTGATCATGTATGGCATTAGAGACAATCATTGACCAATCAAACTACTGTTCTCCTTTCAAGATAGTCTAAATAAAAGGAAACATCCACTCCTTGAAGTAAAATGCATCACTCTTCCCAAACACCCTAGACAACATCACAATCAACCTTGCTACCTCTTCATAGAAATTTTCCCTCTTTGGCTGATCTGCAAGCTTGGTTAGATATTTCTTTTCTGTCTTCAACCACTTCTTGTTCAAGTGAGATTTATTCGACCCCTTATACCTACTATATTGCTCCAAGGCCTCTGCCTCATTTAATTGCACCAAGTTCTTTGGATTTGGAACATCAAATATACTTTGAAATGCTTGAGGAGTGAGATTAATAATCACATTGTCTTGTGAATCCATGCATAGTCCTCTAGTAGGATTGTAAGCACTGGCTACTGTCATGATTAACTCCGGGCATTGGAAAAATATAGGAAATAAAGTGAAATGAGCTAACCCGGAGTTGACAATTCTTTCCGTAGTCAATGTAATATCCTTGTCAAACGCTTCTGAATACCACTCCTCAAAATTGTATTGACCTAAATTGGTATCAATGATATCTGACCAATCTGATTCCACCTTGCTCACCTTCACAACCGGACTCCTGTGATTATACCTTAAGGTATAAGGCAGTTGTTCTAAATTTAACTTCTTTGGTTTTGATGTTACCTTTGATGTTTTCGTAGGCTAGTTTCTCTGAGCAGATTCCCCTGATGTTCCTGACATCTTTCAACTTTCCTGCAAGCAAAACCTCTAATTAGATCTCTAGATATTATCATAAAACATACTTTAAAACCATACCTTTCATATATGCACCGGAGGCGGAACCAGGGAGAAATACAAGACAAAATAGTCTCTTACAACATTGTCAGACTCGGAGCCAAAACTGATATAGAAATTTCACTAATGATGAACAGGCTTGGAGTCAGAATCGGGGAGGTTATCGAAACCGGGATCAAAATGGAAAATGGATTTGGTTTTCTTCAAATTTTCATTTTTTCATATTCTATTTTCATTCTGCCTCCGCTTTCGACTTGGTCAAAATTATTTTGAAAGAAAGTTTTCTCATTATGTGCGGAGCCGGATATGGGATGAAAATGGAATCGATACCTTTTGTAAAATAGGATTCTCACGTTCAAGATTGATTATGATCCCGTCTCTGTCTAGGTTGACCATGACGTCATCAAAATTTTTATCGATTTAACCTATAACTCCATGACTAAAACCAAGGTCATATTAGATGAAAAAGAGGTTTTAAAACACTTTAATCATATGAACATGAGAAATGAATGAATTCAAAGGTATCATATTTTAATCATTTAAAAGTGATCACAGAGACCAACGAAACCCTAATCTAATAAACACGATAAAAACTAGGGCATGGATTTTAAACCTTGCCATTTTTACCAGACTAAATGCGACAAAACCCTAAGTAAAAATAATGAATCGATTAATCCTAACTCACTATAAATCTCTAATCTACCTCACTGTAAATTTCTAATCTATCTCACTGTAAATTTCTAATCTACCTAACCACCATTTAAAACCTAAACTTAATCTAACTCACTGCAAATCCAAAATAGCACGACACAATCACGACTAAAGCGTGAAAGCGACTGTGCCCTAAAAGAGAAAGAACCAAAAAAAAAAGTAAACAGAAACAAGGAAACAACTAGACCAACAAAATAAAACAAGACCCAAACAAATAAGCACGCCAAGAAACATGAACTTGTTTAAAATGAAACGATAAAAATGACATGATTCAGAGCATGGGAAAACATACATACAAAACACGCAACAGTAAATAAAACGAAGAACAACAATAAGAAAACCTACCTCGAATACACAAGAACCCAGCTGACCTTCTGAATTGATTCACTCGCAACAATCTTCTCCTCCTTCAATCTTTTCGCTCAAATGAACTTTTCCACTACTCTTTCGTGCTCCTCAATCTCTTAATAATGATAATAATGACTCGTTTAATCCTTAAATGAAGGTAAAAATGAAGATTTCTACCTACACGACCAACTGTCATTAATGCATTAACACGCAGTTAAGGTGGAGTCGGAACTGAAAGAGAACCAACACTTCACAACAGTGCGACTTCAGTCAAAAAGTCAACGATCCAGAAAAATGGCGGGGGCAGAACTGAAATAGAAACTGATTCGAAACCTTTTGAGAAATTTCCAAACTTCATTCCAATTCTGGTTCCGGGTCCGCCAACTAAACATAAAACAAAACCAAACACAAAAAGTAAAACAAAAGACCGACATAATAAAACTAAACAAAAAGACAAAGACCAAAACCAAAAGTCAAAATAGGGGATTCGGGGGTGGAGTTGATTATGATTTTGCAATTTTCGGTAAAGACTAAGTTAACCCCCACTCCAGCTCCGGTTCTGTTGAAGACAAAACAAAAAGACATAAATGAAGGACTATCAGGATGGAAACCAAAACAAGTTTCAAAAGAACTTTCAGAACCCGATTCAGTTCCGGTTCCGATTTTGACAGAGAAACCAAAGAAAACAAAGTATTGGCAAAACTAGACTCCAATATTTGTTTCAAAAACAACTAAGTACAAAAATAACAAAGGGGGACCCATTTTGACCAAGGCACAAAGATGGGGTGGTTATGCAAGGCATAACAGACACCAAAGCGGATGCAAGAATGTATGTGAAATTACAAGGGGTGCAATTTTATGACAATACAAATCAAAATATATGTGGATTTCTCTATTAAGCATAATTAATGATTGCAAAAGCTAGGATTGATGATTGACAGATTATTTGATTCACATGATATGATGCTCAAAGATGAATTCTCATGATAATTTCTCAATGATTAAGAATGTGAATGATGAATGATAAAGCTTGTGGATAATATGATGGAGAACATGACTTATTTTATATATTTCCTCTAATGTTTCTCCTCCTCAAATGAACTTCCAAAGTATAGATTTAAAGAGAATGGACTTATTCTCCAATAGGAACACCAATTTTTGGTCAAGTTTTTCAAATTCGTACCCTTTCAAAAGGTCACCATGCTTCCTAAGGGAATGGTCTCCATGCTTCTGCCATTCCTCATCAATGCAGGCTGTATCCCAACCATAGGAAGGGGTAGGCAACATTAAATTTCCATTTGTGGGTTTTTCTTGTATGCCAAAGCCTTTGCTCATTTTCTTTACTTTTTTCCTCTCACACAATTTCTTCCTTTTTCTTTCTTTTTTCTTTTCATTTTGGTGGCTTGGCTAAACATTAGTCCTTCAATAATAATTTCAATTGGTTCACCTCTCACCTTTTTTTTTATATATTTATATTAATTGCCTTCAATACTTCACAAATGATTTTAAATTTATTTCATTACCTCATGTAACACTCCAAGTCTATATGTATGCCAAATTTATTTACTTATAGCTAATTTAATTAACCATATACATTTTATCTATATTTTTGTTTTTTAATTATTGTGAGTTATTTATATTTAATTACATTTATTTCATTGTTATTTATTATTTATTTATGTAGTATTATTAAATATGATATTTATATTTCACATATTTATCCACAAATTTACATTTATATTTACACATATTTCTCCACGAGTTTACATTATCGATAATATTTTAAAGGACTATAATAATGGGATTAACTTTGATATCTTCCAAATAGACAATGTAAATAGCCTCGATGCCTAATATCTTAGGGTTATGAGATAAAATAATATCCTCGAGAGCTCAATTTATTTTTGTGGAATTATCACATTAGACAACCTTGCAGGTTTGACTACATGATCATCTAGCAACATTTCTTACTCAATCCTAGATTGAATAAACCTTAGGTTAGGGTGAAATTGCCTACAGGGTTGGACATTGGGGTTTGACTTTAAGTTAGTCTTTCTCTCATCATTGTACCATAGAATCCACCTCATCTTGCACCTTGGTTACCTATATCCACCAACCAATCTCACAAAAGTCCACCAACCGAGTCATTAGTTCAAGTCATTATAAATAAAATCAAAGCATTTAGATTTCATCAAAACATGATAAGGTTATACCTATGTTCATTAGTACTAGGATGTTCAAAACATAATCATCACACAAACACATAAGTTCACTTAATGTAATATGGTCAAAAATCCACCCCTAGTCCAAATTACCATGGGGCTAGGGGTCATCCTATAAAATTATGAGTCTTATGGGGTTATGACATATTCCCCCCTTAGGATTAAGCTAACTCGGCTTAGTTAAACAAGTATGGATATTCTATTTTATTTATATTTTCATCTTTCCAAGTGGCTCCATGTTCCCCATATTGGTCCTATAAGACCTTGACTTGTTGGATGGTTTAGTTGCACAATTGTAGGCTATGCCTATCCGTAATTGCTAGTGGTTCAAGGTGGATATCTTGTTGGAAAAAAAAGGATAGACAAATGAGAAGGGGGGTGAATCAGTTACCAAAATCAAACTTTAACCAATCCTTATATCACAGATCTAATAATTAATAATGCAAGCATAAGAATAACACATTAGAGACACATGAACACAAAGATTTTATATGTGGAAACGCTGTGAGGGGAAAAACCATGGTGGATGTTAGTCCACAAGATTATACCTTGTTAGAAGTATAATGAAGAATAAAAAGAGAATGCACTTGCATTCAAGCATACTGCCTAGAGCATACTACTCAAAGGGAAGGCTCACTACCTTACATCCAGTAATCAGATTAAATCCATTTGTTGAATTTGAACTGAGAAAATAGCTTCTACAAAAGCTTGGTTATAGTTCCAATTAGGCACACTAAAACCTCTTCAACTCTTCCACACTCTGCTTTGAATGATCTGACCTTTATTCACACTTGTACACTTGAGAACACTCTAAATGAGGAAAAAAATCTTGTATATATATCTGCTACACAAATTTGCATCCATTAATCATTTGGCCACAACTAAGGAATAAATTATAATTATCAGCCTTAATACATGAATGTATTTCAATGTATACCAACACAAGTTGGCCATAACATAGTGAGGACCCAAAAAAACATCTCCAAACATGCCAAATAATAAAATATTAATCCTCACGAATCCGTAACATGCTAACACCACAATGTCAGCCAAGAACATGAACACTCGGGAACATATCAGAAAAATATCTGATCACGAACACTCCAATCATTGCGGATGTACACCAAGGATAGAGCACGATCTAGACTCATCCACGAACATCATAGGCACATGAGAAACACATGAGATTACCATACTTTTATCCTCTTTGACCAAGAACACCATCTACAGAGACTAAATAACTGTAGGTATACAAATCATCATAACTTCCACAAAATTTCATGCACACCACTGAAACTTTCAGAAAACATACTAGAAAGGTTCAACACCAAACCCTTTGAAGTGCACCTTTAGATCTTCAATGCACAGAGCTTTCCAACATTCTGACCTTCTTAGCTCCACTGGCTGCCTGTACTATATTTTTTACAATTTTCTCAATCTCCTCGACATAATCAACCTTAAGCAGATTAAAATGCTAATAGTGTTGAAATCAATGACAACAATATATAAAAAAAACAACCACAACATCCAACAATATCCCCCTTTGGCATTGATGGCAACACATGATGTGAAAAATAATACCATCAACCCAACTAACTCTTCTTCAACAATCTCTACCTAAGATTGTGCACTTTTTGTTTCCTTCTTCTTTCCCATTTTTTCACATTGCTTCTCTCCCCCTTTGAAATCAATAGAAAAGGTACATATGCTCTGATTTCAATCTTGAAAACATCTAACTACTCCCCCTAAGTAGCAGTCACCACAACATCAATCCAGAATATGACATAGCAATGAATTCACGGACTGATGCAAATACCTGCATCTTAGTTCTTATTAGGAGGGGAAATTACCCCTAACTTGCCTCTGAGGTACTTAGAACTATCCTTAGGCAATGACTTTGTAAAGATATCTGCAATTTTCTCTTTGGTAGGTATGTACTCTAGTCTGACTTCTTTGTCACTTACTTTATCTCTCAAGAAGTGATACTTGATAGATATATGCTTTGTCTTTGAATGCAATATTGGATTCTTAGAAATGTTAATGGCGCTTGAATTGTCAGAGTATAACAATGGGTTCTTCATATTCAATTGTGACATCTCTCAACATTTGCTTCATCCATAATACTTGATTACAACTATTTGCAACAACAATGTACTCTGCCTCAACAATAGGTAATGAAACTGAGTTTTTATTTTTGCTTAACCAAGATACCAACTTCTTACCTAAGAAGAATGCACCACCACTGGTACTTTTCCTTTCATATATATATATCTCTTGCTCAATCAGCATTAGTAAATGCACTTAGAGTAAGATCATCATTCTTAGGATACCAGAGACCAAGATCAGCTATCCCTTTCAGATATCTGAATATTCTTTTCACAGTAGTCACATGGGACTCTTTAGGATCAGCTTGAAATCTAGCAACCGTGCACACAACATTCATTATACCTGGCCTTGTCAGAGTCAAGTAGAGCAACCCACCAATCATTGATCTATACCTTGTTTGGTTTGCTTTAGGGGATTCATCATTATGTGTTAGTTTACACCCAATCACCATAGGTGTACCAATAGGCTTTGCTTCTTCCATGAATTTTTTTTTCAGTAACTCTTTTACATATTTGGAATGTGATATAAAGATCCCATCTTCTAACTGAGTGATTTGAAATCCCAAAAATAATTTTAGCTCTCCTATCATTGAAATTTCAAATTCACTTTTCATTTCATTAGTATAATTCACATACAAATCATCATCTCCTTCAAAAATAATATCATCAACAAAGAATTCAATGATCAATTCTTTGTTTTCATCCAACTTGAAATACCAATTGTTGTCAGAAGTATCTTTACTGAATCCAAACTTCAATAAATATTTGTCCAATCTAGCATACCAAGCTCTAGGAGCTTGCTTTAGTCCATATAGAGCTTTCTTCAATCAAAATACCATGTCCTTTTTATTAGTCATCTGAAATCCATCTGGTTGTTCAACATAGACTTCTTCTTATTCCATCTATGAGTAACCTTTGCAGACCAATCTTGCTTTGTTTCTAACCACATCACCTTGTTCATTCAGCTTATTCCAGAACACCCACTTGGTTCCAATCACATTTTTGTTCGGAGGTCTAGGAAATAGATTCCATGTATTATTATTCTGTATTTGCAACAGTTCTTCTTTCGTAGCTTTCATCCAATGTTCATCTTTGCATGCTTCACTTATATTTCTAGGTTCAGTTTGAGAAATTAGACAATATTCTTCTAGTTTTCACACCTTTGGTTTTTTCTCCTATGATCTAACTATCAGAATGATTTCTTCTCACATACTTAGGAGTTTTGAAGTTTTCTCTTACCTCTTGTTCTTGTGATCTTTCTTCTGCACTTTCGCTTGTTTCTGCTTCTTGATTTTCTTGATTCACCAGAACAATCTAAAGTTGATTCTATGTCTGAGCATTATTGTTAGCATCATCATGTTGAACATCTAAATCATAATCACCAACTCTAGATGATTTACCAATATCTTCATCAACCTTAACATTTGCACTTTCAACCATTTTCTTCAACCTTTTATTAAAGCACCGGTAAGCTTTGCTTTTAGTAGAGTATCCTAGGAAGATTCCTTCATCGCTTCTAGCATCAAACTTACCTATATCATCATCTCTCTTGATGTAGCATTTGCTTGCAATTTTTTTGAAGTATTTGACAGTAGGCTTATAACTGAACCATAGCTCAAAAGGTGTCTTACCAGAATTACTATTGACATTCACCCTGTTAATAGTATACATAGCAGTACTTACAACTTCTCTCCAGTAGAAATTAGGAACATTTGTTTCCAGCATCATGGTTCTGGCAGTGTATAGAATGGTTTTTTTCTTTCTTTCAACAACTCCATTTTGTTGTGGGGTCCAGGGAGCAGATAGCTATCTTTGAATACCATGCTCTTCACAAAAAGAATTGAATTCCCATGAAGTAAATTCACCACCTCTGTCTAACCTTAGATATTTGATCTTTTGACCTGTCTCATTCTCTACCATGGCTTTAAAACTTTTGTGAACTTTTCTAGTGTTTCATGTTGTTCTCTTAAGAAAGCGACCCATATCATCTTAGAAAAATCATCAATGAGTAACATAAAGTACCTTTCACCTTGTATGCTTCTGATTCTAGAAGGACCACATAGATCAGTATGTATCAAATCCAGTACTCCATTAGAGCTGTACTGTTTGCTCTGGAAGGAATTTCCAGTTTACTTTCCCATCTAACATTCCTTGCACATAGTGTTAGTAGGCTTTACTAACTTAGGTAAATCTCTGACTGCTTGAGTAGAACTTATCTTGAAAATGTTATCAAAGTTCACATGAAATAACCTCCTATGCCTTAACCAACTTACATCAATTTGAGCAATCAAACAACTTTGAATAGTAGTACTTAAATGAAATATATTACCTTCTGTCTTTGTTCCTGAACTTCCTATTATTCTGCACTTACCATGCTTGAACTTCAGATTTTAGCCTTTGTCTACCATTTGTCCAACACTCAACAAGTTATGCTTTAGGCCTTCTACATAAAGAACATCATCAGTATTGTGCTTACCACCAAAAGAAATAGTGCCTCTACCACGAATCACACTAGAAGTGTTGTCACCAAATCTCACTACACCACCATCATAGTTTTCCAAGCTTAAAAAATTTCCTTTATCACCAGTCATATGATGTGAGCATCCGCTGTCAATTACCCACTCATCTTTCTCTTCAACTTTGGCTGCAAGAGCTTTCTCAACATTTATAGTACTAGAAGATTTAATGGACACTTGACCATTTTCTTTGATAGCAATAAATACCCATTCATCTTCATTTCCAGTTTCTTTATCAGATTCTTCATCAATTATACCTTCTTATGAACATAATAGCATTTTATTTGAAATCTAGTATTCTCAGGCTCATATTTTGAAACTCTTTAAGGACATCTAGAAGCAAAATGACCTATTTTACTGCAAGAAAAGAATTTAATAGGTAACTTTCCTTTGTACTTATCATGACCTCTTGATTTTGTCTTGTAGGAAGGGGGCACAAATCTAAGTATCTTAGCCATATTTTAATCATCATTCATAGTTCCACCGACACATCTAATTTCCATCACCAATTCATTTATCTTATGCGAGAAGGAAAAGAGGTTCTCATTTTCACTCATCTTCAAGCTCTCCCATTTTCCTTTTAGACTTTGTATCTTAGTACTTTTCACCAGTGCATCTCCTTCATACAATGTTTCCAGCTTTTTCCAAATATGATATGTAGTCTTCAAACCCATCACATTTGTCATTTCCAAATTTGTCAAAGCACTCACCAGTGTTTCTACTGAAATGGTATTAACTTCTGCTTGCTTGATCTCATCTTCAGAGGAGGGACCATTTTGAGGAATATTATATGCGATTTGTGTCATCTACCAAAAAGGTTCACCAATGCACCTCAGATGACATTTCATCCTGATTTTCCATAGAGAGTAGTTAGTACCATCGAATCTAGGACTATCCTTTTTAAATGATTCCATATCAGTTCACCTCAAGCTGTTAGGCTTCTTTCAAAGGAACTAGCTCTAATACCAATTGTTTGAAAAACAAGGATAAACAACTGAGAGAGGGGGGTGAATCAGTTGTTACCAAAATCAAACTTTAACCAATCCTTATATCATAGATCTGGTAATTAATAATGCAAGCATAAGAACAACACATTAGAGACACATGAACACATATTTTATACGTGGAAACCGTGTGAGGGGAAAAACCATGGTGGATGTTAGTCCACAAGATTATACCCTGTTAGAAGTATAATGAAGAATAAAAAGAGAATGCACTTGCATTCAGGCACACTACCTAGAGCACACTGCTCAAAGGGAAGTCTCACTGCCTTACATACAGTAATCAGATTAAATCCATCTGATGAATTTGAATTGAGAAAATAGCTTCTGCAAAAGCCTAGTTACAGATCCAATTAGGCACACTAAAACCTCTTCACCTCTTCCACACTCTGCTCTGAATGATCTGACCTTTATTCGCACTTGTACATAACTTGTACACTTGAGCACACTCTAAATGAGGAAAACATTCTTGTATATATATTTGCTACACAGATTTGCATCCACTAATCAGTCGGCCACAAATAAGGAATAAATTACAACTGTTGGCCTTGATACATGAATAAATTTCAATGTTTACCAATACAAGTCGTCCATAACAGAGTGAGGACCCAAACAATCATCTCCAAACATGCCAAATAATAAAATATTAATCCTCATGGATCCGCAACATGCTAACACCACAATGTCGACCAAGAACATGAACACTCAAGCACATATTGGAAAAATCTCCGATCACGAACACTCCAATCACTATGGACATACACCAAGGATAGAGCACAATCTAGACTCATCCATGAAGGTCATAGGCACATGAGCAACACATGAGATTACCATACTTTCATCCACTTTGACCAAGAACACCATCTATAGAGATTGAATAACTGTAGGTATACAAATCATTATAACTTCCACAAAACTTCATGCGCACCACTGAAACTTTCAGAAAACATACTAGAAAGGTTCAAAACCAAACCCTTTGAAGTGCACCTTCAAATCTTCAATGCATAGAGCTTTCCAACATTCTAACCTTCTTAGCTACACTGGCTACCTATACTATATTTTTTACAATTTTCTCAATATCCTCGACATATAAAGACTTAAGAAGATTAAAATTCTAATAGTGTTGACATGAATGACAACAATATATCAGCAACACAACCACAAAATCCAACATATCTCTTGCATCTTCCACCTATAGTGCTTTCCAATAAATTACATGTGTGGGGTCAACAATATATTTCTTAAGAAAGGATACATGGAATACCTTATGAATGTGAGAGAGAGATGACAAAAGAGCCGGTCAATAAGCCACATGACTAATCTTCTCAACTATCTCAAATAATCCTATGTATTATGGAGCTAGTTTAGTAGCCTTTCCAATTTTTTTGAGATTTATGAGGTTTGACATGTAAAAACACCTTGTCACCAACTAAAAATTCCCTCGGAGTTTTCTTTGCATCAACACAACTCTTTTTAAAATTTTAAGCTTCCTTTAGCCTTTCCCTTATGATTTTTAGAATCTTGAAGAAGCTCCAAACCAATAGTTACATGATTTTCTAAATTATCCTATCCTATAGGCATTATGTACTTCCTACCATACAATGCTTTGAATGGTGCCATTTGAATGGAAGCATGCTATTGATTTTCATATACAAAATCTACTAAAGATAAATACTCCTTTCATCTAGTGGGGTGTGTTGGAAATAGGTGTTGTTATTGATTTCAACCTATTATGGGCTATCATTGATTTCAGATGTGTATGATGAAGTTTGTATATATTTCAAAGATAGTGAAAGTGCAAAGATATAGTCAACAATACAATTAAATGTACGAATAATGATCAGTCTGATATCTAATTGTGATGCGGAGAATGGTACTCATATTCTAATATGTCCATAATATGTTTACATTGATAAAATATTATTTTTATGTACCACATATAGAGATATGTTGCAAATATTTTTCTAAAGCTCTCATAGGGAAGACTCTAAGGTGGAGTAATGATTTGTTGATCCACATTCTTCCCCTAAGCAAGATTTAGTCTTACAATTCTAGAAAAAGAATGGTTGAGCTATGAAGGTGCTATATCTTGGATGTTGTGGTTGTGTTGCTAATATGTGGTTTTCATTGATGTCAACACTATTAGCATTGATGTCTTGAAGGCTACATATGTCAAGGATATTGAGAAAATTATAATAAATATGTTGGAAACTATTTGTGAAGTTGTGAAGTTCAGTGTGGTGGAAAATTCAATATGTTGGTATTCAGAAGTTTCACTTTAAAGGGTTTGTTGCTGAGCCTATCTAGTTTATACTCCAGAAGTTTTAGAGGTGCACATCAAGATTTGTGCAACTTGCGAGTTTCTATGTTCCTATAGTTATTTTGTTACTGTAGCTGGTGTTTCTGGAAGAAGAGAATGCAATTTTGGTAAATTGAGTTGTTACGTATGCTCCTGCAATGTTCATTGATGTTTCTAGATCATTCTCTATCCTTGTTGCACATCCTCGTTGATCGATGTGATCGTGATCAAAGATTTTTCCTTTGTGTGTTTGGGTTTTCATGTTGTTGGCCGACATGATGGTTATAGTGTGTTGTGGATCCTCATGGATTAATATTTTAATGCTTGGCACGTTCAAGGATGTTGTTTTAGGTCTTCATTATGTTTTGATTGACTTGGTTGGTGTGCATTGAGATTTGTTCATGAATTGGGTCGACAATTTGTAATTCATTTATTCCTTTATTTTTGGCTGACAAAGTTGTTGATGCAATTCCATGAAGCGAATATATAAGAGCAATTGTTTCTTCATTTTGAAGTGTGCATGATGGATGTGTGAGAAGTGTGAATGTGAAATGTGCAAATAGAGATCAGATCATTCGATTGTAGAGAAGAGTGTTAAGAAGTTTGAGCGAAGTGTGAAGAAGTGTTTATGTTCCTAACTAGAATTCTTATCAGGATTTTGAAGAAGCTAATTTCTTAGTTCAACCTCTTTAGATGGATTTAATCTAATTTTTTTTATGTAAGACAGCGTGTCTTCTTTGAGTAGTGAACTCTTGGTAGTGTGCTTGAATGCATGTGCATTCCTTATTCATTTTTCTTATAATTTTAATAGGGTATAACTTGTGGATTAACCTCCACTGTGGATTTTCCCCTAACAGGGTTTCCACATAAAAATATTGTTGTTATGTGTGTTTTTGATGTGTTGTTGATTCATGCTTTCATTGTTATTTATTAGATCTGAGATGAAAGGTTAATAAGGTTAAATAAGTTTGAAATTCTGTGACATCTGATCACCCCCCCTCTTAGTTGTCTATTCTTGTTTTTCCAACAATTGGTATTAGAGCAGGTTCATCTGAAGAAGTTTAATAGCTTGAGGTGATCCGAGATGGCATCATACAAGAAGGATAGTCCTAGATTCGATTGAACCAACTACTCTCTGTGGAAGGCTAGAATGGAGTGTCATTTAAAGTGCATTGGTGACCCTTTTTGGAAGATTACAAAGAACATATATGTTATTCCATAGAATGGTCCCTCTACTCCTAATGAGATCAAAGAAGCTGAAACAAATATCAGGGCTATAGAAGCATTATTGAGTGCTCTGACTAATTCAGAGATGATAAATGTGATGGGTCTAAAAAAAACATATGAGATCTGGAAAAAGATGGAAACATTGTATGAAGGAGATGCACAAGTGAAAGTTGCTAAGCTACAAAGTCTGAAAGGCAAGTGGGAAAACTTGAAGATGAGCGAAGATGAAAACATTATTTCTTTCATGCAAAAAGTAAATGAACTAGTGATGGGTATTAGATGTGCTAGTGGAATCTTGGATGAAGAAGAGATTGTAGCTAAAGTGCTTAGATCATTGCCTACTTCTTAAAAAATGAAAGCTTATGCTATTGAAGAACTTAGGACAGTAAAAAATTTGACAAGAGACATGCTGATTGGTAAGCTTTCTGCCTTTGAATTAAGTGAATTTGGTGATTCTACTCCTAAGACAAAATATGTATTTAAAGCTACTGTATCCGGAAGAAACCAACAAAGATATGATCCTTGAGAAAGTTCTAGAAATACATTCAAGTATGAAGATGAGATGAAACAGATTGAAGATGAAGAAAGAGAGTTAGAAGAGTTGAAAGCATTGATTGTGAAAAGAGAAGCCAAAGGACAAGGTAAGTATAAAGGAAAGTTTCCTATTAAATGTTTCTCTTGCAGTAAGATAGGTCATTTTGCATCAAGGTGTCCTAAAAGAGTTCCTAGGTTCAAACTTGATAAGCCTAGATTTCAAAAGAAATGTTATTATGCTGAAAAAGGTGTTACTGATGATGAATCTGATAAAGAAAATGGAAATGAAGATGGATGGGTATTCATTGCTATCAAGGAAAATGATCTGGTGTCCACTAAATTTTTTAATGATAAGAATGTTGGGAAATCTCTTGCAGCCAGAATTTAAGAAAAGGATGAGTGGGTGATTGACAGCGGATGCTCACATCATATGACTGGTGACAAAAGCAAGTTTATAAGCTTGGAGAAATATGACGGTGGTGTTGTAAGATTTGGAGATAACAATGTTGGTGTGATTTGTGGCAGAGGCACTATTTCTCTTGTTGGTAAATATAATACTGATGATGTCCTTTATTTTGAAGGATTGAAGCATAATCTATTGAGTGTTGGACAAATGGTAGACAAGGGATGCAATCTTCAATTGAAAGATGGAAAATGTAGGATACTTGGAAGTTCTGGAAATTTAATTGCTTTAGGTACAAAGACAAGAGGTAAAAATTTTCACCTGAGTGCTACTAGTGAAAGTTGTTTAATTGCTCAAGTTGATGTAAGATGGTTATGGCATAGGAAGCTGTGTCATGTGAATTTTGATAACATTGCCAAAGTAAGCTCCACTCAAGCAGTTAGAGATCTTCCTAAGCTAGTGAAGCCTACTAACACCATATGCAAGGAATGTCAGATGGGAAAGAAGACTAGAATTTATTTCTAGAGCAAACAACATCATTCTAATGGAGTACTAGAGCTGGTGCATACTGATCTATGTGGTCCCTCCAGAATCAAAAGTCTACAAGGAGAAAGGTACTTTATGTTGCTCATTGATGATTACTCTAGGATGATATGGGTTTCTTTCTTGAGAGAAAAACATGAAGCATTAGAAAAGTTCAAAAGTTTCAAAGCTATGACCAAAAATGAGATAGGTTTAAAGATTAAATGCTTAAGGTGAGACAGAGGTGGTGAGTTCACTTCCTAGGAGTTCAATTCTTTCTGTGAAGAGCATGGAATCAAAAGATAGTTATCTCCTCCCTAGACTCCTCAACAGAACAAAGTTGTTGAGAGAAAGAACAAAACAATTCTAGATGCTACTAGAACTATGATGTTGGAAGGTAATGTTCCTCATATCTATTGGAGAGAAGTTGTAAGCACTGCTGTATATACTATCAACCGGGTAAATGTCAATGGTAATTCTAGTAAGAATCCTTTTGAGTTGTGGTTTGGTTAAAAGCCTACTGTTAAATATTTCAAAATCTTTGGAAGTAGATGTTATATCAAGAGAGATGAAGATATAGGAAAGTTTGATGCTAGAAGTGTTGAAGGAATCTTTCGGGGTTACTCTACTAAGAGAAAGGCCTACTAGTGCTACAATAGAAGATTAAGGAAAGTGGTTGAAAGTGCAAATGTCAGAGTTGATGAGGACACTTCTAGATCATCTAGATACTGTGGATATGATTCAGATGACCAACATGATGGTACTAATAATGGAAAGAATGCTCATACACAAAATCAAGTTCAAATTGTTTTGATGAATCAAGAGAATCAAGAAGGAGAAGCTAGTGGAAGTGCAAAAGAAAGAATAGAAGAACCAAAAGTTAGAGAGAATCCCAAAGTTTCAAGGTATGTGAAGCTAAATCATTCTGAAAATTAGATTATCGGAGATAAGAATAAAGGTGTGTAGACTAGGAGAAGAATTGCATAAGAGTATTGTCTAATTTCCAAGACTAAGCCCAACAATGTCAATGAAGCATGTAAAGATGAATATTGGATGGAAGCAATGAAGGAAGAACTGATGCAGATAGAGAAAAATGATACATGGATTCTTGTTCCCAAACCTCAGGATAAAAATGTGATTAGAACCAAATGGGTCTTTCAGAATAAGTTGAATGAACAAGGTGAAGTGGTCAGGAATAAAGCAAGAATGGTATGTAAAGGGTACTCATAGATGGAATGTATTGATTTTGAAGAAACCTTTTCCCCTGTTGCTAGAATTTAAGCTGTAAGATTGTTTCTTGCTTATGTTGCTTTTAAGAACTATAAAGTCTATCAAATGGATGTAAAGTCAACATTTTTGAATGGTGAGGTAGAAGAAGAAGTATATGTTGAGCAACCAGATGGATTTCAACTGACTAAAAAAGAAGATATGGTTTTCCAATTGAAGAAAGCACTATATGGACTCAAACAAGCCCCTAGAGCATGGTATGCTAGATTGGATAAATACTTGTTGAAGATTGGATTCAACAAAGGTACTGCTGACAATAATCTGTATTTTAAGATGGATCAGGATAAAGAGTTGATTATTGAAGTCTTTGCTGATGAAATTATTTTTGAAGGTGATGATGACTTATGTATGAAGTTTGCTGATGAAATGAAAAGTGAGTTTGAGATGTCAATGATTGGAGAGCTGAAATTATTTTTAGGATTGCAAATCACCCAGTTAGATAATGTAATATTTATATCTCAGTCCAATTATGTAAGAGAGTTTCTGAAAAAGTTTGGGATGGAAGACTCAAAGCTAGTTGGTACACCCATGGTAACTGTTGGTGTAATTAACTATTTAATTACACTTTATTAAGTTTACTTAGGTGTTACTTAGGTAATAATTAGTTTACTTAATTAATAAGTAAGCCTTATTTAGTTGAGCCTTTTTTAGGTCAACATTAAAGTTATGCATACATTTCTTTTATAAAGCAATTTATCTCATTGTAATTTCTTAATTCCGAATAATATCAATTTGCACATCTTCATGCAAAGCTCTACTTTTTTATTGTTTTTCTCTTCTATGGAAGGCCTTTTGGTTTGCATATCTGATATTGGTTTCTAACATGGTATCAAAGCCTTGATATGCAACTCCTTCTCAGATTTTTGAGAAAATCATTGCAGAGTTTGTTCAAAATTCCTTGAGGGTTTCATGCCTTGAGTTCATCTATGCAGAATTTTGGATCAGATCGGGCTTCACCATTAGATTCAGAGCACTAGAAAAAGTCAAGATTGGCTTTTATTTTTCTGATTTTGGTCATCGTTGAAGAAATCTATCAGGGTTTCAAGCTCGATGATTTTTTGCAAGCTCTAGAGGTAGCCAATTTTTTAGAGTATTTTGAGCACGAACGAAGGTCACCATCAAATTCACAATGGCTGAAAACCCCTAAAGACACCTGTCATTTGGTTGATTTATGAGCAGTTGGTTCGGAAGGAAAAATGTTTTTGCTAGGGAGGCTGTACGACCTCCCTAGCACGTACTCTGAGGCATAATTTTTGAAAAAAAATGCAAAAAAAAATGAAAACGGGCATTGGTTTTTGCGCTGCTAGTTCAAATGGTCACCGCCACTAGGCAGCCACCAGGCGGCCACCCGCCGGCTGCTCTAGTCAGTGGTGCCACCCAAAGGCCGTCAACCTGAGCTCAACCCCCACGGGCTCCTTGTGGAAGGCCGCGGTCGCATGGGGGACCGAGCGCCTGGCCACCTCCTGCAAACACCGCATGGTTATATGGATGACCAGGGGCTCTGCCCCAGCCCTTGGTCATGCATAGGACTAGAAGCCAAATTGTTTTTAGCCCCCTAGGCTGCTTGTAGGCCTTATTGGCCAAATTGGAGCAAATTCACAAATCGAGCATAACTTTTGCATACAGTGTCCTTTTTTTGAAAAAAAGATACTGTTGGAAAGCTGATTCCGATGCCAATCCAAAGGTGGAGGTAGTTTTCTCTTATTTTTCTCCAATTTTATTTTGCAGGTCCTTGAACTCAGATGTTGTTGTTTTCACTTTGAAGGGCATATCTTTTGACTCGGTGATCCTTTTTTGCCATTCTCGCAGTATTGGAAAGATGGTTCAGTACTCTACACAGATCTAAGGTCCATATTTATTAGGGAGGTAGATGTGACCTTTGTCTTGTGCATGCATTCTATTTTTGTTTTCATGCTCTAAGTTTGCATTTTCTCTTTTGTTTATGCATGTTTAGCATTTCCTCCTTTTGCAATCATTGGGTATTATAATAAATGAATTGATATAAAATTCCATCAGGGGGTTTATTGCATAATAACCTGATTAGAGTGTCATTTCACTTTGATCTCATCTTGATTTTGATGACAAATCGTATGGGTTATATCTGGTTTCTTAGTTTCTTTTGGCCACATTTTGTCTTAGCTTGACATATATTAGATTCACATCGATTCACACTTTAGATTGAGAGCCTATGGTTATTGATCCGCATTGGGTCACATCTCATTTTGAGGGCCACTAAATTTGTGGTTAATGTTCCAGAGTCTTCATGGTACTTGCTCCTATGGATCAGTTTTAGTCATTGTTTGGCATCAACATCGAGATACACGACTTTTGGATTCTTTCATCATAGCATTCCCTCTTATGGGGGCATCATTTTATCTACTGCTGCTTCATAGATTCTAGGGTTGTTCTCATTTGGAGTTTTGGAGTGTTCTATGGCATCGGGTCTGCTATTCTTTTTTCATGATTCCTTGAGTCAATTAGTGACTCTCATTTGGTTTTAGTAGTAAACATACGTATCTTTCCTTACTTGCCATATTCAGGTTCCAATGTTACTCCATAATGTTCTTCCAGTGCTTCTTTACAATAGGTAATCTCATTGAGGGGGGGGTTTGTCCCACTAGGTTTTCTCCTCTTTCTCTTACTCTTTCATTGCATTTGTACATGGGTACCTGATCTGGCCTTGTTGCCAGGACCCATTCATTCTTTCTTGCATTCATCTTAGTTATAGGTGCATGCTTTTTTAGTCTCCCTAAGGGAGGGTGTTGGTGTAATTAATTATTTAATTACACTTTTTAAAGTTTACTCAAGTTTTACTTAGGTAATAATTAGTTTACTTAATTAATAAGTAAGCTTTATTTAGTTGAGCCATTTTTAGGTCAACATTAGGGTTATGCATACATTGCTTTTATAAAGAAATTTATCTCATTGTAATTTTTTAATTCTGAATAATATCAATTTTCACATCTTCATGCAAAGCTCTGCTTTTTTATTGTTTTTCTCTTCTATGGAAGGCCTTTTGGTTTGCATGTATGATCTTGGTTTCTAATAGTAACTAGATGCAAGTTAACACATAATGGTGATTCTCCTAAAGCAAATAAAACAAGATACATGTCAATGATTAGCGGATTACTTTATTTGACTCAGAATAGACCAGACATCATGAATGTTGTATATATGGTTTCTAGATATCAAACTAATCCAAAGGAATCTCATGTGATTGCTGTGAAGAGAATTTTTAGATACTTGAAATGGACAATTGATTTTGGTCTTTGGTATCCTAAAGATGATGGTCTTACCTTGAGCACCTTTACTGATGCAGATTGGGTAGGAGATGTGGATGACATGAAAAGTAATAGTGGTGGTGCCTTCTTCTTAGGGAAGAAGTTGGTGTCTTGGTTAAGTAAAATGCAGAATTCTATTTCCTTATCTACTACTGATGCTGAATATATTACTACTACAAACAATTGTACTCAAGTAATATGAATGAAGCAAATGTTGAGAGATATCAGAATTGAGTATGATGAGCCTATTGCTATATTTTGTGATAATTCAAGTTCCATAAACATTTCTAAGAATCCAGTGCTACATTCAAAGACAAAACATATATCTTTCAAATATCACTTTTTGAGAGACAAAGTGAGTGACAAAGAAGTCAGACTGGAGTATGTGCCTACTAAGGAACATATTGTAGACATATTTACTAAGCCATTGCCTAAGGATACTTTTGAGTATCTCAAAGGGAAGTTAGGGGTGATTTCCCCTCTTAATCAAAACTAAGATGCAAGTCTTTGCATCAGTCCGTGCATTCATAGTCATATCTTGATCTAGATTGATGTTGTGGTGGCTGCTACTTAGGGGAGTAGTCAAATGATTCAGATATGTGGTTTAGAGCTTGTGTACCTTTTCCATTGATGTCAAAGGGGGAGATTGTTGGATGTTGTGGTTGTGTTGCTGATATGTGGTTGTCATTGATGTCAACACTATTAGCATTGATGTCTTGAAGGTTGTATATGTTGAGGATATTTAGAAAATTATAATAAATATGTTGGAAACTATTTGTGAAACCGTGAAGTTCAGTGTGGTGCAAAATTTAGTATGTTTGTATTCAGAAGTTTCACTTTAAAGGGTTTTTTTTCTGAGCCTATCTAGTTTATACTCTGGAAGTTTCAGAGGTGCACATCAAGATTTGTGCAAGTTGTGAGTTTTTATGTTCCTACAGTTACTTCGTTACTGTAGTTGGTGTTTCTAGAAGAAGACAATGCAATTATGGTAAATTGAGTTGTTGCGTATGCTCCTACAATGTTCATTGATGTTTCTAGATCATGCTCTATCCTTGTTGCACATCCGCGTTGATCGGTGTGATTGTGATCTGATATTTTTCCTTTGTGTGTTTGGGTTTTCATGTTCTTGGCCAACATGATGGTTATAGCGCGTTATGAATCCTCGTGGATTAATATTTTAATGCTTGGCGCATTCAAGGATGGTTTTTTAGGTCTTCATTATGTTGTGATCGACTTTAGTTGGTGCACATTGAGATTTGTTCATGAATTGGGCCGACTGTTTGTAATTCATTTATTCCTTTATTTTTGGCCGACAAAGTTGTTGATGTAATTCCACGAAGCAGATATATAAGAGCGATTGTTTATTCATTTTGAAGTGTGCATGATGGATGTGTGAGAAGTGTGAATGTGAAATGTGTGAATAGAGATCAGATCATTTGATTACAGAGTAGAGTGTGAAGAAGTTTGAGCGAAGTGTGAAGACATGTTTTTGTGCCTAATCAAAACTATCATTAGGCTTTTGAAGAAGCTAATTTCTCAGTTCAACCTCTTCATATGGATTTAATATAATTTTTTTATGTAAGACAGTGTGTCTTCTTTGAGCAGTGAGCTCTAGGAAGTGTGCCTGAATGCATGTGCATTCCTTATTCATTTTTCTTATACTTTTAACAGGGTATAACTTGTGGATTACCCTCCACTGTGGTTTTTCTCCTAACAGTGTTTCCACACAAAAATCTTGGTGTTATGTGTGTTTCTGATGTGTTGTTGATTCATGTTTTCACTGTTATTTATCATATCTATTATTTATAATCTCCTTCTTAGTCACCCATGGATCCATGCCATGCAAGCCATTCCATCCACCTATCATCTATGATTCAAATTTCCACATAATGGTATTGAGGTCACTATAAATGCCGATCCTCACCCTTGAGTACTATCATGCTCTTGAGGCCTCTTTCTGCCATTCTTGATAGTGTCTTGGGGTTGAAGTGGTACCTTCTAATGCAACTTCATCCTCAAACCATCCAATCCACCCACTACGCTTGAATCCACCTTTTTCAAGGTCAAGATCATTGATAGGGGTTTTGAGGAGTATGAAATGAGCACCACTCTCAATTTAAGCACCATGCCTCTCTCTCCACATACTTTTAGGAGTCTATCTTCATCAAAGAAACCACAAGCATCAACAATCAAAAGTTTAGGATCTTCCAATTTCCAGTCTTTGGGAACTTTATAACAAGAAATTTTTTAAGAAGACATTAGCAAATGGGTATATTGTGAAGAGCCCGGGAGTTCTATTACACTCTTGGAATAATTTCAAGAGACTTATCCTACCACCCATCAAATGGATCAAACAATAAATTACCAAGGGAAAGGATTGGAGGCAAATGAACAAGGTATCCTCCAACCCATTAAGCTACTAGTCAATGCTTAACATCAAGGACTCAACTATGATGCTAAGAAAAATAAATCCTCTATATCACCAAGTAATTCTAACAATTTAACTTCATATTTTGTTATTGTTGAAGGAATTACATACGAGGTCATTAAAATCTCCTATGATGATTTAGATGTCTCATCCCTCTTTTCCACTTTCATTCTTGTCATCAAACTTGCACTTCGTCACACCAAACTTATTTTTTTGGGACCAACATGGATCTACACATCTCAACATGTTTCATAATGATGAGGAATTTATAGAATTTATGGTTTTACATGAGCATCATAGATTGGGATTTTTATATGAGCTTGATCAACATGCCTACTTTTGGGAAGATGAATACTTAACCGCAAAAGTAAAAATCAAGAAAACAATTCAAGGTATCTTAGTGAAAACCTCACTGAGGAACTTCTAGATCAATCAAAAGTAAAAATAAAGGGTGTATCTTCTGATGAAAACATCTTTGAGGAGTTAGAGGATGGGGATGTTCATCTTCCCCTCATGGGTACACACCAATCAAAAAGATCCTCTATCTTGATCGAAGAGACTAAAGAGATTAACTTGGGCACCAAAAATGAACCATAGATCACATATGCGGCAAGTTTGTTGTCAATGAAGGAGTACCAAGCATTGTCTGACATTTCTCAACAAGGATCAATCAAATTTTCATGGTCATATTCTAATATTTTAGGGCTCAATCCTACATTAGTGGTCCATTACTTTGATGTTTGTCTTGATGCCAATCCTGTTAAATAAAAACTCAACAAGATGCATACTCAAGTGGCCCTATTGGTCAAGGTAAAGCTCAAAAATCTATTGGAAGCTAGTTTTATTTAGCCTATAGATTACTCTAATTGGATCTCTTATATTTTTCTTATTTCCAAGCTGATTGGGGTCGTCTGCATTTTATCCAACTTTAGAGATCTCTACAAAGCCTACCCAAAAGATGAATTCCTGCTTCCCAATATTGAAATCCTTGTATATTTGACAATGGGTCATGCTATGCTATCATTAATGGATAGTTTTTTAAATTATAATCAAATCTTCTTTGTAGTGGAATATGAGCAAAAAATGACTTTTACAACTCCATGGGGAACTTTCTGCTATCAAGTCATACCCTTTGGTTTGAAGAATGTGGGTTCCACATATAAATGATCCATAATTTTCATATTTCATGATCTCATTCATATCATCATGGAAGACTATGTGGATGATTTTCTAGGTAAATCAAAGACTAGAGAAGAACACCCTCCTATTTTGGAATGCATTTTCACTCAATTGGAACAATACCGATTATGTCTCAATTGACAGAAGTGTGTCTTCAATGTCACCTCAAGTAATTGGGATTCATTATGTCTATGGGAGGAATTAAGGTTGATACAACTAAATTCAAAGAAATTATGGACATACCTCCTCCTAAGACACTAAAATGGTTGAGAAACTTGTAAGGTAAAATCCAATCCATCCCATAGTTCATTGCTCCGCTTGCTGATAAGTGTCAAACTTTCAATCACTTGGTTCACAAAGGCACCAAATTAAAATGAGATATTAATGTCAATAATGTTTCAACAAAATTAAAGAATATTTAGCTAATCTAGTCATACTCATGCCTCCTATATCAGGAAAAACCCTATTTATATATATTTTTGCTACCACAGTGGCACTTGGGTCACTTCTGGTTCAACATAATGAGAATGAGAAGGAAAGAGAAATGTATTACATCAACCACATATTTTTTGGCTATGAAATTAACTACCCACCCATGGAAATGGAATGCTTGGTAGTGGTCTTCAATTCTCAAAATCTCAAACATTACATTCTTAGCCACCCAATCAAACTTATCTCTAAAGTTGACCCCCTTAAGTATCTACTATCATGAACGTCTTTGACATGCTGTATGGAAAAATAGGTCATGCTTCCTAATGAGTTTGATATTGAGTATGTAGACCACAAGGAAATCAAAGTTCAAGTCATCATGGATCAATTAGTAGATGCTCCTTTAGTGGATGCATACCCATTGGTCATATTTTTTTAGATGAGTATGTATTCAATATCACTAAATAGGCACCATGAAAGTTATACTTTTATTTCTCATTCACTCAACATGGCTTTGGCTTGGGAATCCTCTTTGTCACCCCTCAAGGTGATTTTATACCTAAATCATTTAGATTAGCCTTCCCATGCATAATTTTTTTTTTGAATATGAGGCTTTTATCACTAGCTTGAAGATATCAATCTAATGGAATATTAGTTAGCTACATGTCTATATGGTATTTCTCAACTCATCATTAAATAGGTCAATAATGATTTCTAGACTAAAGATGATAAGTTTCTTCCTTACAAATGGATGGTCAATGAATTCAAGAAATATTTTGACTACATCTATTTTGAGCAAGTTCTTCATCTTCAAAACAAAGTAGCATACACAATGGCTACAATTGGGTCCTTATTAGATATGACTCATGATTGCCATGAATGCGAATTCTTGGTTGAGAAACTATTGATTCTTGCGTATGATCTTCCACATATGAAAATGGTGTGTGAGATCACTAGTCCCCAATCTCCTTAGTATCACGACATCTACACCTTCCTCCATGACAAAATTTTACCACTTAATCTCACTCAAAACCAATGCTGATACTTCATCCAATTATCATCCCACTACACCATCCTTGGAGACAACTTATATCATAGGGGATATAATGGTTCTTTACTATTGCGCTTAAACAATATCCAAGCCAAATTGACATTAAACAAAGTGCACAGTGGTATTTGTGGGGCTCACACAAGTGGTATGATCCTTGCAAAAAATCTTCTTCATATAGGTTATTACTAGCCTACAATAGAATATGATGCATATGAGTATGTTAAGAAGTGCATTCCTTGTCAGCAACATGCAGATTTAATACATGTACCTTCTCAAGCATTGCAAACTATTGCCTCACCATGACCCTTCTCGTAATGGGGTCTTGATTTGGTCAATAAGATACATCATTCTTCATCCAATGGACACACCTTCATCATCACCACCACTGAATATTTCACTAAATGGGTGGAAGCCATCCTACTCACCCTCATCACTGACATCCAAATTTCAAAATTTATCTTGTATCATATCATATACCTAATATGGTATTCCCTTTTCCATCATTATTGATAATGGTAAACCATTAAAAAACCAACATGTGTGAAAATTGCATGAGCAATTCCACATCCAACATCATTGGTCCACTCCATATTACTTCAAAGGTAATGGCAAAGATCAGGCAACTAATAAGACCTTACTCAAAATTCTTAAGAAAATTTTCAATGGTTGGTTGTGACTAACATCTCCATCTAAATATTTCCCTTTAGGTTTACCTCACTAGCATCCTTACCCCTATCGGTGCCACCCTATGCTCCTTAGTATATGGTGTTGAAGCTATATTTTCAATAGAAGTTGAACTCCCATAACTACATATCTCATTAAAGTATATTATCAATGATGAGAAGTATCAGGTTGCACACTTGAGTCAATTAGAGATTTTGGATGAATGAAGCCTCAATGAATAAAAAAATCCTCAAGCTTATCAGAATAAGATATAAAGAAGCTACAACAAGAAGATTATACCTCAATAATTCTATCTTGATGATTGTTTTTTAAGAGAATCAACAAAATCAACAAGACTGAGAAAATAAAGGAAAGTTTGAGGCTAATTGGTTAGGTCCTTATGTCATCACTACTAAGTATGGTTCAGGAGCTTATCAGTTGGCTACACTCAAAGGTGAACCCTTGGATGAACCTATAAAAATCATTCATCTTAAATAGTTCTACTCCTAAATCAACTGATTCATCCCACCATCCAAAAATCCAAAAATACATAATTTTTTTAAAGAATATCAAAAAAATAGTAAAGAGAAATAAGTCATCCTATTGTGAAAAATACCCTTGGTGGCGCCTTGGACAAATATGTTTGGTAAAAACCTAGAAATAGGTGCCACTCATATGGGGTATAAGAATTATCTACATCACCTCCCCTTTTCCATGTGCTTTCATTCGTCCACTTGCCATTCTATCCATACTCATATCCTCTCCATCCTATTTGCACCATCTCCATCACCTCCTTATCCATCCCAATCCCCCTATCCATCTCATGAATTTTTTTGGTTGAGTATTCAACAAGTTGGCTTTACTATCCTAGTTCTTGAGCTTCACTCATTATTTTGAAGTGCACCCCTAGGTCCTAATGTATTCTTGTTATTCAAAGTTATTTCATCATTTTAGTATTTTGTTAGTTGCCATTGGTTGTATATAGTGTACATAGTGTTAGTATTATGTCATCATATAGACCTATCATTGTACATAGTTGTCATCATGTCCCATCCTTGTGTCTATTCTATCACCAATATCCCTTATCAAGCTAGCACTTCAACAAAATCCACTAGCCCCCTCGGGTTTCAAGTATCTTGATCATCTCTTGTCATAGGAATCCTAGAATCTATCCCATCCATCTTTTATCTTTGCAAGATATATTGTTCCTCAAACTAGACCACATCAACCCATCTTTCATCCTCATGGAAAATGATATTTGAGATCTCTTATTATTTTTTCAATGCTTTCAACTTCTTTTTTATCTTTTTGAGCTTCCTACTCTACCTACTCAAGGTCGCCACGATCCATCATATCATGGTGTGCTTTGACTAGTAGAAATAGGGGCATGTATTGGTTTTTCATCATTGTGTTTTCTTGGTTGCCTTGCATTGTACTCACCAAGAGCCATTGTGATCTTGTGTTATGTTGGGGCATCCTTGTATGCTTGTGGTTTTACAACATTGGCGCCTCCAAATCCCTTCACAAATTTGTATGATGTTGGACTAAATTTTGTTTGTTGAGTCAATCCTATGCATAAGATACTATTTCACCTTGGTTCCTCATACTCTGGTGCATAGTATCCCATGCTATATCAAATTAGGTGCTCACTACATGATATTCTAATATATAACACCAATTTTCTTAAATTTTCTCCTACATCCTACCATTTTCCATTCCCATCAGCCTATCTTTCATATCACTATCGTTATCTTTTCCCTAATCATTGGGTTTTGAATTTGCAAGTATTTCTTTTCTTCGGTTTTCCTATCAAGTTTTGTTTGATTTTGGTTGATATACTATGGTTACATCTATCGTCTACCCATCCACCACCTTTCATCATTTCATTATCATTTTGATACATTAAGTTGGTTAGAATTTGTTATTCTAAGAATATTGTCATCATTTTTATTATCATATTGTTGCATTAAGTTGTTTAGATTTTGTTATTCTAAGCATATTTTCATCATTTTCATTATCATTTCACTACATTAAGTTGTTTAGAATTTTTTATTCTAAGTATCTTATCATCATTTTCATTATCATTTCATTGCATTAAGCTGTTGAGAATTTTAACTAAACATATTTTCATCATTTTCCTTATCATTTAGTAGCATTAAGTTGTTTAGAATTTTTTATTCTAAGAATCTTTTCATCATTTTCCTTATCATTTAGTTGCATTAATTTGTTTATAATTTTTTATTCTAAGCATCTTTTCATCATTTTTCTTATTATTTTTCATGCATTAAGTTGTTTAAAATTTGTTATTCTAAACATCTTTTCACCATTTTCATTATCATTTAGAGTATCTTAGGTTGTTTATGATTTTTTCTTCTAAGCATATTTTATCACTTTCAATGTCATTTAGCTTGTATTTAGTAGTTTATGATTCATTTAGATTACATTTCATTACTCATTTAAATCCATTATGTACTGTTATCATATAATTAGATTCATCCATTATATTTAGTTACATTACATATTAATCCATGTGCATACATTTATCATTTATCATTTATATCCACACATAAATAAAATGCATATATCATCATCACATATCATCAATAAGTATAATAAATTATCATAACATCATTAGAACTCATCTAAATATACACATATCCATCTTGCATCACACATAACATGCATAAAATACATATAGCTACAACTTTCATCACCATCCTCAGTATCATATGTCATCACTTACATCCCATATATCTAATCATACATACACATCGCATTCATAATACATCCATCACATGAATCCATATCCATAAATAAATTAGTATAAATGTCCATATCAAAACATGTATGAATGTCCATCAAAAAAATAAATGTCCATAGTAAAGTCAATGTATATGAATCAATATAATAATTATACATATACATCCAAGATCAATGTACTGATCAAAATAAATATTGTCATCTGTACACAAGGGCTCATCAAAAAATTGTTATAACCTATGTATCATCTCAAAAATTCCACCTGAATCATCTCACTATCCTTGATACTTGGTGCTACCTACATCTAAGTGTGTGGGGGATGGTGGCATGCCCCTTGATGTCATTGATACTCCTCCTCCACCTCCCCAAGGGGGTCCCATTGACCCACTCCTCCCTAATCCCAACTACACTGATTGAGACCCACTCTATTTTGATCTCTGTTCCTTTGAGAAGCTCGACTTCCTCTTTGCCTTTGGGATTGAGGCATGATACACATATCTATAGTACTGAGTCTCCCACTTTTCTCATATGAAATATTTTTCGATCTCGACTATCCCCCTTCTCCTCCTTGGGATCTTCCTATATCTTGCTCCATCTTGCAGTGCTCCCTATCCCCTTGTAGTCACAAACTCTCCAACTCCCATGCATCCCAAGCTAACCTAAGGCTACCCATCTCCACTATGAACATCTCCAAATCTCCTTGTAAACTATCTAATCACACCTGAAGACTATCCATCTTTGTAATCCATGTGGCCATGTCATCTTGTATTGGTTGTAGCTACCTTTGCAAATTTTCCATCCTACTCTCTACCTGAGCCAATCTGCTCTCTGAGTCATTGTACTCCTCCTCCTCCTACTGTGGAGGTGTAATGTCCTCTAGAGGAGGAATTATTGGTGATATCCTCTCCTCCCCATCCATGTCCATCTACTCTACCTCCACCTCCTCATCCGCCTCTACCCCTCTCCCTCTTTGCTCGATCCTAACATCTCCTCCTCCACTATGTCCTCTCCCACCATTCACTTATTTCTACTAATCACCCTCCTCCTTCTCATCCTTTGAGTCTCTCCCATCAAAAACTCCATCCTCCCCACCACCACTATTCCCCTTGTGGGTACCATGTTCTCTAGCCTATGACTCGCCCACTAGTCTACATACTGCTAGGTCACCCCGGGAACAACAACTCCTCCTCCAAAAATTCCTCGAAGATTGTGCTACTATTGTTGGGGCTATTTGAGGCCCCATTTCTCCTATCTCCCATAATAGTTGAGAAAAAATCTCTGGACTCTTCAAGATGTCTTGGACCACCCTGAACTACTATGTCACTCAATCCGACCTATACCTCTCAATTAGAAAGGGGTGCCTCGAATAATGCAACAAGGAATAAACATATACTTTCTTCACTCGCCACCCTCCTCCCAACTATCCACCTCCATATAAAACCTCTAGAAAATGTCCCCCTCCTCTAGCTTTTCCATCAATCTCCAACAATGTACCATATTATGTACCTCTTGATATTTTAGCCCCAATCTCCAACTGAACACCATAGGCTCGTTTTGTGCCCTATCTATCCTCTCTCCCACTATCCTAACAACACTTATATGCTCCCATGCCTATATTTGTAGGAGGGTGATGTGCGTGAGGCTCTATTCTCCTCTTTAGTACACAACACACATATCCTTGTACTATGCCAATAAGCATGGTCCCCATACATATTGCCATTGTCACTCCACTATCCCTACCACCACATTCCTCAATATCAAGCTAAAGAATCAACCAACCTTATCGGGTAAGAGCACCCCACTGATCAATTCTCCTAGATATAATGCCATCCCTAGCACTAGATCTTTGCATCAATCTACATCTAATTTCCCCCTCAAGTGGGCATGTTCGATCTACCAAACAGTCTCTCTAGCAAATCGAGTACCACCTACATTCTCGATGATAGTACTCATGGTCCTCAGATGGGTAATATCAGGATCCTCCACACATCCTCTAGGGTAACCATCATATCCCATTTCAAGAGATGGAAAGTTCTCATATTTGAGCTCCATTACTCCACTAGCATTGTTAGAAGTTGTATGTGTGCTCAGATAATTGACATCCTCACCACATATTCTAGGCCGCATGCATCCATGCATGCCCAATAGTCTTCCAAGGTAATTAGGGTTAAAATGAATAGTAATTAACCCCTAATTATTATTTATAATAAAACCTAATCACCCTTTTTAGCTCCCATTTCTTCCTTGTAGCTCCTTTTTCTTTTGTTCCTTTGCCATCCTTCCTCATTTTTCATCATAGATATGCTGCTATTCCTTTTTTCCATCTTTTGAGAGGCCACCTATGCCCCTTTTTTCCATCCATCCTCTCAAGGGGGCATCACTTCCTCTACTCTACTTTTTTCTTCTATTTCTTCCAATTCCTCAATGCTGGGGCATCTCCTCATCTAGTTCTTCCATCAAGTTGACTATATTTTTATCTTCTTCAATTTTTTATTTATTTAACGTTATTTCAAAGAGGGGAAAAATCTAGACACCTAAAATTAACCACTTGAATTTGGTCAATTTTATCCTGTCATTCCATCTAATCTCCTTCTATCCATGTTAATTAAATAAAATTTTGATTATTTAATTAATATCATCAATTTACCCCTTAAATCTGCTAAGGTCCCAAGGTAATTAATTTATTAATTATTTACCCTATCTTTTATTCCCCCTTCTTCTTTAAATTAAATAAATACATTTATTTATTTAATTTAATTACTTTATTCCCCCACAAGAATTAAATAAATTATTTAATTCTCCATTTTTCTCTTCCCACTTGTCACATCCTCCATAATTCCTCATTATCTCCTAACTAATCCTAATTCTAATCCACCTCCTAATGATGTGCACACACTTAAGTATGGATTAAGATGTTTGACATCCTCCAACTTTTCCCATTTACATTCTAATTATCCCTCATTAAGCCTAATCGTCACCTAACTCATCCCCTAATCACTTGCACATTCCTAATCCCATAATTAGGAAAGGGATAATCTCCTTTCCATTTATTGCTACCCACTTTATCCTCTAACCCTTAAAAGTTTTCCCCTTTTGGAAAAGCAACCCCACATGGGTCCTTTATCCAAAGTACAATTAAGGAATTCAAAATCCTTTTATTCCTGTCCATCCCATACCTTGGGGATGTTGGACAACGAGGGCCTTTATGATGAAGATCTTCCCCATCTCCCAAAGTAATTTCCAAGTACCAATCTCCCTCTCAAGCCTCCACATGGTGACACTTGTCACCATCCTAGGCCTTCAAAGATCACTTATCCCCCCATATCCTCTCATGATGCCACTTGGGATCATCTCATGAGTGGAGGTGTCTCAACCCTTTCTAGCCATTGATCTCCCATCATGCAATCCTAGCCTTTCATTCATATCTCCTCTCATCAAATGCAAAACATTTAGCCATTTTTTTGAGGATCTTGCAATTTATCATCTTTTGAGAAAACTGGTAATGTTATGCTACCAAAATTCCCCTGAGCACACATCAAATTTGATCACACCGGGGCAATCCATACATCGAGAGCTTTAACATACTAGGTCTTCATCGAATTCCTATTAGGTTTGAGCTCTTTATGCCCTAATCTTTATTATTATTTTAAATTTTGTGTTTGTCGAGTTTTATTGCAATTTCTTTATTTTAAACATAATTTCATTGCACATAGTTAGTTTATCAACTACTACCAAAATATTTTCATACTGGTTCTGAGTTTTGGGTAACCTAGTCATGAAGTCTATCAAAATTACTGACCATTAGTGCCAAGGAAGATCATGAGTATAGAGGGTTATTACAAGATGACAATGTTTTGCTTTAACTCACTAGTATTCAAGACATCTGGTGACATAAATAACTATCTCCTTCATTCAGGACCAAAAGTAATGAGTTTTTAAATATGCATACATTTTATTTACCCCTAGGTGTGCTTGATAGGGCACATTATGACCTTCTAGTGAGAATTTTCAATCTTAAACCTCCCTCTTCAAGTACATAAATTTGGAGGAGGTAATGAAGGAATCCATCATTTCCCACATGGTACTCGATTGTGTTAATACTTCACTACAATTCTAACTTCATTTTTTGACAAAAGGGATCTCGTGCCTACATTTTCTTTATCTTTTCTACCAATTCAAATTTTAGCTGAGTTATTACAACTAATCTAGCCCTATGACTTAAGGCATCTACAACTCAATTTTCTTTCCCCTTAACATAAGAAATATCCATTTCATATTTTCGTAGAAATTCCAACCATATTCTTTGTTGTGCATTCAAATTAGGTTGTGTGAACAAATATTGGAGTCCTTTGTAATTGATGTTCAACTTGAAGGGTCTCCCTACCAAACAGTGTTTGCATACCTTCAAGGCATGTATGATTATGACTAGCTCTAAGTCATGGGTAGGCTAGTTGAGTTCATGATCCTTCAATTTCCTAGACTTGAAGGAAATCACACATCCATTTTGTATTAGAACTCCACCAAGACCATCTAGAGAAGCATCTGTCCATACTACAAATTGTTTTTTTGGATCAAGCACTTGGAAGATTGGTGTGGTGGTGAGATATTCCCTCAACTAATGGAAATAAATTTTACATTTCTTTTTCCATTCAAAGTTCTACCATTTTCATTGAAGGGGGGTTATGGGGTTAGATACTTTTGAGAAACTCTCTATGAACTGTCAAAAGTACCCTTCCAATCCCATGGAACTTCTTACTTTAGCCATGTTCTTAGGAATAGGCCAATCTATGATTCGTTGTATCTTGGATGGATCCACTACAATTCCTTGGGATGATATGATATGCTTGAGATAATGTACATTGGGGTGAAAGAAAGAACACTTGGATAATTTACCATATAGTTTATGATCTCTCCACCTTTGCAAAATAATTCTCAAATGCTCCTCATGCGCTTGCATATTTTTAGAG
Source organism: Sequoiadendron giganteum (assembly GCA_007115665.2). NCBI lineage: Eukaryota > Viridiplantae > Streptophyta > Pinopsida > Cupressales > Cupressaceae > Sequoiadendron > Sequoiadendron giganteum. Next base: position 519,842,408 of record CM021102.1, read on the forward strand.
TAAATTAGAATGTCATAAATAAATACTAACATAATTTTTTCTAGGTAGTCATGGAAAACATGGTTCATGAGACTAGTGAAAGTGGAGGGGGAAATTTGTTAGGGGTAAAAGGCACCACCGAGAACTCATAGTGGCCATACCTAGTTTTGAACACTATTTTTGGAATATCGTCTTCCTTTATTCTTAAATGGTGATAACCTAATCTTAAATCTATTTTGGAGAAAATAGTAGCTCCCTTCATCTGATCAAACAAGTCATCAATTCTAGGTAGAGATATCTATTTTGAATGGTCACCTTGTTCAACATCTGATAGTCTTTGCACATCCTCAAGGTTTCATCCTTTTTCTTAATGAACAATACTGGGGCTCCCTAAAGGGACACATTAGGTCAAATTAATCCCTTCTCCATCAGATCTTGCAATTGCATCTTAAGCTCTTGTAATTCAACCATGTTCATTCTATAGGGGGATTTTGAACTTGGCTCAACCCCTGAGACTAGAACTATTGTAAAATCCATTTGTCACTTAGGAGGTAACCCTAAAAACTCTTCAAGAAAGTAATCATGGTATTCTTGAAGGATAGGATGATCTTTGAAACTAGGATTTGGGTTCTCACTATCCTCCTCTACCTTCACTAGATAAATTTTTCTTCCCTTTCTTGCTGCTCTCTTAGCTTACATGAATGAGATCATTCTCAACACTAAAGGTCTTTGAATTACTTAGAGAATCACGGGTCTCTCTTGATCTTTTAGACATTCAATCTTCTTATTATAGCAATCCAACTTGGATTGATGCACCTCTCATAACCAATCCATTCCTAGGATTAGGTCATTAGATCCTAATTGAGTGACCCATAGATTTACATTAGTCTCAATAATTTTTAAGTTGATTTCAACACCTTGTAGACAAAACTTGATCTTTTGTATCTTACCTGAACCAAGCTCAATCTCTATATCCTCTTTTCTTAGACTCTTATGACCAATTTTACATATTGTATTATATTAAGAGATATAAAGCTATTTATGGCTCCTAAATATTTTATAATAAAAATAGGTTGGTCAAAAAGTGTACCTTGGAGCTCTATTAGGGAGGCTTTTTGGTCTGCTTAAAATTATCCACAACTGCATAAATTAGAGCGATAGGATTGGTGGTCTTGTTTGGATTCTTAGGACACTCACTCATGTAATGGTTACCTCTGCATGTCCAACATCCTTCCACCGGTCCTCTTTTGACTTCCTTTCCTCCCATGGAGTGAACCTGATCCACTTGCCTGGATGATTTTTGTCTTTTGTCTCCCTTTTCTTTCCAAATTTCTAACCCTTTATTCTCATTATAATTTTGGTCCCTCGTAAATCGTAGAGAAACATTTCCATTAGGCTTAGATTCTTGAGAATCCTTCTATTTATTATCTGAGTAATTAGAAGAATGGTATTTTAGTTTTCATTATTGCATGCTCTTCTGCTTCTCCTCAATGACTAAGAGTACCTCCACATCTTAGTTCAAATTTTTAGGTCAAGAAAGCTTGGTGGTGTATAAAATATTTTTATTCAATCCTAAAATAAACTTGTTTACCCAATCCTCTTCTTCTTTCATATAGTGCACATGAGGAAGAAGGTTCATGAAATTGGCCTTGTGTTATTCTATCCACATCCCCATTTATGCAGGGAGTGAAATTCAATCATCTTTTGATATGGATGATGGGAAGATAAGTAATCCTTTTGAAATCACCTGGTGAATTTGTCCTAAGTCAACTAACTTACATCATAATTTTTTATTTTCACCAGATGGTCCCACTATAGCAAGGCTTCACCTTCTAGTTAGTTGATGATGATTCTAGCCTTAGTATTATAATTTAGTTCCAATAGCCAAAAATATATTTATCCCAACTAGCCAAGCTTTAACCACATATCCACCCTTGGTACCATCAAAATTAGGTGCTTGCATATTCTTCAATTCTCAAATCATTGATTCCTTTCCCATACCTTGTTGCTTCCTCGTAAGAGTGACTATAAGTGGATCCAATTTCATATTCTAGATTAGTCCACTCATTGAGCTCCCTATCTGGCTCCTTAATCCCTATGATAGTGCTATGGTTGGCTCCTTGCTCCTTTTGCTTGGTCAATTCCTCAATTTTCTACTCTTGTGATGCTATTTTTTCACTAAGGGAATTCAACTCAGTTGCAAATCCTTTGGTATAGTAGGAGGTGGTGAAATTACACCCCTCCTTAATGTCCTCCTCATTACAAAAATTTGTTCTGCGATGTCAAGGAGAGTATTATTTAAATTGAATTTATTAATATATTTTAAATTTCTTAAGTCTTGTTTGTTAAAAAAATAGAAATTGTAACAAAATTCAAAGGAAAACTTAATATACACAAAATTCTATAAAATACTCAATAACATAATGATAAAATAATTATATATATACTCTCATTAATAGTTAATATTTTTACATAATCACAACAATGATTATTTAATACTAGCTCTTCCTCTCCCACATACATAGTTCTAGTTAAATAGAAAGAATTTCCTCCTCTTTGGGTTGTTCCTCATTTCAATTTCTCGTAGTTATAGATGCATTATCATGAACTTGGTTATACTCCACAATAGATTCCTTGGAGAGATTTGGTGCATTGCATCTACAATCAAAAGGAAAATCCTTGATAGCTAAGGGTTTGGTCTTAGAGGTTGGACGTGGGCATTCCCTTGGGGGATCGTAACTCTTGGAGGATTTGGATAGTTCCTTTCCTTTGTGAATCTCAAGTTGTTTTATGGTTTCAACCAAGGGTTTGGTGTCAAATATAGTCTCAACTTCAATTGTTGGCAATACAATGACAAGGGCCTTGGATTCTTTTGGGTCATCCTGTCAAGGGTGTTGTTTCCCTGAAGCCTTCTTTCTTCCTTTCCTTTCATGACCCATGATTTCCAATATCAAATAGTCATATTAGTGAAATGAAATGGGAGAAACTAGATCCTAAGGTTGAAATCTAGGCTTTGACACCTATGTGACAACAACCCCAACGAGATCCAAAAACAAGTAGAATTTTTTTGACAAAATTACTATTAGCAATACAAGTTTATTTCTAGCAACAATTTCATTTACTGTTCATGCTTATAGCTAGTCAATCCATTAATTCTAGTGATTTAGAATAAAAAAGCCAATAAAGCAATCCAAAATAACATTACCTAAAACTTACCATAATTTTTCTACAAGGTCATGTGGAGTACATGTCTTGAACCTACCTTAGTTCACCTTAGGGGAGAAATATGATCCCTCCAAGTAGATATAATCCCTATCCACCCCTCCAAGAACATTTTGTGGCATAGGATGAGAGAGTTGATAACTATGCAAAAAGTTTGTGTGTAAGGTCAACTTCCTAATGACCATCTACCCAAGGTGTTCCAACCATTGGTAATATAAGATACAAACACCGTGTCAAGTTTTACCACTTCATTGATATAAAGTATATCCATTATGCTACCTACATTAAGCCTCATTAGAAATTATCTTCCTATAGTCTATAAGACAACTAAGTAAGCAAGGTGGTTGATTGCTTGCATTATGTTGGCCTTAAGGCCTACATGCTAGTAGTGGAAAACCATCCAATCCTTGAGAATACTCTAGATTTACATCACCGAAATTTTGCTAGCTTCAAGGCCCACATGATTTTGGAATAATCTATGTCAATGCCCAAGGGTAAAACTTACATTCTGCTGACATAGTATGCTCATTGATTCCTGTCAATATCAAGCATGGATAAGCTTATCTCTGAGTGATTCATAATATTTTTCCATCGATGAACACCTATGATGGATAGGAATAGCTTATGCATTAGAGGATTACCACCTTTATCTATACCCTTGTAGGGTCCTACTTGATTTGTTGTCATTAAAGTTAGTGAATGCACCCAACCTAACACTATAACTGGAAGAGAGGTTCCTAATTAGGAGTAAGTAGATTCTAAACCCAACTACCTCAAATGATCAACTACCCATTCTGGTGTTTTGATATATGAGGGTTTCGAGATACATTCATTCCTAACTTTCTATGGTTGTTACTCAATTAAAAGGAGTTAACTATTCACACCTAGCAATAGTCGATAAGGTAGTCAACTTGCTACACATTTGGTGATGGTTTGCTACTTCCATTTCCCCTGGTTCAAAAGGTATTTTAGTTATTTTAAGTCTAATTAAAACCATGAATGGACTCCAAAAAGTGTATATAGATGGAACATTATTCGCTCCTAACTCATTTTGACTAGATGTGGGAATAACTAGCCCTTTCCCCTTTGATAGCCCATGATCCCTACTTCTTCCCAACCCAAAAAGGTAGAAGCATAAATCTATTTATTTGCTAGGTATAATTTTCTATATGAAAAATTTCTCATTTTAAGATAATATTTATCCATTTTTACTAGTATTGACTGTCTTATCAGTGAGCACCTCATTACCTAAGATGTAATATAGTTATATGAACCTTATCTCACTATCAATGCTAGATTTCTGGACCTTAGCTCACTATTCCTTAGTTTTCATTATGTTGTTTCTTTCTTATTGCGGGTTATACCGAGCTAAATTAGTTTAATGTATAAATTTATTATATCTAGTTCCATCATACTTGACATTTATTAAATAACTTCACTTATTCAAATAGATCATCAACACATGACAAAGTAAGGACGGTTTTAATAGAAATTTACTACTGTTATGTTATTTTCTGAGCATAATCATTTTTAGTACCACTTAAAAATAAAGTAGGATGAATTTAAGAATTTAATTTAAGAAAGGTTGAATAATAGACAACCTTTGTAGTAGCAAAAATAGGTTTTTTATCCTTACTCACACCATCAAATTTGTATCCAAGCTTTCTAAGGCCTTTCCATCAAATCCATTTTGACAATACCCAACTACAATGTCATTTCTAGAGGTATTTTGTCAAACAATTCAAGTCTCTTGTCTATGCTTCTTAGTTGTGATCTAAATTACCTATGTTGAGAGAAGTGAGAGAGAAGGAAACAATTATGTTATTATTTAAATGTTGAAGGATTAATTTCAGGTAGTTAGCCATGGTCTATAATTATAAATTAATTATTTAAACTAGACACAGTCATTTCTAGGTGAATCTTTGAACAAGGTAAAATATTATAATAAAAATGAGTGAGAAACCTATTGTGATAGTGTTTAAGTCAAAATTTATGTATAATGTTTTACATAACAAAATTTCCAAGTGATGGGAATGGGCAAGCATAGCCCAAAAAGGGGTATTTAGAGTTGGCTAGGGTTGGATTTTCTTCTAGCATAAAACAAAATCTCCCGAGTTGCTAAAATCATCAAAAGATTTTAATAGTCATTTCTTGTTAATAACCATGTGTTCAAGAGCACAAACCATAAAATAAATGGAAGGCACAAGAAGACCTGGTATAATGGAATCCAAAATGGTGAGTTGTTCAAAACCTTGAGTTGTTGCATCTCTCCTACTAACTTTTCCCAGAGACTTCACACCTCTATAATGGCATTTATTTTTCTCTTTGATTTTTCTCCTCCTTAAATGAACTTCCAAATTTCATATTTAAAGAGAATGGGCCGAGTCTCCAACATGCACATCGATTTTTGGTCAATATCTACAAATTCACACCCTTCCAGAAGATCACCATGCTTCCTAAGGGCATGGTCTCTATGCTTCCGCCATTCCTCATCAGTGCATGTTGTCTCCCAACCACAGAAAGGGGTATGCAACATTAAATTTCCTCTCATGGGTTTTTCCTACATGCCAAAACCTTTGTTCATTTTATTTAATTTTTTCCTCTCATGCGATTTCTTCCTTTTTCTTTCTTCTTGTTTTTCATTTCGGTGGCTTGGCTAAACACTAATCCTTCAATAATAATTTCAATTGGTTCATCTCTCACTTCTTATATTTATATTTATTGTCTTCAATACTTCACAAATTATTTTAAATTTATTTCATTACCTCATGTCATGCTCCAAGTCTATATATATGCCATAGATATTTGCTTATAGTTAATTTATTTAACCATATACATTTTACCTATATTTTTGTTTATTTTTAATTTTTAATTATTATGAGTTATTTATAGGGATTTATATTTAATTACATTTATTTAATTTTTATTATTATTTGTTTATGTAGGATTATTGAATATTATATTTATATTTATACATGTTTATCCATGAATTTACATTATTGACAATATTTTAATAGATCATAATAATGGGATTAAGTTTGATATATTCTAAACATACAATAGAAATAACCTCAATGCCTAATATCCTAGGGTTGCAAGAGAAATTAATATCCTCGAGAGCTCAATTCATTGCTACAAAATTATCACCTTAGACAACCTTGTAGGTTTGACTACAAGATCATCTAGTAGCATTTATTACTTGATCCTAGATTCAATAAACCTTAGGTTAGGGTCAAGTTACCTATAGAGCATTGGGGTCTGGCTTTAAGTTAGTTTGTCTCTCATCACCATACCACATAATCCAACTCATCTTACATATTGAGTACTTGCACCAACCAAGTCGTTAGTCCAAGTCAGTATAAATAAAATAAAAACATTTAGATTTCACTAATATATGATAAGGTTATACTTATGTTCATTAGTACTAGCATGTTCAAAACATAATCATCATCACACACATAAGTTCCCTTAATCTAGTATGGTCATAAATCAACCACTAGTCTAGATTACCATGGGGCTAGGGGTCATGTAATAAAATTATGAGTCCTACAAGGATATGACAAATTGTCAGTTATAGGCTATTCTCAACTACAATGAATAAGAGATTGAACATTATCTTTTTGACAAAAATTCTCACATGAGAAAGAGCTTAGAAATGGAAAATTTTATTATCTATTTTTGAAACAAACTTAAAACCTTTATTCAGACAAACCCCAAAATAGTTAGCATATCTAGGTTGGTGATGAACATTTCCCATGAAATCACAATTGGAAAGAATTTGAATTTTGTTTTTAACATGTGAGGGAAGTAAAACTGAATCTAACATGCAAACCATCCAAAACTTATTTAAGCATCTTGAATGTTCTCAAATATATGACCATCAACACATTTTATGCCATCTTCTATTCAATTGTCAAAATGTTGATATACAAATTTCCAATACTAGCAAGATCCTTTAAAGTATAGAATTTGGTGTGCATTAAAAATAACTATTCATTTGAAACACAACAATGCATATCCAAAAGCCTAAATACTATTCTTATTCTATTTCCTATCTAACTATATAAAAAAAATGCAAATAGACTCAACAGGGCTTGAACCAAGATCAAATTTTCACTAACACCGTCAAACAATTTTGAATGAACTGTGAAATTATTTACATCCAATCTCATGAACAAAAATAGGAAAGAATGGAAAGGAGCTTCTCAAATTTTATATTATGTAAGACTCGTGAATAAGTAAATAATTGCATTATACAACCCAAGTCTGAGCGATTGAATTTTTGGGAGATAAATAATACCAAGGCTATGATAAAAATAAAAAATATTTTTCTTTACATAAATTTGGGGGAAAATAGACTAAACTATTTTTTTTCAGTTATTTTTTTTCAATTATCAAAAAAACTTAAGTTAGTAAAGCCTATCAGCCAATTACCATTGCCAGCCTTGTCATGACCACAATGACCTCAACTCTCTCCTATAATTTTCACTAATTTCTACATGGAATATCCTTCTTCATAAAATAAAATATACAAAAAATACATTGCATGAAAACCTAGATATTTTCCATGTAAGAAAGAGCAAGAAAGAAAATTAAAAAAGATCAATGTGGGAAACATTTTTATTGGGTATAAAATTTAAGAAACATTGATTCATGAACAAATTTATGTTTGCAAGATATGTTATGAAGGATGAGTATACAATATTCATAATAGCACTTGCATCGGAAGGAGGTGCAAGGGTTATGCCGATAGAAAATTATATATGAGTTAATATGTTAGAGAGTACAATTTTATATGTACATAAAAGATACATTAATTTAATTTACAATATCTTAGGTATAGAATTATATATTTTATGTATGCAATTTTTAAATACAATTTTGATTCTTTTTATCCAACTTTTATTAACTCAAATAAAGATATTGCAATTTTGTATAACTAGAGATGAAGTCTATTAATCAATGTAAAAAAAATTACATTAAAAATAAGTAATGGGTAAAAAAGAATGAACACCAAAATATCAACAATCTCAATTAAATGTCACATTTGAATCTATTTAATTAATTAAATTGTATTAAAAATAATATAAATAATTTCTATTTTTTTTAAAAAACTTATAATAAACCATAAAAATCTAAAATTTCACATAAATTTATTATTTAAAAATGTTCAATCCCAACTACAATTTTATTATTGTTTAATTACCTATGTGCTATAACAAAAGTGCAAGTAGACTTATAATTTATTTATTCTTTGTTAATAAAATACAATAAAAAATAGTTTTTAAACAATTATGAATTTATTTATTGTGCTTGAAGTGAAGTGTTTGGAATTGTTTTCTCTAAATGAAAGATCATTTTTTTAATAGTTGTTATGTGAAAGGAACTAAAGATTCGTACACATTTTGATGAAATTTGTAATAAAAAAATCTAAGTAAATACTATCTATCTATACCTTTTTTTACATACCTAAGAGTGCTCTATAAAAAATTACAAATCTGGTAGTATTTACTGAAATATGCTTTGTGCTTATATTCCACTCATGCTGGCAGGCCCACAATGAATTAAATTTGGCGAAAAGCCTATATACAAGTCAATTAATAAAACAGATGAGAAAGCGTTGTATATCGGTGGAAAAAAAATTGTTTACCAGTCGAGAAGAGTTGTAAACCAACGTGAGATAGGTTTTGGCTCAACGTTCATTCTATATATAACCTATCGGCTAATTAGAAAATGGTTTAAAATAAATATTGGCATATGGCTATGGAGATTGTCTCATAAGTGTTGTCATTGATGGCAACCCAAGTCATGTAACTTAAGTATAATTTTGTTTCCTACCGGTAGAACAAAATAAAGAACATGGCATCCAGTTAAAGGCATAAAAGTTGATCTAAACACCTTACCAGACAAATATTTTGGGTTATGAATCTCTGAAGAAGGTTTGTTGATGTTTTTAGTATCTTGGTTTTGGTGTGCACTCACTGGTAAGTGATCTAGAACATACAGTGCACTAATTTGTTGATTATCTATGATAGAAGGTTGACCTGACAAGGATAGAAATCATGGATGTATAATATGTAATTAATTATAAGTTTTTGTGCTAGATTAAGTGTTATTTGGTTCCTCTCTTTGTCTTAACCGGCTTTGGAGGATGCACATAAAGATTTAGTAGTGAATCTGGCCGAAAAGTTAAAAGTAACTTAATATTTTGTAAAGCCAACTGGTGGATGAATGGATCCTTGATTGTGGATATACATAAGAGGTTGTTCTTATCAGTTAAATATATGAGTGTATGTGAACACAAGGATGTGTGTAAAAAAGTGTGAATTGTGAGATCCAACAGTGCAGTAGTGCAAATTTGATCATAAGTGATGCGGAGAACATAAAAGAACAGAATGGGGTAGAGCGAAGTGTAGAGTCAGAAAGTAGATCCAAAATCATATCTATGAGCTTCACTAGAACTGTCACTTGGCATAAGTTGATGCTACTATCTCAGTTCACCCTTCAAATGGTTTTAATCTAAAATTTATATGGTAGTAAGCCTTTCTCTTGAGCAGTGAGCTCTAGGTAGTGTGCCTGAATGCAAGTGCATTCCCTTTTGTAAACAATTATATTTTGAGTACTCAAATTATGGATTAACCCCCACTGTGGTTTTTCCCCTAACAGGGTTTCCATCCAAAAATCTATGTGTCATGGTGTTATGAATGTTTACTTTGAATGCATACATCTTTTCTTTAATACAATGGTGAAATGGTTTCAAGTTTTAGATGCATGGAGTTTAAATATTGTAGAACACTAATTCACCCCCCTTCCAGTGTTCCCTTGAGTCCAACAAGAAATAGTTCACCAAAAATTCACATGCTGAAAATATAGATGTATGAGATTGCTTTTATTTGTGATGTAACCAACCATGTAGATTTTTTTGTTATTAACTTGTAATAATAAACTACCAATAGTTGAATACCTTGTTTTTAAATTAATAAAAAGATTGACATCTTTTTAATATTTGACATAGCGAATATTATTTAAAACCAAAAAGTCTTTGTAGATGATTTTTTTTACATGGATGTATGAGATTCATAATGTAATTTAGGGAGCCTCTCTGCTTAATTATTATAAATAAAAATAATATTGACTTTATAATTATATATTTTAGATTTGTAAATAATATTATCTATACATATTATAAAACATTTAATAAAAGATTAATTTTTTTATTAATTATTTGTTTGAATTTTAAATTTTTGTATTAATAATATTATTAAAAAATATAAATAGTTCCTATAAAAAATAATATTAATAATATATTAAAAAATAAAAATACAAATTAAGCAATCCATCCAAGTAAGAAATAACATCTCAGATGAATTTATTCAGCATATTCCTTTGTTGATTTTTGAAGAATAAAATGAGTTCTTGTTAAAAATATTTACACTAGAAGTAAAAGTGGTTTTTTCTATGCCACTAGGCAAGGCTCCAGGTCTTGATGGGTTTATTGCCATGTTCTTTCAAAAAGGCTGGGAGTTCATGGGGAGAGAAATTTTGTTATCTTTAGAGGAATTAAGGAGAAATGACAATATTTTAAAGGATTTGAATAATACCTTTATAGCGCTAATTCCTAAAAAGCACAACCCCTCCATATTTGCTAATTTTAGACTCATTTCTTTATGCAACACCATCTACAAAATATTTTCCAAAGAAATCACTATGAGACTCACAAAGATCATTCCAAGAATCATCACAAATGAACAAGGTGGTTTTTTTCTAAGAAAGGATACAACTGAATGGCCTTAATAGCTCATGAAACTTTGCACTCTATTAATGAGGATGAAATCCCAACAACGATTATCAAGATCAACACGTTGAAGGCCTATGATAGAATAAATTGGGATTTTGTCCTAAAAGTGCTACAAAAACTTAACTTTTCTCACAAATGGTGTCTTTGGGTTAGTTTATTTATATCACAAACCAAGTTCTCAGTCTTGGTAAATGGCAGTCCAACTAGATTTTTAAATTCTTCACAAGGTGTCAAGAGAGGTGATCCTTTATGGCCTTTCCTTTTAATTTTAATGGAAAAATCTCTAAGTTGGGTAATAATAGGGGCATGAGCTCAAGGTGTATGGCAGGGAATGAATATTCTAAACTCAAACATCATCATGACTCATTCATCATTTGTAGATGATACACTTTTATTTGGAAAATCTACTATTCAAGAAGCAAGAGGTATCAAAAAGGTTTTAGAGGATTATTGCTGGGTATCAAGTCAAAAAATAAAAATAAAATAAGAATATTCTTTTTTTAACACCTCCTCAATGGTGTTAGCATGCATCCTATCCATTCTTGATTTTAAATATGATGAGTTACCAAGCCAATATCTGGGAATCCCATTCTTTTTAGGGTCAAACAGGCTCAAGTTCTATAGTAAAATTTTGACTCAAATTTAAAATAGAATAGCATCCTAGAAGGGAAGATGGATAACAATGGAAAGCAAGCTCACATTAACCAAAAAAATTCTTTCAACTATTCCCAATTATGTTATGTTAGTCCTTAAGCTACCAAAATTAGTGCAACTATATTTAGAGAAAAGCATCTGAAAGTTCCTCTGGCACGAGAACCTTGACAACAAGAAAAAGTGTAAAATCCCACTACTTTCATGGAACAAACCTTGTGAAGATAAAAACATATGGAGGAGCTGGTTTACATAATCTAGAGGCAAGGAATATGGCTTTGGGAACCAAGCTAACATTAAATATTTTTTCCAAACCATCTTCCAAGTGGGATAGAATCATACAAAGAAAATATATGGATTCCCCAATTCTTGAATGAATTTTTACAATGGAAAACCCACTAGAGGGCTCTAAAATGTGGAACATTATCATAAATTTTAGAGAAGTTATCATTCCACGTTTAACTTGGTCAATAAGTAATGGAGAATTTTTTTTGTTTTGGGATGACTCCTAGAATGTCCTTCCACAATTGTCCAAAATCGAGGATTAAAAGAAGCAAGGGTATACTTAAAGCACCATTGAGGAGTAGAAGTAAAAAATTATCTTAAGCTAGAAGATAACATTCACTCAAATTCAAAATGGAAAAACTTCATTGGTTGTAGCTTCCCAATAAACAAAAAGTCTCAACTGTCAAAACTTCTTCAATAGAGACAAATTATGTTTTCCAGGGATCTTGATAGGCTCATTTGGGCTCCTTCCAAGTTAGGAAATTATAAATTTAGCCTAGGATACTCATCAATCATCCAACAAGGGAAAATTGAATGAGAAAACAAGCCCCACAAATTATGTTGGAACTCTGTAATTCTTCAAAAAGCTGGGTTGTTTGCATTTTTGACATTAAACAAATGCATCCTTACCTATGAGAGATTGGTCAAACTGAGAATATCTTCCCCCTTTAACTATGTATTGTGTGGGCAACAAGAAGAGGATGTAGACCATATTATATTAACTTGAAAATTCTCACAATAGTGCTAGTCATGGCTTCAAAACAAATTAAATTGGGTTACACCCCTTCCAGAGCTCTGCTAGCAATTTTTTTGTCGTGGCCAATACTAAATAAAGACTCTTTATTCTCCTCAATTTGGGTAACAAGACCCTCAACGCTAATTTAGTTCTTATGGTGGGAATGAAACAAAAGAATATTTCAAAAGGAGTACCATAAAATGGAAGAAGTAATATGCAAAATTAAAAGATTAATTTATGAGTTAGTAATGTCTAAAGTGTATAAATCAAATGGATCAAGAAAAATATTCTCAAATTGGGATGCAAAAATTTCTTCTCAATGGGAATTGATTCATCCACCAAACCCTACAAAATGGATATCAAAAACCAAGACCAACCACAACAGTATAGTATGGATTCCACCTCCATTGGGAGTGGAAAAAATAAATTTCAATGGGGCCTCTCAAGAGAACCCAGGTACATCTAGTATAGGTTGTGTACTAAGGAACCACTCAGGCAAGATCATTAGTGCCCTTGCACTAAAATTTCCAAATGAAAAAAATAATCAGATTTAGGCACAAACATTACTTGTAGGTTTGAAATTAGCAAAGACAACAAGCATTAAACATATTTGGATTGAGGGAGATTCTATGATCATAATCAATATATGTAAGCAAAAAGCTCAATTAGTTGGTTGTTAAGTGTCATTCTAAATCAAGGCATCAAAATTTTACAAGGTTTTGATTATTACTAGCTCTCCCATTGTTATAGAGAGGGTAATAAAGTAGAAAATATGTTGGGAAATATGGCTTATTACCTAAACGATGTGGAAATACAAATTAGCCAAACATATTTTACTATCCTGCCATGGCACGCCTGACAAATAATGAATTATATCCCATAAAAGGGAGATGATCTAATATTATTTGGGTTTTAAGTGTGTAGGACCCATGGTGTTGAGTTTCAATAGTAGTGTTTATGTCCAGGTTTCTATTTCTATCTTTAACATGGTGCAAGCATCATACATTAAACATCTCAAGATGTGTTGGTTACTAGTGCCATCAGTTTCCTTTTGCAGCAATCAAGTGTTATTATCCAAAGTTCTAATATTGACTATCTTTGTTAGCCTTCATCTTCAAGATGTGTGGGCCCTTGGTAGGGTATTTTATTCTATTCATGAGACCTCTTGTGGATAAAGTTAAAATTTATCAAAGTTCCATAGTTCTCACCAAGCCTGGAGGCTTAAGTTTAAATCATAATACACATATGCCATATGGCAGCTTCACATGCCACTGAAAAAGTGAGCAGTGTTTTGTCATATCAAGCACTTGCACCCACATCAATGCCATGTGTTGAGCTTGCACAACTCAAAGTAGCTCTTAGGTGTTACAAGTAATTATTGGTGAAAGATTGGCTTAGACTTCTAATGTGTTGTGGGACATTTGCTTTCACCCATGGGTCTTTTTGTGTTTAAGGCCGATGCTTGTTGAAAAATATGTAGTTCCCACCTATCCCAAAGGATTAATTTTATAGCATAAATGAAATGAGTCGCTACATGGTGGATTCACACACCACTAAAAAGGTGAGAGGTTTTATATTTTAGTAAGCAGTCACTCCCACATGAAGCCACGTGTCGAGCTAGCACAAATTAGAGAAACTCCTAACTACTGTAAGTTATTGTTGGTGTGCGATTGATTGGGTCAATTAGTGGGTCAACTATGAGGTATAGGGGAAAATGCTACATAGAAAAATTTCACACACTCTAAAGTACAAAGGATATTTTTTGGCCTTCCCAAATGCTTGGAATATTTTAGCACCACTAAAGCTAGTGATAAACTTAGACAATTCTTTAGTCATCTTGACACATAAACACGTGGTGCTAGATTTCTCTCTTAGGTGCCTTACCTAAGCATCGGTTTCTTTGAGTTGCATGTGCTTGACATGTGGCAATGATGTCATCAAACTATGTGCTTCCCATTTAAAGGTAAAATTTGGCATGTTTCCTACACTCTAGTTGATGTGTGTGCATTAAATAACATTACTCAACTTGATAGCACCACCAAATAGTAAGTTTATTATGGCTGAATGTTTGGATGTGATATGGCATATGCCTCGTAAGATAAATAAATTCGTTTTGGATCAACCATGTATGGAAAGGTGGTTGTATTGTACTTCAGTGTTGAGTTGGAAAGTGTTGAAAGAATGGCAATAAAGATCCTTAGAGCATCCTCAGTACTTCTCTTCTTGGGAAGTGAGTTTGGAGATGATTTCCTCTCATGTGAAGCATAGGAGGATGAGGTGGATTTATAATTTAAAGTAGAGGGGTGACATCCTTTCCATTATTCTCACAACTTCCTTGAGAGCCTGTTGAGAATTGATACTCCTATCTACCTCAGAAGCTTGCATCACCAAATGGATTTTGTAGGCAACATATCCAACCAGGGGTTAAAGGTGATAATGAAACACCCCAGTAGAAGGGACTTGGAAGCGGTTAATATGATCCTTGGTTCTAATTTCTTGATGGAAGATGGGGCGTTATAGGGTAAACATAGATATCACTTGCTTCATGGACTCCCTCCTAGATTTAGGAGATTAGAAGGTGATGGTGTGGGAGATGGATTTAAAACTATTTGAGAAGCACATCCTTGGAGGGTTGGAGGAAAATATGGATGTGGAAAGAAAGGGGGTTGGTGTCCCGAGGGCAAGGGATATCCAAAGTGTGCGCAAGGAGGGTGCAGAGGTGGAATGGCTCCCATTCCTTGGAAAATTTCACATGGTGTCACTAATGCAACACAGAGCTTCGAAATGTATGGGTTGTAATTTCTTGAAGAAAGTAAATAATTTGGAGTCTATGGATGACTTCCAATGGATAGTGGATTTTGATGCCACCTCTCATGTGGTATAACTAGATTTGAAAAAAGGGGCTAGAATCAGGTGAAGCATTTTGGGTTCAAAGGGCCAAAATTGTTTCATCTACACACAGGTGCATGAAGTATGAAAATATATGTTTACCCTACTTACACACGAACCCACTCATTTTTTCCTTCACCAACCCCACTGACAAAGGAGGATTCCACTCAATACTTTGTATAAAATCTATTTTGTCTATGCTTTTTTTCTCACTTTTTCTTTTGTGAGGCTTTTGTTTTGGCCTTCATTCATAGAGCATCTAGTTTATGGTGCATTTTATTTTGGCCCCCAAGCTAACTCTATTATGTAGGCTTATATTTTGATTTCATGCAATTTTGATACTTTTATATTATTAATAAGTGTTATCCTATTTTAATCCTCAACATTAAAATATCCTCAACATTGTTATAAAAATGGGCCTTAAATCAAATTCAAATAATACTTGGGTGCCAAAATGTAAGAAAGGGAAAAGAGTAAAGTTTTTCCTTCAGAAAGAGTCAAAGTTCACCCTTGTAACCTTCAAGACATGATAAAGTTTTAGGGTTCATTTTTATGTTGTAATGAAGATTTTCACCCATGTTGTAGAAGGAGATACTCCAAATTTCTTGTAGTTGAATGGCCGTGTTGCAAAGGTGTTGGAGATTTCACTATAACTCATTAAAGATACCCACGTTGTTGGGTCTATACATGTTTTCCCCACTTTCTTCCAGGTATGTCTCCTTTTGTTAAAGAGTAGGTATTACTGAAGTTCATCCTATTGATAAATGTACAAAACTTACCTATGTTTATTCTAATGGGACATGGAATTGGGCTAGCAAAGGGGCCATTCAAAATATTTTTATAGAAAATGGGTGTATAGTTTATAATGACAACAAAATGGAACAAGATTTTCATTTAGTGAAATGTTGCATGCTAAATATTATTTAGAAAGACTCAAAATCTATATTAAAGCAAGAGAAAGTTGTAAAAGTAAGCGATTCCATTGAGAAAGGAAACAAAAAGAGGGAAATTGCAACCAATGAGAAGTGCACATTTTTTATTCTATAATATTTAAGCTATCTGAAAATGGATAGAGAGACCACCCAAGAGATAGTATTGTGAATTTTAGAGCCATCATGATAAAAGAACTCTAGAAGGTAGAGTGGATGAGGAAGATCAGTCAAACATGACCTAAAGGATGCTTTAAAGATTCACATAATGGTTGAAGGTCTTGAGGATTAAAAAATGAAAATACACTTATCTGCTGCCTCTGTCTAAGTTGAGGACTATAACACTGAAACAATAAGGGAAATCAATCCACATTTTAGGGTGGAGGCATTGCAAAATTGTGTTAACATAGATATTGAAAATATTTTTTATGATGCTTTTTGGGATAATATTGATGTTGTTTTAAATGTTTTGGGCAATGTCAATGCCAAGTTGCATGTAAATTCAAGGTGTGTTGAATTTTATAATCCTTTACTAGAGACTAGAAACTCTGGGAGCCAAGTGAAATATTTAGATAGTTATTCCTCATTTAGCATAAAACTATGGAGCATCCAAATATCGCCTAGAAAAAATAGGCCTGAGGTTATGAAAGATGACATTCATGATTCTTTATAAGCTCTTTGGTTAAAGAGGAAATATCTCTAGGTTCAACTTGTTGGTTTTGGGAAGTGGATTACCTTCTAGTGGAGTAGATGGTTTAGCTATAGTAGCTATTGTTGGATGCATGTGCCAAATTGTAAAAAAAGGTATTTTTGATGGAGAGCAAGAAAGTAGATTTAAGAAAAGTTTGATGCATGTCCACCATGACAGAGGGGCAACATCATGGCCAAGGGATAGTCCATACATGCATAATTTTTTTTAAAGGGAAAATATTAGGCTATAGAGGACAATGAGGGAAATTCACCTAAGAGTTATGATTAGTCCTTGGTGGGAAATGAACATGTAGCAAGCCCTATAAGGAGTAACAAGGTACTATCATGATATAAATCCTAATAGAGCCACCAAGAATTTTTTTTAGGAAAATGAATAAGATGCTAAATATGGCAAGACACCATGACATTCCCATAAAATGTTTGGAAAGATGTTAATAGGAAAAATGCACATGAACCTAAACTTCAAAATGACAGTCCATGGATCATGTTGAAAATAAGATACTGCTAAAAGACAAAAAAAATATGATATTGCTATGTAAATTTAATGAAAGGGTCATGCTCCCTATATAGAAGTGTTAGACAATAGTGATAACCTACATAATGTCTCTTCTTTGTAGTCTTTACTTCTTTCCTTCTCATCAAGAAATTTCAGTATAATTGATATAGAGAATTCATATTTCTCATCTAAAGTTACATGTGCACCATAAATTGCAAAATTATAGAAAGAGAAAAGTATGAAAAAATATGATGTCAAGGATAAGGTGATACTATAAAGAATTTATGAGAAAATTCTTAGAGGAGTGATTGGACATAGACAAGAGTTTAAGGGATAATGTGTGATAGTAAGATAAAAAATGAAAGGGAAAAATTATGATTTTGTTGATGAGCACAATATTATTGTCATGGCTACAATTAATGTATTTCTTTATTTGACAAATTTCTTGGTTGTTGTGCATCAATAGGTATATGAAAAGATCAAAGCTCCTTGGTTTACTTTGGTGGGTTGAGGTAGTCTAAGACATTCATATTCTATGGTAATCCATCTAAATTTATTGGTGATGGGTGATCCAATACTTGTAAAGGACCTACTAAGAAAGTATCCACATTGGATTCAAGGTTGTATTGTAGTTGTTATCAATGTGAGAAAAAAAATGTTGAAGAACCCAAGAATAAAGTTGCACTGTTATGGATGCTAGGAGAATATTCTCAGGATATGATTGATGGTGCTTACATTTTTGAGATCCTGATTGACATTTGGTGAATAAGACAATGATAATGCAAAATAATATATGAAATTGGTTAGATAGGGTTGAAAAGAGGGCAGTGACTTCATCACAAAGAGAGTAGTTACAGTCATGGAGTTAAAGGATATAGTGATAGTTTGAACCTAGAAGACAGTTCTATGCCTATTTAAAATTTCATTTTGATAATATGAATCTAAGAAATAAAGTGTTATTTCAATGCATAAAGTGAAATCATGGAGGTTTCTAAATATTTTGAAGGTATAAAGATTCCAAAAAAAGTTGGATGCAAGATTTCTTATGAAGTCTGAATAGTGGACAATCCAAGATAGGGTGAGTAGTGTTAATGATATGTAATAGTCCCAAGGGTTGCAAAGAATCCATGTATCATAGATAATTATTTTATCTAAAACCCATATGAAAAGGACCTTATGGAGTTAACCTAACATGATATGATTATCGGTTTGCATAAGTGAGAAGTCTTTGAGGAGTGAATAGAGATACCATGGTTACAAGTATATTCTAGACATAAACATAGATAATAATTTGTAGAGACTAGGATAGTCCTATGCACCTTATGCCAAATGGAGAGGGTCATAAAGTTTTGATAAATAATCCTAGTAAAAGAGGTTCATGAATAAGGAAATGCTAGGAGTAAGTATACCTTGATAGTTAGAGATAGGAGATAATACTAAGAATATGATAATGTTTCTCATAAAATGATAGTCCTATGCACAAATAATCATATTCATTATAATGGTCATATGAATGCAAGGAAAATCCATAGAATTCCAAGAAAACTCTTAATGGAGGTCATCATACATGGTGGATAGGTTTACAAGAATGTAAACATTTACACGAACTATCATAGGGCAAACAAGGACCTTTGTGGATGAATAACATGAGGACAGTGCCAATAGGTAAACATTGTCATGAGGATACTCATAGTAATAAGGTAGAGGAGTTATTATTTACTTTCAAAGGTATAAAGGACAATACCAAATGATCATATTAGGTGAAAAGGTAGGTAACCTTTAAAAATGATAGTTCAGTTTTTTAGATGTTAAGTATGGAAGATACTCAGAGCTTTGCTGTGACCATAGAACTCGAGAGGGATGTCAAGGAAAAACATGTGTTTCCAAATTTTTAGTTTGTTGCATGGATGATTATCAAGAAAATATTTCTAGGATTGTTACAATATGTTTTCCAACTATAGTTAACCTAGCAACATACATAAATAGCATTGAAGTTGTTCTTTCTATTCTCATAGGAAAAAGGGAAGTTTTACAAGCAAAGGATTCTTATGCTACCTATGGATATACACCTTGCAATTGATGGAAGGCTATGATAGAGAAGGAGATACATCAAAATGTATATGGGTGGAATGACCAAGAAAAGAATCCTAGGTGATTATTCCGATAGCTAGTTTTTGATCAATTAATGATACCTTGGTGGTTTCTTACAGTAGATTGCTAGTTTCAACAACTCATTGTGTAATTAGTGCAATGGTTGTATTTGATTAAGTTCATGGAAGATAATTTTTAGTCTATTGGTGGTCACTTGCAAGAGTAGTTTCTTCATGAATGGAAAGAAGCAACAAGCATAGTCTACATATGCTACAATGTGTGGGCAGGTCTAAGATAGTGCCTAGTTTGCTATGAAATAACATTGACAAGAATAGGAAGAAAGAGTAACGAGGAACAACATAAGGAAGTTTTAAGACATGTGCCATATGTCATTTTTCAATCCTAAGGTTTCTCTTACAACCTCATAAAGTTTGGAAAATATGGTAGTGTATGCAAAGAAGCAGCAAGGATAGTCTACAGATGCTACGATGTATGGGCAAGTCTAAGACATTGATAAGGTATAAAGTGCTAGTTTTCTCTGAAATAACATTGACAAGAATAGGAAGAAAGAGTAACAAGGACCAACATAAGGAAGTTTTAATACATGTGTCATATGTAATTTTTCAATCCTAAGGTTTCTCTTACAACCTCATAAAGTTTGGAAAATATGGTAGTGTATGCAAAGAAGCAACAAGGATAGTCTACATATGCTACGATGTGTGGGCAGGTCTAAGATAGTGCTAAGGTATAAAGTGCTAGTCTACTCTAAAATAAAAATGAAAAGAATAGGAAGAAAGAGTAACAAGGACTAACATAAGGAAGTTTTAAGACATGTGCCATATGTCATTTTTCAATCCTAAGGTTTCTCTTACAACCTCATAGGGCATTTAATCATTCCCAAAACCTTTTTAATATGCCCTATGAACCCTGAGATAAAGTGAAGATACTTTAAGGTAAGTAATGAGCAATCATGAGCAGTTGGAAAGTATCTAGGAGGAGGTTGAATGAGATGTGCAACAAATTGAGAAAATATAAGTTAGTAGAGGGTATCTAGAAGCCGATCAAGGAGACTTGGCTGATAGATAGGGTCAAGGCAAGAATTTTTCTTCATTCAAACACCTTTTTGGAGCACTTTTAGGGGTTGCAAAGTAGGGATAACTATTTTGGATGCCCAAGGAGCTTGACCTAGCAAGATGTAGTTAATATTTTCCCTTCCTTTCCCAACACATGTTCCTATTATGTATCAAGCTATTGAGAAGCTTATAAGAAATAATAATGGTAGTTTTTCTCTAGTTCTTTGCTTCTTTTAATATTGTATTTTAAATTATTGAAAGTTATTTCAAGATGGAGCAACTTTGTAACCCTATTTTCAAACTTGTATAGAACTGTATGTAACACTTCTTTTGATCAATAAAGACAATTTTTTTTCCTTCTCTAATCTATATTTTATGTGAAAATACAAATGATTGATGCATTTTTTGTGACTTTATATAAATGCTCAATGTATGTTTCATTTCCTTCAACACCTTTTTATAGAGATATGCATCCGTTATGTAGGTCACAGGTTATGAAAATGGTTTGAACAACTTCTAATTGTGAAAATATCTATTTTTCCTTTTAGGATTGAGAAAAATTCATCTTTCTTTATGAAATATTGATGTATAAGTATGTAGATACTTGAGTTGTGCATGAAACAACTTGTTCATTTGATCATATTGTGAGTCCAAACAATGGTGCAGGTTTGAGATTATTTTGGAGAATCACCTTTTTAAGTCACAGGTTTCATTTTATGTTTCCTTTTCACCCTTTTCTCAACACAAAACAATAGGATATGTTAATTAGGTGAAGTTTCAAAGGGAACCGACCCTCTCTGGAGGTTGCACTCAGGGAGATCATCCCATGTTTCACAAGGTGGATGAGTGTTTTTATTAGCTCAACAAGGGTGCACACTTCCGTGACAATAGTAATATTTTAGGCTTAATGCCTTTTATCCAAAAAAAATATAAATTAAGCATATTAATTTTTTTACATAATCATTATAAAATTATAAGATATTATAGATTAATCCCTCATTCTTGGGGCTTAGAAGGTTAATCGATATTGTCACCCAAGAAATCTTGAAACATGGAATCCTCTAGAGGAGGGTTGGGTGAAAATAAATTTTGACGAGGCCTCTCAAGGTAACCCAAGTATGATAGGGGCAGGGTGTGTGATTCATGATAGTAGTGGCAAGATCCTTATGGTCACAACAAAAAATCTTGGTAGTGCCACCAACAATGTGGCCAAATACCAAGCAACCTTACTAGGCCTTGAGATGGGGAAAAAGATGAAATTTTAGAATAGTCACCTCAAAGAGGACTCAAAAAATGTCATTAATGCAATCATGAGGAAACATTCCCTAATCTGGATTCTAAGTAAGTGGCTCGAGGAAATCATCGATATTATGAAGGACTTCAAAGCATTTAAAATTTCCCATATTTTTCATGAGGGAAATAAGTTGGCTAACAAAGTAGCCAATGTGGCTATCAACATGGAGGAAAAGGAAGGGGTTTGTGAATCAATAGAGGAATGAAACATTTTTTGTAATCAAATCTAAGGGTGGTAATAATAGAGAGTGCATGCTCTTGAGTTGTATTTTTGTGTCTGTATGTGCAGAGGCATGGGAAGTACTAGAGCTATCACAAAAAATGATGAAGTATAAAACTTAAAAGGAAGTTAGGTGGAAACTTTCCCAAACCATATTTGGAAAGAAATCATGATGAAATGATAGACTGATCTTCCTTAAAGTGAAGCAAAGGCATATGGCCTTCCATGAAGATCTCTCAGAGAATTTGAAGGCAATTTTTAAGTCCAACAATGAGGTGGTTTTGCACGTGATAAGGATGGTGTTGGGTGTCTAGTATGAAAATGAGGTGACCGATATCGAGTAAATACTGATATCACTTCCTTTTTCATGGTGATGATCCTGGATGTTGGAGAGGATATGTGGGTGGTGGGAAAAATAATGGAAGATTTGGTTTGGTTGTGTTGGTGTGGGGGAATGAAGGATATCTTGATAAGAGCATCTTCAGGGGTTGGTTTGACACCTCAGGGTGGTGTATGGCCTCACATTGTTGACCAATGACATCTAGCTTGGGTGTAATTTTTTATTTGGGGCCACGAAATGAATGTGGAGCAACAATTTCATCATGCCTATATTGGCATAAATTTCCTCAAAAACTTGGTTCGGGAAATGGAGAATAGGATAGTAGATTGGTCTTTTTCTTTCGTGGGTTCTTTTACAACAACAATGGTGGTTGGGGAGGAAAATATTGGGGAGGTCAGCTTAGGTGAGGAGTAATAGAGTTAGGGTATGGTCATGCTATTAGTCAATCTATAGTAATACTTACAACATAATCTATATACTTAGGAGGTCGAGGTGTATTTAGGAAGTGTCTCAAGGGTGCCATTTTACTGAAAGTCTCCATTTTGTAGCTTGGTTGATATGATTTCTGCAAGCATGTAGAATATTTATGTAACCTCTTTTTGATATCTAATACAAAGGGTGTGGCCCTATATAACCACTTTTACAAAAAAAAAAGATATTACATATTAATATTAATTATTCAAATTTATGTAAATGTTAACATATTAATACAAATTTACATAATCATTAACACATTAACATTAATAATTAAAATTATATAAATAATATATTAATCATTGCAATGTATGCCTATATTATAGCTTAATGAGACAAAAAATGGTAGTTACATATATTTATAATTATTTAATGTATTAATAATACAAAATATAAAAAAAAATAAGGATTCATCGTTGGTGGATCATGATGGAGAATCATAGAGGTCTCAATGGTCAGAATTGTAGAGGTCTCAACAGTCAAAATTTGAACTCATACTCAAATGCTATTTGCAAGCCTACCACTCATAGGCCTAGCAACATACGTCACCATCACGACCAAAAAGAAAAAGAAAATTGACTTGGAGAAAGAAGGAATGGTAACATATGTCCTCTCCATGGGTATTAAGAACATAAAAATAAGTAAGGTGGCATAATTTGTGGCAGTTAACAGGCTCAATTACCCAAGGAAAAGGCATATACTATTGTACAAACAGTCACAAAAAGAGGGCATGGTAACCAAAATCTTCTCCATGGGTATCAAGGACATAGAAACCAATAAGGTGGAACGATTCATGGTAGAAAATAGGCTCACTTACCTAAGGAAAAGACTTCTATTTCTATCCAAACATCATCATGGTGGGACCCTACCACCTTTCCAAACAATCTACTACTTGGTGGGACTTGTATATATTTTTTTGGTTCCTAGTTTGATCCTCCCCATTTATGAGCTTTTGATTGATTTGTATGGGTTAGGGTTTATCTTTGCTTGATGAACCTACAAAAACCTAACTCCTTGATCACTTTGGTAGTATGGTCTAATTCTTCATTGACTTGTTTGGTCAATTCTTGGTTGGTTTATTCATGACTTATGCCTTTATGTCCATGTCCCTACCGACCCCTTTTACCTATTGTTACTGTCTAGTCCGTTATCCTAAAAATCCCTTTAATCTTTATTGTTTGAACCTTTGAGTTAAGTTGGGTTGAGAAATCTTTGCAAGTTTTCTTTTGATTAAACTATTTGGTTGAAAATCCTAAGTTTGAGTCATGCGTATTCTTTTATTAAGTGGATCCTCATTTGTGTTGCCTAGGGATGTCCCCATTTTAAAATAATGTTTAGCACATGTGCAAAAATCTTCACTTAAGTTACTTCACCCCTTGCTTAGATTTGACCACATGGCAGAGTCTTATTGCATCGCATTTTTTTATTCCCCATCAACTTCCTTGGTGTGATATGTGATGATACTATTTAGGATAGGTGTCATTAGGCTATGCCATTGCATGCTCCATTCACATTACATTTGTGAATTGAGCAACCCATACCCAAAATGTGATGTGTGATGGGAAAAAGCCATGAAAGAAATGAATGAAGAATATTCTTAAATAATATTCCATGCAAGTATTCGCCTCTCATTACATTGCATGTTTTCTTCATATCACAATTTTTCTTCCATGAAGGGTAGTGGAAACAATGATATGCACTGAGTACTTCTTGTTGCAACACGTAGCATCATTTTACTTCATCACATAGATTCAATGCATCAAAAATTTGAATGAAGGAGCTGTATAAAGAAATGTGACATGTGATGAATAGTGGAAGGAAGGGTGTATACGAAATAAAATATTCTCTACCAAGTGTCTTCAAACAAACTTATTGTAACACTTCTTCACATCGCATTTTCAAGTTCATCGGGCCTGTTAGATACCAAAATTTGCACCTGATACTGAATTTTGACAAGCTTCAACAATTCTAGTAAAACATGGGATTCACTTCTACGTGGGACACTTGGAATGAAGTGAAACCTCCAGGTTCTAGGCCAGATCCTATTTGGATAATCACCTGAAAGCACTTAAAACTTAATTTTTTTTTGAAAAGGTAAAAGGATAGGAAGGAAACTTGAACAATAAAATAACTGGGTATTTGAAATTTCTAAGGTGATACATTGAAATTATAATGATATCTTGACTTAACAACACATAACAATGAAGCTAATAAAACTAAGCATACTAAAACACAACTTTGGCAGGTAAGCAGCTGCATAAAAATGTTTCATAGATAGGTAATAAACTAGTCTAGAGCTTTGAATTAGCAAGAAAAGAGAGAATTTTCACAATCTATAACCAAGCTTGAACTAGATAAATTTTCACAATCTACAACCTATTCAGCTGCAAAATATTCACTCAAGACACAGTTCCAAGAAATAACATGTAGGATTAATAGAAATCTCAGCATGAAACATCAAATTGAAAACAAAAGCATACGAAAATGAACTCCAAAGTAGGTCCCAAAAGCTCTTGTATTATCAGAATGACTGGAAGGATCTCCTCAAAATATCATGAGTTACAACTGCAAAAAGAGCAAAACATTGGTACTGGAACTCCAAAAAAATCTATCATATGATGCAGAAGAACTAACTAAAAATGAGTTTCAAAACTCATTAGTACAACTCCTAACCTCCATGGGTCGGATCCAAGAAAATAGCCTACAAAATAGCACACTCCACTCTCCAAAAGAAACCATAAACATGGAAAAAGTCTCTCTAAGTCATTAGCCACCTTATGACTCAGCAAAACAACCCCAAAAGGCACTCCAACTGACCATAGAGGCATCCAAACTTCTTGAGAAAAGTCAAATCCAACCCCTGAATTTTCTCTAACATCCCTAGATACCCTCCTAATGTTTGCAAACAAAACCTAACTTCCCTAAATGCCCTCCATAATCATAAAGATTTCAACGAAACTCATAAAAGCATAGAATATATTTATCTTATTTTTGCATTATAATAGTCACATAACTTTATGATTTACAATATCATCATAAAAGTTAATGTGCTTTACATTTAACTCAAATGCAAAAAAGAAATAAACAACTGTATAGTTCGGCCTCTATATGCAAAAAACAGTGGAAATACAAGTTAAGAGTTTTGTTGTGGTGCATGTAATACATAAGGAAAGGTCTAAGTCATGGGACATATTAATTTGTTTAACATTTTTGATAAATAAAGTGATTTAAAAATCACTTCACTCCAATCGATGGAACAAATAGGGTTTCAACCCTAATCCCAAAAGCAATGAACCATTTTGAAGCTTCTGAATGAAGCACAAGCCACCACCATGAGGGTTTGATCTAGAGTAGAATAATGACATTTTCTGGAAAATTCTTCAACCAAAGAACGGCTTTGATAGCTTGGATAACATTATCAGAGGTATTTTGAATTTTATATCATATTATGTAGATAAAAGAGCTCGAAATCGAGCCTTTCTTGCATAAAGATGAACAAAATATTCTTTATGAACTTTCTCCTCAGTTCCCTTAGTCATTGTCATGCAACACTCTGCATTTTACCTCATGGTCGTGGGCTATGCACTGTAATTTGACAAAGGAAATACATTTTATGTTCTTTATGTGCCTTAAATCTTTATTCAGACTTCATTACTCAGAAAATATAAACCTCTGTGTATTTCCATGTTCCCTGTATCTTTGTCTTTATTTGGACTTCATGTTTTCCTGTGGCTTGGGCGCAGCCTCTATGCTCTTCAATGGCAGGGAAAGGAAAACCCTTTTGCATTGTTTTCTTTCCCCAGGTGTTGGGTGTGCCATATCTTGTATTATTGATGCACTTCACTTAGAAAAAGTTATTATCCATTGCTTTCCTAGATCTCTGTATTTCTTTTCAATGGAATGAATTAAAAGAAAAAACTCAAACAAGAGCTATGACTGCTGTTTGGAGTAGCCAAAGTTTGTAGACCACTACCTAGGTAGCGCCATTACTTGTTTCGATAATGATTTTTTGAAGAAATCTTCATTGTTTATCCTTATATTCTTGATTCTTTGTGCTTAGATCTTGATCTTTTATGAAGAAAAACAAAAATACCTTTCATCATTCTTCTGAAATTGGAAATGAAATTCCATGCTGCTCACTGATTTTTATGATGTTGTAACTACATGCAGAGTGGCTGCACCCTTATGTTGTCCTAATATCTGTTGTTTCTTCATTGTTATTAATTGTGATAATCTTTTTGCTTCTTAAGACTGCCCTTTTATGATTGTCTTCTGTATCAAAACCTTGCATGGTGCTTAGGTGAACTCACTACTCATTTGTTAATCAATTGTAACCTCCTCAATATATCAGTTGTGATTTTCTAACACTACTACTTTTACTTCATAGTTGCACCCACACTTGTTTTTAAAATCTTTAAATACTCATGCTGCCTTTATAATCATTCTTGTGTCACATCCAAAGACACTATAATTTCATTGAGCTTGTATCATTTCTTATATCACCATGGTCATATGTTCACAAGATATAGTTTTCCATTTGATTGACATTGTTAATGCAACATTTAGAATGATAGCTCCTGTATGATCTCATATTCATTACACTGTTGTGTTTATGACTCTTATGAAGTCTACTGCTACACCATGAGCTTGTCACAACATGCTTATGATTGGAAATACATTACACTCTTACTATAGCTATTGATGTGAAATGATATAACATACCTCCATTCACTTAAGATAAATGGTTGCACATTTTAATATGAGATGGGATCAACCCTTGTGGGAGCCTCATTCTACCCCTCATTTTGATTCAAGTCATACCTGCACCTATAGCTGCACATGAAACAAACAAATTAGAAATAAAATATTTTCCAGATGTATGATCATTCTTTTCTCTCTCTTCACTCGATAGGAGTGACTTATAGCTTGTTTGATGCATGCAAAAGATAGTCTATACATTAGTGGGTGAATATGTATGTAGGATTGGAGACTATCAATGTTTAGAGCTCAACTCTAACCATTGAAATTCTTTCAGGTGCAGGATATGAAAACTGAGAGCTACAGAGGACACAAAACAAGCAACCTGGAGCTGAGGATCATGCAAGACGATAGACTTAAACCAATGATTAGGCAATGACCGGCCTCCCTCCCTATATATGCATCTTTTATTCTCTTTCAATCCATTCTTGTATATATTGCATTTTATGCACATGGGACAAGCTATATCTCACGACTTGTGTGAGATAGATTTTAACCTTTGAATTAATAAAGGCTTTCTTTTAGCAATTTTATGTAAATCTTTTCAATATTGTATACATTTGTATAAATGCAACAATCCATTACTGAAAATAAAAGCTTCTTGATTCTTATGTTTATACACCTGAATGCAATATAGGGAAGACTAATATGAAATGCACCTTATTTTGTTTTTTTTGGTAATATTTAACCAATAAGCTCAACTTGATTTGAGCTGTAAGTGAAAAATGGGCAACAGGGCCTAAAGGAAACAATGATGTGATGGCCACAAAATAAGTTGGAAATAAGGTTCAAAATATAGAGGGTCTACGTGGAAAATTCTCATCTCATCATGCAAGTCCTTCACATCACATTTTATGAATACAAGCTTTAAAGCAAAAATTGATGTGTTGAGGATGTGCAACGATTGTCGATCTTGTTTTTAAATAATTTGATCGCTGATCAACATTCAAACATAAATGACTAACTGATAATTTTAATTTTCTCACTGAAGTGAGCCATATATATATAATTAATGGTATATCCATTTAATTTGAGGGCCATAAAGTTTAGAATTGAGTTGATTTTATCTATCTTTGCAAGAATTTTCAAGTAAACAAGCAAGCAGAGCTTTAGGCGAACAAATTTGAAGTGAAGAGTAGCTAGGGTTTCTAAGTAAGTCAAATTTTCATCCTTATGTGCAAATATTTTTTGTTAAAAATAAAGTGAAAAAGGAAATTTAAGTTGCATAGGGTTGTTAAAATTGAGATTACTACAATTGTTTGTGTTGAATTTTTGAAGAAAATTATTAAGCCCTAATTTGAGAAAAAAAGGGTTATAGGGTTTTGTGTAATCTAGGTAGCATATTTTTGTAACTCTAATAAGATAGTGATAATTTCAAAACCCTAGTTTTTGAATTGAATTATAAAACCCTAGTTTCATTCAATTTTGCAAAATGAGTCAACCTAGTGAACCCTTAAATGCTAAACCTAGATTTAGGAAAACAAAACCTAAAACTAAGAAGACAAAACCTGAAATATCAGAGGTTAAAACTAAAACCAAAGGGGTTAAGTGATACTTTGCAAGGTTTATGGAAGATGATCTCAAGGATTTATTATTGAGGGCAAAGATAGTTGGAAAGAAGGCTACTTGTTTTCCTCCTACAATGATTTAACAACTAAGCCCGTATAGCTGTGATTTAGAGATTGAAAATCTAACTTGAATAGTTATCTCAATCATCATGAAGGTGCATTTAAATTCTCAACCCAGGGATGCAAAATTGAAATGGGCTAGCACAATATGTGCACTAGGAATCCAAAGTAGCCATATTCATCCTACAGCTAAGAAAGACACAATGTTGAAAGTAAATTGCTTGGAAGGAAATAACATAAGTGGTGAGCATCAACCAATAAGTATACTAAGCTAAAATTCATGATAGCAATGAAAATATGAGTGAACAAAAAATAAACTACTTTGTCTACTTTGGTTGTAGGAACAGTCACATAATGGAATTCTAGTGGCTATAGGAACACATAGTGCCAGATTTTTAACTAATTACTGAACACAAAATAACAACTAAACTAAAGGACATAATACTCACCAAGTGGGCCCCCTTGGATGAGTATCCCTTAAATAAATGTAAAATCATATGCACAAACTTATAACTTCATTTTATTCATTGGAAAACATGAGTACAATTGAGCAACATGACTATATTACTAAATAAACTAAGAATGTGAGTACATCATTAGATTAAGCAACCTCCTGGGAAGGAGCATCCGAGTCTTATTTATAGGAAAATAAGCTACTAACTAATCACCTAGAAAGGTGGTCAACTCCTTCAGATCAGGAGGATGCCACCTTAGGGAAAGCATAAAAAGTGGAGAGGCGGTTACACATGCGTGAAATTTGGTCAAGCATATTTGCCTTAACACAAATTTAGCACAACAATAATGCCTATATTCGCTCAACATATAATTAAGACCATTTACAAGGCGATTACAATTTCGATTTGAATGAGGAATCTCTCACCATTGAGAGTCTTCCCTCTTTGAATGATCACCTTGTTGACCGTTATGATGAATGACCAACTGGCGGAATCTTCCTCAATTGCAAGCCTCTAATTATATCTGCATGACAATATTAGTATGCACAACAACTGCATATCTATAACTATCTTAAAGTGACACTCATTAATCCACATGTAAAATTAACAAAGATAGTTCATATAGCATGTCAATGTCATTTAAAGGTTATGAAAATAAGCTTATGGCCAATGTCTATGGTTTTGAGGAAATATCATAAAAAGGTCAACATCCAAGCATCAAAGTCTATGGAAACTGTAGCAAATGGATAATAAACTCTATCAAAATTGAACCATAAACTAGACTCATCACTCCCCCCAACCCAAGGTTTTGCTAGTCCTCTAGTAGAGGAAGAGTTGTTCTTTTGCTTGGTCAATGCCCTAAAATTTTCAACTTCCATTTATCCTACATCGGTTCTTGCTATGCATGAATTAGGTTCCCAATAGAACCCTTGTTGTTTATGCAACCTACTCCATCCCTATCTCTCTGCAGCTATATCATACTGGTAATACCTAAAATTTGGTACATGTCACAATAGGATAGGTGGCTGAAAATTCAGTTGAAGCCAAAAATGTCCCTTTGTCCTTCCAATATGTATATATCTATCAACTCTCTTAAGTGTTGCAACATAGTTTTGCATAGAATGAGGCCCAACTTGTTTCAATTCATCAGCTAGACTGTTCCACCTTTGTGATAGGTATCCCTTACAGATTCCCTTGTGGTTTTTGCTAACTCCTCATATTCTTTATAAATTGATTCTCTCTCAGACATGATCCTATTGCCATAGCATGGTCAATAAAGAATTATGTTCCAATCCTTGAAAATATCTCCTAGATTTCTAGATTCAGTCTTGATGGACAGGGGAGTGTTGGATTCAATTTTTCTATAAGTCTTGAACTGTTTTCCCCAACTTCATTCTATATCCAGGACATAAATTCCCTTAATTGGACATCTCCAATGTACAACAACAAATTCTAATCATGGTCCTGGGTCACAACATAATTATGCAAATAGAATTCACACAATGAATTCTTCATTTCAAGAGGAGAAATCTGATAAGCATTGAAAAATTCAAGAAGAGTCTCGATGGAAGGATTCAAACCTGAAACAATCCTTGCTAGCTTAAAATAAAGATGCTTCTCCTTCAAATATAGAGCATAGACCCTTGGAGGAGTCATGCACTTTAAGATATGAGGTACGAAAGTTATCATATTATCCACGTTTTCCTTTAAAGTAACAATTTCTATACTCTTATCTTCAATCTCTTCATCTCTCTTTTGAATTTCCCTCTTTAGCCTACGTTTCTCCTCTTTCCATTCTTCTTCCCTCCTTTGCACTTCTTTCCATAAGTTCATGGCTACCATGTGCATTGAAAAATCAGAGGGCTTATGTATTCCTACCAAAAATTTTCTTGGCACTTTTGCTTGCTTTTTGTATAGCTCCAACTATAGGGATTTTGTTTGTTTAGCTAATTCTAGCTATAGGGGTGCTGATTGTTCTCCCAGTTTTGGCTATAGGGTCTCTTGTTCTTGTTCTTTCTCTTGCTACAAGAACTCTTGCTTCTGCTCTTACTACAGGAGCTCCTGATTTTCCTCATACTCTTGGATTTCAACTTGTTCTGTGATGTCAGCAAGATCTGCCAGCGTTATGTTTGCTGCTTCCTCAAATATGTCCTTTTCCTCAACATTCACCTACCCCATTGAAGCTTTTGTATCCTGCCGTGAAGTTTCTCTAGGCTTAGGGATTCCCTTTGGAGATAAACCAAAGGCTGACCCAACTAGTCTTGATTTTCTACGAGGGCTTTGATGTTTTTCTTTTGCTACAGGAAGAACAGTGTCAACCTTCTATTTCTTAGAGCTTGGCACTTATTTTTCTGCCATTTTATTTTTAGCTTTTCCCTTCCTTATTTCTTCCTCCTTCTTTTGTGCCCTAGCTCTCATTAGGATGCCAAGAGGAACATCATCATCAAAATATGGAGAGGAAATTTCTTTGTCTAAATGTTCTACCTCAGAAGAACTAATCTCTATGGTTTGTCTAGTTGCAGGAGGGTTTACACTAGGGCTTGTGCTAGAAGTTGAGGCTACAAGAGTGGCTTCAATATTTATCACTCTCCTACTAACCCTATGAGGTTGAGGGAAAACCTTAGGTCACAAATACTCTAGTCTAATTTGATCAATATTCAAGAATTCTTCCCATCATATCAGACACATCATGCAAAGACTTCTCAACTAATAATTTGATCAGACAATGGTGGGACAACAAATTATCCCTACATTTTTGGGTCTTGGCTACCATGATTGAAATAAGGTGGTATAACATGTTTGACACATTCATTCTTCTCCCATGCCTCATGTGATTTAGGAGTTTGAAGTGCACATAATGTAGATTCGACTAACGAACTTCATAGGTAATATACTTCACAACATAAACAACTACTTGCTTCTATAGCTCAAGCAATGAGGTTCTCTTTGCACCTTGTTTTTCCACACTCAATGGAGGGTCACCAGGTTCTGTAAATTCAACCCTAGCTGACCTAGCATCTCTGGTAGCAGGGTAATGTTTACTGTTGGCAGACAACCCTATAACTTCTACAATCCTCTCTTCAGTGGATATGACCTCCAACCCTTTTACTGTGGCCTTTCCTTCAGACAATGTATGGGAAAATTCCAACACAATGTCTTTATTAAAACCATTCGACTTCAAGAAATAATCTAACCATCTGCAATTTCTGAACTCGGCTAGGCAAGGTGCATCCTACAATAATACATCATGAACCATGGGTTCATTTTGAATTAACCCACCTCCCATTGTTCAGTTTTCTACAATCAAACAATCACTCTGCAAAGTTTCCCTTCCTACAATCTTTTTCTAAAAGCTAAACTTCCCCTTACTGTAAAGCTACTAAATTTCCAACACTAGTGTCATCTGAATTTTACCTTTTTGACTTAAGATTATGATAGGAGTTTTAAAGGCAGTAAAGGAGTAATAAATGAAGGCTATGATCAAGAAAAATGGTGGTAGTTGATGTCGTTTCACACATGCAAGCTGTCATCTCACTCAAAATTGAAATCGGCTCAATAATTTAAACTTTTCTGATGTGAACCAATATGGATAGACACACAGACATGGTATTCACACCTTTCTCCCCAATCTAAATTGCACATGTCTCCTCACATGCGAGGTGGTAATGAAAATTTTATAGGGGTAGAGAATAATCACACGCTATAAAGAATGTCCATATTAATGTACAACAACTAAATAAATATACTAAAAGATAATTAAGATATAACAAATTGATGCACACGTACCTGAATTCGTGGAAGATTTGTTGCAAAGATTATGGAGAAACTATCAGTCACTTTTAAGTTATCAGTTGAGAAATTAATGAAAGTGGAGTGGAATGAGGTGAAATGGAATGAAGTGAAATGATGGCAGCATGATGGAAGAGAGACAAAGGTGGAGATGGATGGAAGAATGGGTGAAGAAGTGGACCCCCACAAAAGTGGAAGTCTTTATTATGACAAGTTACATACCTTAGTTAACCAAAAGGAGGGACACTAGGTCTACTTCCTTTGGCTGCAGGAAGTTTAGGTGTTGCATGCTGAGTGAATTGTTTTAGGAATCCCCCCTTGAAATTTGTTTTGTGATACAACCTGAGGTGATGACCATTGATAAGTAGCTTAAATTTGACAGGGTCAATGGTAGTGAGCTGAACAACTCCATTGGAAAAGACTTCAGCAACCTTGTCTGCAATTTTCTTGCATTATCTTGATACCTTGAGTCATAGAGCAGTGCCCAGTTACCTGGTTGGAATTTCTTATCCTTTATGAATTTGTCATGCCACTTTATTCTCTGATTCTACACTACCTCTGTGTGATGCAAGGCTGCCTTCCTCATCTCATCCAAATAATTTAGCTGTATGATTTTGTCCCTTTGTGCCTCAAAGATATCCATCCCCAAGTCTACTACAGTCCTAAGACTCTTATGCTCAAATTCAATGGGCATCATAGCTATCTTTCCATATAGAAACTCAAATGGAATGAATCCTATAGTTGTTTTCCAAGTAGTTCTATAGGACCAAACAACTTCTGGTAGCCTACTTGCCTAATCATTTCTACGGATAGTCACTATTTTGGCCAAAATGGCTTCAATTTCTCTATTGGTCACCTCAACTTGGCCATTGGCCTGAGGGTGATAAGGAGTAGACTTCCTGTGCCTAATGTTGTACTCATTGACCAGTGTTGTAATAGGGGTTGAAGTGAATTGAGCCCCTTGACCAGTCACTATCTCTCTTGGAACCCCATATCATGTGAAAATTTCCTCATAAAGAAATTCTACAACCTTATTATCTCTTGCATGCTTCATGGTCTTAACTTCTACCCACTTGGTTACATAATCAGTGCATATCAAGATATAGGAGTTACCTTTTGATAGAGGATGAATGGGTCCTACAAAATCCAATCCCCACTTATCAAATGGAGTGATTACTACCTAGGGGTAAAGTGTCATCTCATCATATTTGGTCGGCCAACCCATCCTTTGGCATCTATCACACTTCCTTGTATATCTCCATGCATTCTTGTGGAGTGTGGGCCAGTAATATCTTGTGTTAAAAATCTTCATTGTTGTCCTCTTGGTTGAAAAATTCCCTCCACAGGGTTCACTGTGACTTGCATGAAAAATATCATATGTCTCATATTCCCTCATACATCTCCTCATGACATGGTCTAGTCTAGTGTAGAACAAACATCCAACAATCCATGAGAAAGGAAAAAAAAATCAATGAACACCCTCTTCTCTTTTGGAGAGAAGTGAGGAGGAACTCTCCCTATGACCAGATAATTAGCTATGTCAGCATACCAAGGTGTCTACACACTGATGGAAAATAAATTCTCATAAGGGAAAGAGTCATCTATGACCTGATTGTCCTCTGATGCAGTCAGCCTCAAAAGAAAGCCTACAACAACATTGGCCTTCCCTGGTTTATCCATGATGGTTATGTCAAACTCCTGCATCAGAAATAACCATCTTGCTAGCCTACCTGATACCAGGGGTTTATTCATGAGGTATCTAATGGCTGCATGATCAATGTGCTCAAATATCTAGTAGCCTATTATGTAGTGCCTGAATTTGTTTATGGCATAGATCACTTCCAACATTTCTTATTCTGTCACTGTATAGTTGAATTGAGCTCCCTACAAATTTTTGCTGACAAAATAAATAACATTTTCAATAGCTCCTTTCTATCCTAAGAATTCTCCTATAGAATAGTTTGATGCATCTATATGGATGTGAAAAGGAAGCTCCCAATTAGGACCTTTGAGTACAAGAGCATGAGTTAAAGCTGCTTTCAAGTCAAAAAATTCCTTGTCACAGTCTTTTGTCCATTGAAATTCAACATCTTTAGTTAGGAGATTATAAAATGGTACTACCATTTTTCTGAAGTCTTTGATGAACCTCCTATAATAGCTTGCATGTCCTAAGAAAATACTAACATCTTTTTGTTTTGTAGGGATAGGAAGATTGCTGATCACCTCAATCTTTGCAGGATCTACTTGAATTCCTTTGTGAGAGATGTAGTGTCAAAGAACTACACCTTCCTGCATCATCATGAAGCACTTTTCACTATTTAAAAATATATTGTGGTCTTCAAATATCTATAGGACTCTCCTGAGATTTTCCAATGTTTCATTGAAATCAACACCATAGGTAGTGAAGTCATCCATATAGATTTCCATGCAATCAAGAGAGATGTCTAAAAATATGCTAACGACTGCCCTCTAAAAAGTTGCAAGTGCATTGCATAAGACAAATAGAAGTACTGAGTAGGCATAGGTCCCCCATGGAAAAGTAAAGGTGGTCTTCTCCTAGTCCTTTGGTGAAATTTGGATCTAGTTATAGTCGCTAAATCCATCTAGGAAAGAAAAGTACTTCTTTCCTGCAAGTGAGTCCAAAACTTGATCTATGAAAGGTAAGGGAAAATGGTCCTTTTTTATGGTAGCATTAAGATCCCTGTAGTCAATACAAACTTTCCAGTTCCCTCATTTTTTGGGCACAATCACCAATGGGGACACCCATTGGCTATTTGAAATGGGGTGGATAAATCTTGCATCTAGCAATTTTTGTAGTTCCCTTTTTATAATTTCTCTCAATGCAGGGTTAATTCTTCTTTGTGGCTACCTTACTGGTATACAATAATATCTTATGTATATCCTACGAGTTCAAAGCTTAGGTTCCAATCCCTTTATATCATGATAGTCCCATGCAAATTCACATTGGTGGGCCCTCAGTAAGTTTGCCAATGACAACTATTATTTTTCACTCAATTTGTTGTTAATATTTAGATACTTTCCTTCTGACACCTGTACTTGTGTAGTTAACTGTACCATGGATGCTTCACTAATGCTTGGTACCTTGAGTTCATATGACAAAAATGTATGATACATACTTGTTTCTGTAGGAATTTTAGCTGCAAGAAGAGTGGTTGCAGGAAGAGCGGGCATGAGTGTCTTCACTAGATCAACATAATCAAATGCATGAGAGGATGATGCTTCCTCTACCTCACAATGGTCCTAAACTATGTTAGAAAATACTTCATCTTCATCTTGAAGATGCATGAAATAAATTCTACCTAACATCATAAGTTGTGTCATAAAATTAACTTCCTCGGCCTCTTCACCAACATGTGGCCATACAGGATCATTCCTATCATGGGATGGCTGAGCAGGAGGGTAGAGAACAAGCTTTTGGGTTCTCTTTCCATCAGAAATGGTCATGTCTCCTGTCTAACATCCAATATAGGCATCTTTTGTTGCTAACCATGGCTTTCCAAGAATAATGGGGTACCCACCTAGTGGCTTTAGGAGAAATAATCATAAAATCTGGTGGGTACTCCCAAGAGTCTAGAGTTACCACCAGATCTTCTACTATACCATCAGGCTTAATAGTAGAACTATCAACAAGCTACATGATAGTAGGATTAGGTCTCATGCTTGCAACATTTAGCTATTGCAGGATGTCCTTAGTCATTACGTTTATTGTTGCTCCCAAATCAATCAGAGCATTCTTTATCTGGATCCCATTTATAACAACTCCTACCACAGGACTTTCCTGGGTCACTATATTTGGGAACAGTCACTTTCCCAAGCATGATGTCAACTAGTTGTCCCACCACATGAATCGTAGTGGGGTATTTCTTCTTCCTTTCTGGCTTCTTAAGGCATGCTTCCTTGATTTCTTTGCCATATATGGGAACATCTTTTATGGCCTAAAATAGATGTATTTGGGCACATATATATGATTCAACTGATCTAAAATGTCAAAGGTTGTGTCCTCCTCTTCCTTTTGTTTCATAATTTCCAACCTCTAGGGAAATGGTGGTTCTGGTTCAGTTTGCTTGACTAGGTCTAGTTTAGGATTTTTAGGTGCACTTGGCTAAATGGGGACATTCAAAGGATCCTCTTCTGCCACACAAAGCTCAGTGATAATGGGTGTGGAAGGAGCTGGAAAAGTAGTTCTTGAATGCAAGCGGATGTCACTTACACTCACAAAATATGTAGGGAATTTATTTGGATCAAAAGAGTATACCAACTACTACCATGGCTTATTATTTGGGTTAGGTGTGGGTTGAGCTAGTAGCTGAGTAGGTTTAGGTGCATTTGAACTTGAACTAGCAAGAGGAGGCATTGTAGAAGGCTGTTGGGGCTGAGAAGATGGTTGCATGTAATTAATTTTCTAGTTTGGTCATTACTGTCCTCCCCTCCATTGAGATGTTTGCTGCCAGTTTCCTGGAGGTGGCTGGCAATTTCCTTGAAATTGTTGCCAATTTCCTTGAGGTTTTTGCCACTGGGGTAGAGAGTTTTGGTGATTGGGATAGGAATTGGAGGGTTATTTTAAGGATTTGGTAGATATCCTCCATAATTGGATGGATATGGGGGTTTCCATTGGTTACTAGATGAATAAGAATTAAAATATGGCCCAAAAAAAGATAGAGGATCTGATGGCATAGCTTATCTTGGAGCCCATGGCCTCCTTTGTGCAACATACTAGACTTGATCATCTTCACACTGGATTCGATTGAACTTGGGTGCCATCTATTTTCTGTCAATATTAGTTATTATCTTACATCTATAGTCCTTCTTTTGTTTACAATGAGGGCAATATTCTACCAACATTTCCTTTGCCTCCTCTTATTTATTCTTGGCCTGAAGTGTATCCAACTCAGTAGCCAAATTGTTTATGATGTCTTGCTTGAAGTCTGCTAGTAAGTGAGTAATCACCATCCTTGAAACTCCACTGGTAGATGACTTACCCATGGAGGATTGGTAAGCTCTCCCTTTCTTTGAAGCTGCCCTAGAATAGTTTTGACATATCTTCTTGATGTCATCCCAAGGAACTTAGGTGATATATCCTCCTCCCATCAGGTCCAAGGAATCTTTGTAGCCGTCATTAAGTCCTCTTAAGAAAAGAAGCTTCTGTGATTATTCATTGAGTGTATGGTGTAGAGATTTCTATAGGAAAAATATTAACCTTAAAATTTAATCTTCCAGGCTCTCATCTTCCTTTTGCTATATCCTAAAAATGTCATCTCCTCTCATGTCACTACCCCTACAATACTCCTTGTATTTCTCAAGGAAATTTGTCTTCATGTCCTCCCAAGTCTCCATAGTATTTATGCCTAGGTTCATGAACCATATTAATGCAGTTTCTTTCAAGGTGGCAAGGAATAGCTTTAGCCTATGGGAATCAGTGGTATAGTCATAAATCCTGCAGAGTATATCAAAATCTAACAAGAATGTATCGGGACCTTCTGTGACAAGTCCATAGAGCTTAGGAAGGATTGAAGTAGGGATATTTTTTAAGTTATCTACTTCATTCTGATGAACAATGGGGAAAGGAAAAGTTGGTTGGTTAGGTCTATTTCTATTTGCGTCACCCATGCCTGCCTAATGAAGTCCCAAAGAAAAGGGGTTCTTAATCAGATTCTGATCTTTAGATGAAACTTCAGAACTGGTCAGATCCAGAAATGCATCAACAAAGCAGTGTGGCTCTTCTTCTTCTTCATCTCTTGGAAGGTTCTAATACTCAACTAGCTAGAATAGATCAAGATTGTTAGGAAGGAATCTCCTAGGAGTATCTCTCCTCCTTCCTCTATGCATACAATATCAACTCACTATCAACTAGCTTACGCAAAGAATTGGAAAAAGAATATGGGGGTCACTAATTTCTTAAATGAGGGGTATACTAAGAACAACTTCCAGAAATACTATAGCAAGAAAAACTATCAATGACTCCAAATAAATCCCTAGTAATGGCGCTAAAAATGTTGGCCTCCTACAATGATTTAACAACTAAGCCCTTACAACTGTGATTCAGAGATTGGACATCTAACTTGAATAGCTATCTCAATCATCATGAAGGTGCATTTAACTTGTCAACTGAGGGATGTAAACTTGAAATGGGTTAGCACAGTATGTGAACTAGGAATCCAAAGTAGCCATATTCATCCTACAACTAAGAAAGACACAATGCTAAAAGTAAATTGCTTGAAAGGAAATAACATAAGTGTTGAGTATCAATCAATAACTATACTAAGCTGAAATGCATGTCAAAAATGAAAATTTGAGTGAACAAACATTAAACTACTATGTCTACTTTGGCTGTAGGAACAATCACAAAATGGAATTCTAGTGGTTGCAGGAACATACAGTGCCAAACTCTTAACTAATTATTGAACAAAAAATAACAACTAAACTAAAGGATGGAATAATCAGCAAGTGGGCCCCCTTGGATGAGTATCCCTTAAAAAATGTAAACTCAGATGCACAAACTTATAAATTCATTTTATTCATTGGAAAATATGAGTATAATCGGGCAACATGATTGTATTACTAAAAAACTAAGAATGTGAGTACATCATAAGATTAAGAAACCTGCTAAGAAGGAGCATCCAAGTC
The DNA here is from genome assembly GCA_007115665.2 of Sequoiadendron giganteum. Taxonomy (NCBI): domain Eukaryota; kingdom Viridiplantae; phylum Streptophyta; class Pinopsida; order Cupressales; family Cupressaceae; genus Sequoiadendron; species Sequoiadendron giganteum. Next base: position 519,882,870 of record CM021102.1, read on the forward strand.
TTATTTATAGGAAAAGAAGCTACTAACTAATCAACTAGCAAGGTAGTTAGCTCCTACAGATCAGGAGGATGCCACTTTAGGGAAAACATAAAAAGTGGAGAGGCGGTTACGCATGCGCGAAATTTGGTCAAGTATTTTTTCCTTAATGTAAATTTAGCACAACAGTAATGCCTATATTCACTCAACAGAAAATTAGGACTATTTACAAGGCGATTACAATTTCGATTTGAATGAGGAATCTCCTGCCACCAAGAGTCTTCCCTCTTTGAATGATCACCTTGTTGACCATTATGGTGAATGACCAGCTGGTGAAATCTTCCTCAATTGCAAGCCTCTAATTATATTTGCATGACAATATTAGTATGCATAACAATTGCATATTTATAACTATATTAAAGTGACACTAATTAATCCACATGTAAAATTAACATAGATAGTTCATATAGCATGTCAATGCCATTTAAAGGTTATGAAAACAAGCTTATGCCCAATGTCTATGGTTTTGAGGAAATATCATAAAAAAGGGTCAACATCCAAGCATCAAATTCTATGACAACTACAAAAAATGGATAATCAACTTTATCAAAATTGAATTATAAACTAGACTCATCACTACTGATGAGGGAAATTTGATTGATCACCTGCATGATTCGGCGAGGCACATTGGGGATATTGCAGTACCTTGAAATGGGTAGGATTTGTTTCAATATGTATACTAGAGGATGAACTACCCTCATCCATCTTGCAACTTATGGACATGTGATTTGGGAAAGCTCATTGTGCCCAATGTGTTTGTTGAGGTAGATTTGATTAAGGAAATTGACAAGTGTTATGACCCAAATTCGAGAATCATAAGGAGTGTGAAGGGGATTCAATTTTTTTTTAATTATCAAAAGGTTGTAAGCCTATATATCATATTAATATATGTGATATTTTAATTAAATATATGTCAAAAAACTTTGACTTCTTTTTTTGATATGACTGATTCCTTCCCTGATATCTACTTTTTTCCCCCTATCATTCATGACAAAATTCTCTATTACATAGATATCTGTCATGTTTATAGAAAAATAAGGTTACTCAAAAAATATTATGCTACTTTTTTCATGCCATCAACCTTTCTCAAAATAGAAATATTACTACCTATATACGAAAAAATATATGTATATCTTCATAGATACATATCCAACTATAGCATAGTCCTTTAAGGATTTTCTCCCTCAACAACAATACCTTGCACTGAATCACCAACCTCTTCATTAGCTCCATTGGTAGACTGTGAATGAAGTGTAACATTAATATTAGGAACTTCCTAAGGGTGCTTTGGCTGACTTTTAGGAGCACACTCACGAGTCAAAAAAATGGAAATTGCAAGATACTTTCTTTTAAACATAACAGCTATATCCTCTCCCAAATCAAACTGATACTTAAAAAGTGCTTTGTATAGATGCCCTGAACATTCCAATTTAATTGAAATATTAAATGCATCTAGAAGCTCTACATATTTAGACTTGTGAACTAGGAAGTGTCTTGGAAAGATTCCACCCAAATATGCTTCACCATTCCAAATATCATATGCTTGCAAACTTTGAAGAAAAGCATTATTCTCCATAAACACTTCATTTACTGAATTTATTACAATGGTTTTGGAGATAAAGATTAATACTAGATTGAATGAGAAAATTATCCTCTGAGTCTTTGGGTTGATAGTTTCCTCACCAATTATAGATTTTATGCAACTGTAGAGAGATGGACAACCCACTTTGAACTCTTGTTGCAACTACTTCTTTTCTATAGTATCAGAGAATGGGGTCTCCCATGGCTGCACTTGAAATTTCACTCTATAGTTCCTCATATGATACCCCATATTCAAAGAAAATCAACTTAATAAACACATAACCCAAATACTAAATTGAATGATTGAGGCTCAATACTGAATTGATGGATTGAGGCTCGATATTGGGTTGAAGGATGCAGTCATTGTCAACCACCGAATGATACTATGATCATCTGAGCATTTTAATTGCAAGACACAATAAACCAACCCAAGCTTTGAGAAAGTCGAGAACAAAAAGCTAGTGATCATTTCTTAGCTTTAGGAAGAACACTTGAGTTACAAATGCAAATTGGAATAGTCCCTTCATACAAAAACATCTTGTTCTAAAAAAAAATTTAGGCTACCACCTCAAGTCTAAGCCATTCACCTTATTATGATTTTATAAAACTTTGTACCTTTTCTTGCACAAAAAAACCACACATTAGTATTTGAAACAAATTTATTCCTTATCGTGCTTGATGAAATATTTCCCATGCTCCAAATCTGCCACTTAGTACCGAAACCACCTGATGCTTACACCCAAATCCATTTCTAGGTACTTTGTTCTGATGATGCACATGAAGCCTAAAAATAACCATTGTGCAATCCTTACAGAGTATAAAACAACACAGTACTTTTTGAATTCTGTACATTCCCCCATTTTATCTCCACTACTAACTTAAGCCAAACATTTTACCCAATTTAGAACAAGCCACTTGATCCCGAATAAGAGTGCTCACTTTGTAAGATAAAACTTAGTACTACATATTCATCAAGAAAGTATATCACCCAATCCAAATTAATCATCGACATCAAGTATAATCATTTCACACACTCCTCATGCATGTGAACAATTATGTGTAAAGGCTCCTCCTAATTTTGTATGTGATAACTTGACACAATCCCTTGGATCAACATGTCTTGATAGCTAGTTCTCCACCAAAGCCCTTGCATACTACAAAATGACATCCAATCTTTAATGTTCATAAATAAAATTACATAAAGTGTCTTGCACTCAAGAGAAGGTAGGAAATAATTTTTTTTATACACATTACATACCACCTTCCCTTTCAGTGAAATGTTAGAAATACTCTAGACCCCTTCTCCATACATGACATCAACTAACAAAAATACATTCATGTACCACAACATCATGTACAATTGAGAAAACCATGCCATGACAAAATTATGTGAATAAAATTTCCACCTAGAAATGATAAGCCTTCCAATATGACTCAACTACAAGCCCCCTTCATTCTTTAGAATATTACATAGACTTACATTTGTGTATGTGTATTGGCTTGGGTTCCAACCTTGCCCAAGTGGATGCGGATTTGGTCTTTGTGAGTTTGGTGACATTATTTTTTGGGCATCTGATTCACCATCAAGGCCGACAACATTACCTCAACCTACTTCAAGATCCAAGCCAAGATGACAACCAAGCAAGCACGGTGGTAGGAGTTCTTATCCAAGTTTGATATGGACCTAATCCATTACCCTGGGAAACAAAATTTAGTTGTAGACGCATTGATCTATAAGGCACAATTGGCAATGATCTAACAACAACATGAAGAGAGCGACTCAAAGTCTAGAATAGTATTGTCCGACAAGATGCTTGATCGGGACAAGGAAAGGGTTGGACATGGACTCTCAAGTGTTCTAGTTGGTAAACCAGGTGAAGCAAGGAAGAACTAGGAGGTTCCATTTGTAGAATGGAATCCTAATGGTCACAACGGATTAGGTGTATATTCCCAAGTGGAAAGAACTAAGAAAGGATTTGATGAAGGAGTGTCTTGACTAGATGTGAACCGTACACCCGGGCCCAAGGCAAACTGTTGCTTTACTTGAGAAGGGTTTCTTTTGGCCTAATATTGTCAAGGATGTGGAGGAATATATCAAAACTTATATGTCAATAGGATAAGACCGTCCACCACGTATCAGGTGGGTTATTGCAACCGTTGTTGATTCTGGTGCGTCCATGGGTGAGCCTGTGCATGGAATTCATTACACAACTGCTCAAAGTAGATGAGCTCTCCAACATAATGGTGGTCATGGATAGGTTCTCCAAGTATACAACCTTTGTGGCTTGTCTCCATGGCTGCACCACTAAGGATGTTTCTAGCTATTTCTTTCGGTACGTAGTTAAGTATTGGAAAATCCTGCTTAGTATTGTGTCGGACCGAGATCCAAATTTCACCAGTCACTTTTGGAGTGAATTGTTTAAGCTGATGGGGAAAATTTGTTGATGTCGACATCCTAAAATCCCCAAATAGATGGTCAAATAGAGTGAGTTAATTCCATGTTGGAATATTACCTCTGACACTTCATCAGTTCTGATAAGAAGAGCTGGCCGCAACTACTTCACATACCTTAGTTCAGTTATAATTTGCAGAAATCAGGTGCAATCCAATTCTCTCTATTAGAGTTGGCTATGGGGTAGCAGCCCTTGAAACCACACGCTATGTTGAGTGCTTACCAAGGTTTTGGAGGCACAAACACAAGTGATTATTTGAAAGATTTCAATGATCGAGTAGACATGGCATGATACTACCTAACCGAGGCAAGCAACCATATGAAAGCATCGGCTAATGAAAAGAGGAGGAATGCTAAGTTCCAGGTCAAGGATCAGGTTCTTCTCTAGATGGATCCTCTGCAATCCACCCATAGAAAGGAATGAACCAGGCCTTTGTCCACAGATTCGATGGACCTTTTGAGGTACTTGGCTGAATAAAAAAGTAGCCAATAGACTACGGTTTCCTTTGCACATGAAGGTACACCCAGTCTTTCATGTGAGTCAACTTTGCCTGCACCATGCAGATGTAGATGATCTTCTCTATAAAATACCAACCCATGGACCAACTAATGTAATTGATAGGCCAAAGCACTTGGTTGAGGAGGTGATCGACATGCAAGAATGAGGCATTGGGAAGCACAAGCTCCAGGAGTTCTTAGTTGTATGGAAAAATTGACTGTGCTTGGATGCTACCTGGGAGAGGGGTGAAGAATTATGGTAGGCCAAAGAGAAAGTGGTGGAATACCTTGATAGGCGGTCTTCCCCACCTTCAATGTAAGCATGTTTGTAGGGTAACTCCTATGTGATCGAGGAGGTTGTATCGTTGTTGAGGCATAACCTAAATTGGGTGGGGAGAGTGTAATTCTTATTGAGCAAGAGTCTAGACATAGCCAAGATGGTTTCAAGTCCATAGTGATACCAAGATGATCCGATGTCCAATCCCTAGATGAGTTCTTTTGATGCAAAAGGCTATGATCTAAAGTGGGGCTTAAAGGCATAGTTTTCTACAATGCTAAATGGGGATTAAACTGGAGTTTGTCATCGAGTTGGCTTTTGATGTTGTAGCTTATCTTTAAGTTTGAGGTGGTGTGTTAGCTTGGGTTCCAACCTCGCCCTAGCAGATGTAGATCTGGTCTTTGCAGGTTGGCGATAATGTTCTGTGCAGTGTGCCCTTGGTTGCATTAGGCACCACTAGAGTTGTGACGGATGCACTCAACCATAGTGTTGGCACACAACTAGTGGATGGAAGTGATTTTGAATTGAGTTTGAATTGAGATCAACTCATGTTATGTGGCTACTCGATTGTTCCCTTGAATCTATATGTAGAGATCAAATTAATAAATTAAGCATAAGTGAAGAATGCAAAATTTTGTGTGAGTAGGTATTCTGAGTTAGCTTCTTTTATATTGTGAGTTGCTTTGCATAGTGAGGATTTGATCTCGGATCTGTATATTTGAGTTGGGATTTTTGTACAGTCAATTTGTATATTGTATTTAATGTGAATCTTACAAGTCCTATAGCAAGGTTGGGTTTCAATGTATGCAGGTGAAGGTCTCAGATGAGACTCGAGAGCATGCTCGATTTCCCATGACCCTTGTAAGTTTTGTCACTCGGGCATTGTTAGCTAAGCTTAACCCGAGTTTATGGATTTTTTTATTTTATGTCATGTACTGGAGCAGTGATATGAATAATTAGTTGCTTTTGGTCCTATGTGGTGTTAATCAATTCTTGTATGGTTTAAATATTATATTATGTACGATCTTTGTTACTTGCATTGTTTGCATTAACAATAATATTGATAGAGGTGTAGTCTAGTTATCTAATCTGAGTGACTCCAAGAGCTCTTGCATTCATTTAAGCCAATGTCGTGAGGGTGATCTATTGCACCATTAGATATAGTCAGATTTTGAGGACATTTGGGCTCAACCCCTTTGCTACGGTTTCTGTAGACACCAAAAATTGGTCTAGGCCTGCGAGTACCACTTTCGACATAATTTTCTAATGTCCATGGTCATGATTAAATAATGATAATTATTTAATTACTTTCTAAACACATCTTTCATCTATTAATTAAATAACCTTTTAATTATTTAATTAATTCATTATGACCCTTATTCAACTTTGATTAATTAAATAAATCATATTTATTTAATTATGTCGCTAACTAATTAATTCTCTTTCCTAATTAAATAATTTATTATTTAATTAACCCATTTATTATATTTCAACTATAATTAAATAATCCTTATTTAATCATTCAATTAACCTTTTCAACAGTCAATTAAATAAATTATTATTATTTATTTAATTAAATCTTTCAATTTCGAATGTTGAATTAAATTAACATTTAATTCATAATTAATTGTTTCTATCACATTCTTCTGTCGCCCAATTGTCTAATTATTCACTCACCATTTGACTCGAGATCTATTTAAATCCACTAGTTATCTCCAGATTCGATATCTGATCGTCTCTGCAAAAGGACTCTCTGTCACAACCAGTCGGTTAACTAGTTCTAACTCATATGCATGGACATATTTATTAATTAAATATCTTTATTTAATTAATTAATTCATGTGTGCATTTGAACAAATTATTCTTCGAGTTCTAACTTTATCATTTTCATTCAAAGTCTAATTCTTCTATTTTTGAAGACTTTCAACTAAAGATTAAATCATTTATTTAATCTTGAACTCTTGTTCTTTCTATTTTCGAACAATCTTAACACCAGATAAAATTATTATTCTAATTTAATCTTTATCCTGTAGAATTTTTGAACTCACATTTTAACTGACACAGAACTCACATCGCATGACATTCATCAATCTCGATCATTGATCTCTCTTTCAAATCTGAGCCGATCATTCGAAAACCCAATTTCTATAAATTGACTTTTCATTGTCATTATTCCTCCTCCCGAAATCTATATACTTTTTGAGAAGAACTTACAATCTTCGATATTTTGCTTAGACAATACATCCAGGCTATTCTTGCATACATATAAAAAATCTGAGGGCAAGAATACCAATACAACAAAATGGAGAAGGACAATCAAGATAATTCAAAGAGGTGGACAGATATTCGGTGAGATTGTTTCATATTATCATTTTTATTTGTTTTAGTTCATTTGATTCGTTCTTAGTTGTTTGATTTAGATTTATTCTTGTTAGATTATATTTAACCATCTTTTGATCACAACATTCATTTCATCTACGTTACATTTGGTGAACCCGACGTGAACTACTAACCCTCTTGATTGGCATTCTTTGTTTGGAAGTTTTTGGCATTTTTCATCTTGAAGGGTGTGTACTTTTAAAGAATCTTGCAAATAACAATTTTGGGAGCCTTTTGAGGTCAAATAGATAGCATGGTTGCATTTGGAAGGGTTGAGAGACAAATTTTCATATATTATATTGCATATTTTTGTTAAAGATAGCATTTTTTACAAGAAAAACATGAAATTTTTGTGACTGCGAGCTGAAGTGATGCATTTGCAAGCAAGAATGATGCATTTGTGGTTTTCTGTGATGCATCTAACTTTGTGTGACACATCTATGGCTTCTTGTGATGCATTTGACTGGTAAAAAAAGTTTTGATTGTCAAAATTCTTAATTTATGCATCTGACTTTCGTGTGACGCATCTGACTTTATGTGATGCATCTATGGCTTCCTAAGACACATTTGACTAGTATCGTATGGAAAAATGCATCTGGTTGACAAAATTATGCATATGTGTTCTTGAACCACATCTGATAAATACTGAGACGCATTTGACGACATGAGTCACATCCGAGACCTCCTGCAACACATTTGACTGTCAACATCACGACACATCTATGAATTGAAACGATGCATCTGTCTAGTAAATTTTTTCATTTTTTTAACTTTCGTATTTTTGTTTTTGCTAATCTTTTGTGTGCAGTTGTGTTTTAGAAGGATAACAATGTTTTTGCAGGACAAAGCATAAAAGACTTTGAAAAACCAAAACCCTTTCTTTTCTGTAGGACGAATGACAAAGACAACCAATAAACTACTAATCAATTGCATGCAGGACCTATTGACTAAGGCTTTAATTTTTTTTAAAATTAACTTGTATGTTTGGTAGATTAAATTGTCATTTGGATTAAAATTAACTAGTGTTTTCTTTGTCTGGTGTGGAAGCACATTTTTTAAACCCTTTATGATTCGGTATATAGAAGTATTCTCTCCCCTTGCGCATTCATGTGATCCTGGGTGTAAGAGAAATGGTTACTGACTCTATAAATTGAGCCTATCTTGGTGGGAAAAATTAATCACCCCAAGATGACTCAGACCGGTAACACGCTTTAGCCAGTGACTTCCAGCCGGTATATAAAAGTGGATTTTTGGGGGAAACCCCATAAATCATGCTCACTGTTCCAACGAGAAGGAAAAAATGGTCTTTCACTGTACTGGATGGTGCCTCACGAATGAAATGCCCTTAATAAAAACCTTGTTGTAGTTTTTTCCAAAATCCTATCTATTTGCTGGTGTAGCATGTCAGACCTGTGAAGCCGTCTTACATTCTTATGGTTCATGTGTTGAGATGAGATGTATGCCATGAGATTTTCATGGGTACAGTAGCTTGGCTGCCCCGTATAAGTGAGTGTCATGGAGGGGATCCAGTGGGGTCAAGCTACTAGTCATCCACCTTGAATATGCGTAGTTGGAGAAATCCAAGTAAGAACTTAGTAAATACTGTCCAACACAGCCTAGGTTGTAATTGTCTTATGGTTTTAACAGATTCAACACGTCAAACTGAAACACTTTGTATTCTGTGATTGCTTTGTGATTTATTTGTCAAAACTTGATCATTAAACTGAGTCAGTCATAACATTGTCGTTAGAAAACTGCAACTATAAACTGAGTCGCAATTGTCATATCTCGAATCGCATGTATCTTTACGAGTCGAAAGTGTCATGTTTAAAACCACAAGTGTTTTTGTGAGCCGCAACTGTTAAACTAAAAATTGCATGTGTTTGTCAACAGGTTTAGTTTCATAGAGTTTACATCCCAATTCACATATACTTACTGAGTCGCATATGTTTTGTGAGTCGCATTTGCTTAATGAGTCACATATGTCATAGTATAAACCACATCTGTCAAGAAAGGTCGCATTTGTCTATCAACATTCAAGACTTGGTTTAGTCAGTTAACCACATCTAAAAACTAAAACACATCTGTCAAATCCATCAACACATCTGAAGCGTAAACCACAATTGACTATCAACAAATTTTTTTTTAAAAAACTGCAAACTCAGTCTGAAAGAAAGACTATCTTTTTCGCTTCTATTTCTTACGATCAACCTTGGACATAAACTAGAAAAAATTGCTCAAAATCCTTGCATTATTAGGTGTCATTTACATCTTAGCAACAGTGATCCTAAGTTGCAAACATTTAGACCCCCCATAGGAAGTTGCATATCATAGAATAGAACAACTTTCCGCGTCATTGGATACGTTCATGCTCCGATTTGTCATTATCATTGAACCTAGTCACTATTGTCCTATTAGTGAATCTTTCGAGCTCAACAGTCTAGTTTGGGAAATTCGCTTTGTTAGTTGTCTTTGTCCTACAATCAGGTTCCTTGGTAAAGTTAGATAATTGCTTGGATTTATTCCATAGGTGGTAGGTTGTACCCATCTTAGAATCATTTACCATCATAGTCTACTTGAATTTTTGCATACTATCCATCCTAGCATATGTCATCTTAGCATAAAAATCATTTTAGACATTCCTTATTTTCCAAAAAAATACCAAAAAAAAAAAAGTTGCATTAGCATTCATTTTTTATATCCAAAAAATATAGACTAAAAATCGTATCATTTATAAAATTCCATATCATTTGCATTATTGTCCACCACCATGTCTTCCGTTCACCTTGATATGCTTGCTAGTCAAGTTGAATACCAATTACTTCACATGGGTCAATACCAACAAGCCATAGAATTCAAAAGAAAATTTATCCAATCCAAATCCCAATCAACCTCAACCCATGGTCAACTACCCACATATCCCTCTTATCAACAATCCATAAACTCTATTCTTCCATCCATCTACCCTCATTATCCAGAGTCTCTTAACACAATCCATGCCATTAATCACCCTTACCTTAACCTTGACAAGGAAAAACAACCTCCCACTAGTCTATTCCAAGCCTCCACATCCTATCCTAGTCCATCATCCCTCAACCCATTCCAAGCCTCCACATCCCATCCTAGTCCATCATCCACTAATCTATTCCTACTCACTCCATCCCAACCTACATTTAGTCATGAAAATGCATTTATTCATAGTCTCCAAAGTCAACTCTCATCTACTAAACTTGAGGATACATATCAAATGGAAAATCCAAAGCATGACATCATGGCTTCACCTTCATGTCAAGATCAAATTAGTCCATCCCATGAACCTATCTTTAAGTCTATCCAATAATTCCTTCTAGATAATCAAGGCATCCAAAATACACCTATCCTTGATCTAGATTCCTTTCCCAGCCACATCATTCAAGACAAACCCATATCTAAAGTATTGAGGCCATCCAGAAAATACAAAAAAAAATTGCGATAACAAAAAAATTGTTACCCTAATAAAAACCTGGAAAACAAGCGTCTTGGTGACACCAAGAAAAAAAATGAAAAAAAAGAAGAAAAATAGTAAAGAGAAAAATTTCGTCCAATAGTGAAAACCATTTTTATGGTGCTTTGGATAGGTACCATGATGAAAACCTGGCAAACAGGCGTCATGCATAAAATAAATTATCTATGTGGACCATAACACTTGGGGGCAGGTTGTCTCATCTCCCATACTCTTCGAATGGCATTTTTAATGACATTCCCATATATCCATTTTAACCCATATCATTTCCATTCATTTTTCCACCCACCTTGATCTTGATAAGAACTAGGGTACAAACTAAATCATTCTTTGGAAAACCCTCGACATGACTATCCATGAAACATCATGTCATTACCTTCATAGCTTCATTATCCCTATGCGACATTGTCCTTGGAGACCAAATGATAATTCTCCCAGCCAATAATCCTCATGTCTCCTATCTTTTACCAAAAATCATTCCATTATCCTTTTATACCTATCACACGCCTTGGTTTTCCCTTGCCAACCGTCTAAGGATTTTAATCCAACATCCTTCCATCATCCCATCGAGTCCTATCCAAGTCATTCCAAATGCAACAAGCCCAATCTGTACAACCTTGCTAGGAATTTTAACATATCATCCAATACATTCCTTGGCTTTGTTTCTCTCCTTGCTGCAAACCTTAATCCTTAAGTCACATTATTGTCATCCTCATGTTGTTTCGGGATGTGTCCTTCCCATGTCAAACAATGTTGTCATCATCATCACTTGGTAATTGGTTTTCAGCTTGACTAGGAGCAAGATCATGGTTGTGCTTGGATTCCTGTGTGTAGGAATTATTTACATGCATTTGTCATGATCATCATAAAATGTCTTGAAAAAATCCAAAAAAATAAAAAAATTTCATGAAAAATCCAAAAACATAAAAACTCCAAAAAAGAAAAAAATAAAAAAACATTTAAAAAATCCCAAAAACAGAGTTAGAGTCAGTCGTGTTAAGTCAGTCATAGACATAGTCAAACTATGTTTCCTCTATGACTAGACGTAGGCAAGGCTATCAGTTGATGTGCCCCTGAGGCATTAGGTCTATCAGTCTAGGTTTGTCATGTATCACACACTAAAAATCATGACTTATTCTTTGTATATATCAAAGTCATTGGTCATGTTGAACTACGAGGTCTCTACGTGTACAATGTAGGCAAGGCTAATCAATCGATGAGCCCTCGAGACCACACTAGGTCAATCCAATAGGGTTTATCACATTCACTATCACACATGTTGCATATCATCAACTTAAGTACATATCTTCAGTTAGTTATGTTAGTTAAAGTTTGGTCGAACTACGAGGTCTCTGTGTGTACAACATAGGCAAGGCTAATCAATTGATGAGCCCCCAAGGATGCATTAGGTCAGTATTTTAGGGTATATCATCTCAAGTCATACATTGTCAACACACACACACTCATAACAGTCAAGGAATCAAAAAAAGTCATGCATCAACAAGGAAAACATCTCAAAATTGTCATCAAGTCAAAATCAAACACATTGTCAGAGTGATCAACTTATTTCTTAAGCAAGATATGCTTTCTTGTCAACATATATCATCAATTGTCATAACCTCATGTAGCTTGTCACATCAACATCATCAGGCTCAAATGTCTTATACGACCCGTGTCTTTAGGAAACTAGGCTTTGTCATGCCTTACCCAGATGGTCACCAAGTCGAAACCAAACTCAACATCTTATGCGGTATGTGTCATCCCTCACATCCAGCTATGTTAAACATCAAACAATTACACAAGATCAAGTTTTGGAAAATACTTTTATTTGGATTTTTGACTTTATATCTTATTTTGTCTTATCTTTCTATCGATTTGCACAAAAGTCCGGTTACTAGCTTTCTCAAGGATGTCCCTTGAAGGATTTAGAGAAGCAAGGATGTCTCAGGACTCTTTTTCTTTGACTGCTGCCTATCAACTGTCTTTTAAACTTTGGATTTTGAGTCATGTTACTAGTTTCCTCAAGGATGTTCCATAAAGGATTTAGAGGAGCAATGACGTCTCATGACCCATCTTTTATTTGTTTGTTGTCTGTGGTTTGTCTAGACAAAACGACTGGGGCAATTTTGTCCTTAGTATGAGTTAAGACACTCCTTGTTTGCGATTGTCTATTTTTCACAGGTGGATGAATTTGTACACTATGGTCTATCTCATATCATGGTGTGTACTATCCATTTGTGTTAGTCTCGCCCAATGATGATAAAATGTGAAGCTTAGTATATATATGGAAAAATATCAAAGATCATATGTCCTTTCAATCAACCTTCGTTGTTTCTTACTAACATTCTGAAATCATTCGTGCTAATATTTATCGTGTCTGACATGATGATAAAGTCCTATGACAGAACAAAAAAAAAAGGATAATCTGCATATGCATACATTCTATCAGCATTATGTAAAAATTTTCGTATGTCTATTTATTGTGCATCATATAGTTACGTGGCATTTCAAACAATAAGAAAATTAGACATCTTCATTGCATATCTAAGAAAATCAGGGCATAATAGGAATTCAATCATCATAAGGTACATAATGGAAACATTACATGTATATAACCATCTCATGTAGATAGCATTGTATAAACATCACATTGCATCCCATTATCATAAAAGTATATACATCCATCGTCATATAGAATCATCATAACATCATAGACTGCATAAACACATCATAGAAATAATCATCCATAACACATGTACATACATCATCTAGGAAACACAATCATATAGAAAAAAATGCATCATCATACAATAGAACTGCATATCATATAAAAGTTGCCAAAAATCATATATATATATCACTCAAAATAACGTGTCACAGTATAATGTCAGAATGTATCCATAAATAAAAAGGAGCTCGTAGGCTCTCTCTGATCAAAATACAATTTCCACAAATATGAAAATGTCAATGTGTCCCATTGCCACTACTATCATGTGGTGAACGTGGAGGAAGTTGCCTCAGAAGTACTCTCTGTGAGGTGGAAGGCCTGTCATATGGACCTATCCTCGGTGGTCCTACCACACCCTTTGTACTCTGTGTCCTAGTTTGACTCCTGCTATGTGATCTCTAGATGTGAACCTCTGAAAAGATAGGAGCTCGTCTATCCACTAGCACCACTGACTCATATAGATCTCTATAATATGAAGCTCTCTCTACTGATCAGAATAGCTCATGTGCAAAACCATTAGATGAAGTACCACTACAGAGGCGTCTGATCTCTGTGAACTACTGCTCTGTCTCCTCCCTCCGGGCTACTACCTAGTCCCTCTCCATCAAAGCAACATCTCTCTCCATAAAAGCACTGTCTCCTTCCATCTATAAAGAATCTCACTCTACAATAACCACTCTTAGCCTCTCCTCCAATGCCTCCCTATTGCTGTCTCTAGGAGCCTCCTCATCCCATCTCCCCTCTACTATCCAGTCCCAGAGCTCTCTATCCTACTCCTCCATTGGTATCTCCTCCTCCACATCATCCTCCCCATAACATGCTAGAATACCAAGAGGATCAATGTCCATGTACTCTCTCTCGGCCTCCTCCTCCTCTACAAGGTCCTCTTTGTCAATCTCTACCTCTGCATGCTCCTCGAAAACATGCTCACCTCTAATCTCAGCCTCTACTCCACCCCCAAGGTCCAACATCGGTACATCCTTAGCCTCAGCCTCAACCTCTTGGGTAGGTGATAATCCACCTACCCGACCACCTCTCCATCCCCGCCGACCTTGTCTACCATCACCACCTCTACCATCGCCACCACCCCTACCAACACCTCTACCTCTACGTTGCCCTCTCAGCCCTGTCCCACGTCTCTCCACTGGTTTTGGCTGATCTGGATCTGTGTAAGGCACAGGACGATGCTCTGCACACTAGGTATCATATGCAGCTGTAGTCCTAGGACTCGCTGCTATGCCTCTCCATTCCCATTGTAAAGGCTGTAAAGCCTGAATCTCTGCCTCTGCGATAGCCACTGGTATCATAGGCCCCCATAAAGGAACCTCTTTGGACGATTGAGTAAACTTTGCTCATCCTCTAGGCTCATCCTGCACCTCACCAAACTATCTCAACACACGGTCTAGTAGATGTCTCTCTATGATATGTACACTAGAAATAGTCCTACCAATTAGGTACTGGGTCTGCCAACAGTAGGGTAAATTCCTGTCCTCATCTGACCATCTCTCACAATCCATGTATGGCCTCCGTGTAAACTAAACCAATGTTTCCAGTGCATGTCTCCAAAAACCTGTATCTCCTACGTGACTCTGTGTAATGTTTCCCATATACCGAAAAACATAAGGAGATCTAGCTACCTGCTCCGCAGTAACAAGAGGACGAAACACAACAATGTGCTCCCATGCCCAAACCATGAGAAGAGTCATCCCACAACTCATCGACTATGCATCTCTGTATACTATATCATGCAGATGGAAATATAGCATGCCCAATAGACAAGGACTCTAAGCATAAACAACCTCTCTCTCCAACATCCCAACTAACATCTCTCCCCACCCGACAGGAACTCCATGACCCCGACGGTCAGGAAGAACTATCCCCCGAATCAATGTACATAGAATACAATCTATCATCTCATATCTATCAGCTAACACTTGCCATCTAATCTCATAATTCTCTATACCTAACCTCTTAATATCATCAAAAACATAAAATCTGGCAATCTCACTATATCCACGCTGTGTATCATACATCACCCTCTCTCCTCTAATGGGAAACCTAAGAATCCTATATACATCCTCTAGAGTGACAGTCACCTCACTAGTAGGCAAATGAAATGATGAGGTCTTCGAATGCCATCTTTCACACAGGGCAATGAGCATACCTCTATTTGCTTGAATCATGGGCATAGTCAACACATGATGTAGTCCCAGTCTCCATAGCAAACATGTCTCTGTGCTCACTAATCAATCTCTCAGCTCAAAGGTATCCGATTGTGACTCCTGGGTATAAATAGGATCTAAGATAACCTACAAAGTGCATTCAACCAAGATGTCAAATGTCAAATTATTCAAGTTTTTATCAAAAAAAAAATTCAAAAATTTGACAGTCAAATGTGGTTCACTTTCTCAAATGTGGTGCATGATTACACATGCGTCGAAAAACAAGGCATATGCATTCCGTATTTCAAATGCATTTCAAAATAATTCAATTTCAAAAAAACAAGCAAATGCGTACAACAAAAAACATATGCGGTGCAAATTAATTGCCTACCTAATATGCATATGTGATTCATATTATCAAATGCGTTTCACTATTCTACATGTGTCTATCCTAATCACAAATGCGATGCAGAAACACAATTGCGGTGCATAAAAATACAAATGCGTCAAATGCCTAAATGACCTAATCAATCCTAGACATCTTTTTACATATGTGTCATTCCACAAGCAGATGCATTGCATACGAACACATATGCATTGACCTAGAAAGACCGCATCTGCAAAATTAAATTTTAATGCCTAAAACTACATGCAAAATGAAAATTCAAAAGGTTGTTTTAGGGTACATACCGGGGGTCTTGCGTTAGCTGGCCATCAAAAGGTCCAGATCCGATATCCGTGATGCTGGGTGTAGGGAACTGGAGACATTTTCACCGAGTGCTCAGAGCTAAATTCTCAATTCTTCAAATCTTCAGGGTGCAAATGACTTGGTTTTCACCCTAATTTCTATCTATACCTAGGGTTTGGGTGGAATTTCCTATGACCTTGTCTATTGGACATGTAAACTTCCAAGTTCTATTGATCCGTACATGTTCATAACACTTCCAAATTCATTTCCATCAACTCCATAGCTTTTCTGACCATCAAATTGACTAATTGGGAATATTTCCTGATTTTTTTTTAAATTTTTTAAAAAATTGTCAATTTTCCTGAGGGGGCATACCCTAACCTATTTCATACTGGGGCACGATTGGGGCATATTTTATTTTACACAACACTGAAACAACATTGTATCAAAGAGGGGAAAACTATAGACACCGAAAATTGGTCTAGGCCTACAAGTACCACTTTCGACATAATTTTCTAATGTCCATGGTTATGATTAAATAATGATAATTATTTAATTACTTTCTAAACACATCTTTCATCTATTAATTAAATAACCTTTTAATTATTTAATTAATTCATTATGACCCTTATTCAACTTTGATTAATCAAATAAATCATATTTATTTAATTATGTCGCTAACTAATTAATTCTCTTTCTTAATTAAATAATTTATTATTTAATTAACCCCTTTATCATATTTCAACTATAATTAAATATTCCTTATTTAATTATTCAATTAACCTTTTCAACAGTCAATTAAATAAATTATTATTATTTATTTAATTAAATTTTTCAATTTCAAATGTTGAATTAAATTAACATTTAATTCATAATTAATTGTTTCTATCACATTCTTCTGTCGCCCAGTTATCTAATTATTCACTCACCATCTGAATCGAGATCTATTTCAATCCACCAGTTATCTCTGAATTCGATATCTGATCGTCTCTGCAAAAGGACTCTCTGTCACAACCAGTCAGTTAACTAGTTCTAACTCATGTGCATGGACATATTTATTAATTAAATATCTTTATTTAATTAATTAATTCATGTGTGCATTCAAACAAATTATTCTTTGAGTTCTAACTTTATCATTTTCATTCAAAGTCTGATTATTCTATTTTCGAAGACTTTCAACTGAAGATTAAATCATTTATTTAATCTTGAACTCTTGTTCTTTCTATTTTCGAACATTCTTAACACCAGATTAAATTATTATTCTAATTTAATCTTTATCTTGCAGAATTTCCTAACTCATGTTCTAACTGACACATAACTCACATCACATGGCATTCATCAATCTCAATCGTTGATCTCTCTTTCGAATCTGAGCCGATCCTTCGAAAGCCCAATTTCTATAAATTGACTTGTCATTGTCATTATTCCTCCTCCCGAAATATATATACTTTTTGAGAAGAACTTACAATCTTCGATATTTTTCTTAGACAATACATCCAGGCTATGCTTGCATACATACAAAAAATCTGAGGGCAAGAATACCGATACAACAAAATGGAGAAGGACAATCAAGATAATTCAAAGATGTGGACTGATATTTGGTAAGATTGTTTCATATTATCATTTTTATCTATTTTAGTTCATTTGATTCATTCTTAGTTGTTTGATTTAGATTTATGCTTGTTAGATTAGATTTAACCATCTTTATGTGCAGCAATCCATTTCATCTACGTTACAGTTTCTATCAATTTCAATGTATTATGTCAGGAATATGAGAGAGATAGATATGGGTATAGGAACTATGTATTACCAAGGAATAGGAGAAAGGATTTGGGAAAGAAGGGGGTGAGGTTTACCCCAAAGGTTTGAACCCTTCATTTGTGATTAATTTGAGAACTATTTCAAGAATAATATCTATGGTTTATGCCAGGTGCTTGGGAATAAATATGATTTAAGAATTCCTATTGCTATGATGATGATGGCTATCAACATCTAGGATAAACATTCTAATAGGAGTTTTGATTATACCTCATACATAGCTAAATAGATACATAAGAAATTGAAGGATTTGAAGGACCCCACTGCTCCATTATATTTTACACATTATTATGTTCTTATGCATATGTTATTTTGGATTGGTCAAAAGGCATGGAGCAAGTTCATGTACCTAAGGAGAAAGGATGAGAGAGGAAATGATCTCCTTGTACAACTATGGAAACACATCTGGGACTAGTGTTTTGATTCCAACTATATAGCTTTTTGCAATGGGTTAGTGCATGGTATTTTGGACAATATGGGTTGTAAACCAATGTATAGGATTTCAAGAAGTATCAAGGAAATCCTAAGGTCCTTGCAGTTCAAAGACAACACCAAGTTGGACCATAACTGGGGAGATTGGTATTTGCATGATATATGTACTATTTTCAAAGTTTTGATGCTTTGGTGTAGGCTCGTTTCCTGCTTGTTTATGTTTTTGATAGATTGGATTTCATAGAAATCATGGCAAGTTGACACAATGGACAAGGAGCACTTTAGAGGTACAAAGAAGGGGTCATTCATCCCAGACCAATTTGCATATTAACATTTTAGAGTCACATGCAAGGAAGGATTGGAAAAATTTGTTGATATACTGAAGAACTATAGAATGAGGGTTGAGAGGGTAAAAAATTGTGACCCTAAAGGTTTTATTTATAAAGAAAGAAAGGATAGAGATAGGTGTAATTTTTATCATCATTTCCTATATATAGAGGATGTAATAAAAAACTAGCATCTGATGCTGAGGTAAATGAGAGAAAACAAACATGGATGCACATTATTAAAATTGAGGAGGCAAGTCTTAAGGTGAATCCAATGTATGTAATCCCATATGCTAAAATTGAAGATCCTTTTCAAAAGGCTATGGAAATGTTGGATGCCTATAAGAATGGCATATTCATGAATTTGATAAGGTGAGAAGAAGAAGTAGAAAAGAAAGAAAAAGAGGAGCATTTGGATAGGACTCAAAAGTAAGCTTGCTAAATCTATAGCTTAGGGTCCTTCCATTCAACCAATGGAGATAAAAGAGGTGCAAATGGTTCACCCCCTTGTAGAGTATACTATTGAATCACAAGAGGAGGATACAATGGAAGAGAAGTCAACTAAATATATTCCTAATGAAGAGGAATTGCAAAACAATTTCTCAGACATTAGGTCAATGATGAAATGGATGCATTTGTTCCTGCTAGCAGGATTATAACCACAACTTATGATAAAAATAGAATGTTGTTGATGATGACATCAGGCTAAAGGCCTGTCAAGAATTCATGGATGATTCCTTTGTACAAACAAAGGAATTCAAAAGAATTTTTAATTCAAGTAAAGAGTAATGAAAGGAAGGATAGGATTGAGAAGGAAAAGGAAGGAGTTGTTCCGTCATTGCATGAAGAAGTGGAGAGACAAGAAGAAGAGAAAATTGAAAAATATATTTTTGAAATTTCCATTGCTGATAGAAGGTTGTTGATAAAGAAGAGTGGCATTATTCTATTTCTAGGTTGGGATTTGTCCTCTACCATTGCTCTAGATACAATAAGACATGATGTTGGTGCATTCATATCTGAGGAGCAATATGACAAGTTTTTTGGATCTAATTTTAGTTCAATATTACACACATTAGCAATTTGGTTTATGAGACCAAATATAGGGAATCCCAGAGTAATCAAATTAGTTGGTGATATTACTGGTGATGTTATAATAAAAAGAGCATCTGAGATGAATCCTACACAAGGAACCATGTTAACTATGCATGTTGCTATGTTGAGTGCAGACACTACTGAAATATATCAGGAAAGATATGATCAACTTTAAACAAATTCAATAGGCTGCAACATGAATATCATATGTTTAAAGTTAGTGCTCCCCTAGAGAAAATTGCAGTGGAAGCCCTTCCACCTTATATTTTATCACAAGAGCTCTCCACACAAGATAAAGAGACATTGTCTCAGGATTTAGATATTGAAATAAGAGTTGGATATGGTAAGAGAAAGTGAGCAAAAAGGTAAGGATGAAACTTCAAAGGTGGTTACTAAAATTATTGATGACATCTTGGGGCATAGGATTTCTTGCACATTACATAAACTGGATAATGCATCGAATGTGTACAAGAATATTCATGAGGCTTACAAGAGACATTCTGAAGTTTAGGAAAGTTTTTAGAATGTATGGAGAAAATGGAGCACTAGGGCTAGTTCCTTAAAATAAATAATGAAAAATATGGAAAGTGACCCTGAAGCACCTGCAAATTTTCCACAATTGTTGTAGGCTATTGGATTATTGGGTGAAATTTCAGCTTTCTAGAGAAAATTGGACATAGAGTTTAAAAGAAAAGTGAAGATGTTTAGAGAAATAGAGGAAAGGGGAGAGCCTAAAGTCCTAAATGAGGTAGGAGAGCTAAAGGAATTCACTATTTGGAAAGGGGATTTTGGGAACATTGATCCTTCTTTGTCTACTCTCATTTACATCTTAGGGAAACTAGATTATGCATCATTAAATAGTTCTATTGATGATCTATTTAGAATGAAAGTTGATTTATATATGTTTGTGAAGGAGGCTAAGACCATTATTGATGCAAGATACAACCTCAAAGGTGTAGAAGTTATTGGATATCTAGTGGCCAGAGGAGTAGTACAACATATGGCTCAAAAAAATTATAGATTAAGCATTTCATATGTCAATGTTTAAATTTGTTTCCTCCTAAATTGGAAAGTGATTGGTTGGTGTGTCCTAATATGGATTTCTTTTTCTTTTTTTATGCATTAGGTTTTGAAATTTTTAATGCAAGTGAAGATGAGGTAAAAAGAATATTTAGTTCATTTTACAATCATCTTCCATGAAAAAGTGCCTTTTGTAAGGAAGGATATCTTCTCCAACATCATAATTTTTTTTTTCTTTTGTGGAATATTCTCCTCATGGGTAGTTATGTACCTTCCCTTGGAATGAATTTTAATATAAAATGAGATGGTGACATGTGTAAATAGAGGCTTGTTTCTTCCTTGTTTTATAAAAGGGAATTCATGGCCATTTTTACAGATCTTTTGGTGTTGTAATGGAAATGTAGAGAATAGAGTTTATGTCCGGTTCTAGGTTTGGAGTCTAAGTCTTTTGTAAATTGTTTATGTTGTATAATAGTAATAGAATTTGATGAATACAAATGGCATAATTTTGAAGCCAATTGTCTCCCATTATACACTTTACATAGCTTATAAATAAAATGAATTAAAGATCATTCAATTTGTCTCCATTGTCTTTCCTATGATATATGTTTCTATTTATGATCTCATTCAAAGAATGATTTAAATGCCTTAATATAAGTATAGATTTGTGTGAAGGTATGTAGGGATTTGTAAGAAGAATTGGTTAAGATTTATGAGTTTAATAATGTAATGCATTGTTATAAGGATTTGTAATGTTTGGGTAAAAATGTTGTTCTACATCTACAACTACATTGATTTTGACTCCTTCGCCCTAGGTTAAGACACCGATATTTTATCTTTGTGTCTAAGTTACAAATCTAGGATCAATCACACTAAAAATATTTCCAATCTTTAAATTTTGTTGAATTGAAGTCTTATCCTATTCAATTGCTTTAAAATACTGAATGCCTGAAGGATAGTGCCATTTCTCTTCATTTTTCATAATCATCAAGAAAATTTGCATAGAACACATTTGCTATTTACAATATTTGTGATAATTGGTATAGGATATGGTGGAAACCCTAATTTTTTTCATGTTTCACTAATAATTTTGCCAAAAATGGTTGATTTTCCTAGCTTGGGACTGGTCTCATGGCTTACGGTTTCGGTCTTGTCATTGCTCTATGGTTTTAGTGTGTCTTAAAACTTATCAAAAACTTTGTTTAAATCCATTTGCATGAGTTATAATTCATAGTTGACTTGCTGTCACTCGTTCCTAGTCACATTAGTTATGAATTATGCCATTGAGTTCATTTATTAATCGACCCCTTGAGCTTAATGTCCCTGATCGTTACCCACCAAATTATTCTAAAAAATTAATTTGTCATGCAGGCCATAAATCCTTTAAATATTTTCCAAGGTCCTAAGTATCAAGTTTAATATTTTATCATTGGTCTAATGTCTTGGCATGAATCTTATGCCCCCGTCATTCATCAACCTATTAGAGCCCCTTTTTAAGTACTAAAAATTATGCACATGCAAATATAATCCTTTTATGCAAGCCACTAGATCTATGAGAAGGAATCTAGACCGCTCCCCGCTCCCCCACCTGATTTTAATATTCATTAAAATATTCACACGGGTTGGTGGGTGGGTGTTGTGTGTCATCTCTGACAGTAGGTCCCATCTTTCTTTGGAGGCAACGACAATAAGTTTTGAGCAATAAACAGTTCAGATGCAGGTGATGTGGATCAATCTTGATTTCTCCCCTCCAGTTAGTGGGGGAACACCTTCATCTCACATCTCTCAACGGGGAAGCACGAAGGTGCCACCTAGCACAATATGCATCATCAGGAGAACTATATAAAGGAATGAAATATTTTCCAAATATTTTTCCATAAGGGTGGAGGCACTAATGTTCTTGTTACTAAAAGGCTCTTTTAAGCATGTGGTTTAAAGGTTGATAAGATATTTTAATTTAAGTCATTCATTAGCTCAAGGTTTATGCATGTAGGAAAAATTTTCTTGTGGTAAAGTGCACATAGGTTTGGAGCGCTAGATTTAATCTAGACCACTTCCCGCCTCCATGTTTCCATAAGTTGCACACAGGTTAAATCTAACTAGGGAGCAGGGAGGTTGACACGTGGTTTTTCTTAGTGATCATGAAGATGGTGGAGCTCGTGGTTGACTTGGAGGCTTTTCCACATGACCTATTTTGATTGGTTGATGGTGATAATTATCCACAATTATATTTTTTTAACTTCTTTGATTGAATCTAGACTGCTTGGTAGGCCATCTCACTGCACAATCAATGGACAACATTCAAAGTTGAGTTTTAGGGAAAATAAGCCATTCTGGTTTGCATGAGTGAACAAAAATGGTAGATATGATGCCAAACTATTGAATTAATCCACCATAAATCCATAAAAGCTTTCTTTAAAGAATAATTTCATATTGTTAAAGAATCCAACGAGTCTAAAGAGTTTTTGCAATAAATTTCAAGCTCGTTCGATGATCAAAATTAGGGTTTTCCAAGTGACTGCAAACCAGTAAGTGAAATTGATACCATGCTTTGCAAGTGTCATAAAATTTGCTTGAATTTCCTTTCTCTATCTTTGTATCATTGGGATTCTTGGTTTACTACATTTATTTTAAGGTTTGATGTTGATTTCGAATGAATTAAGCTTGTTTAGTCTTGCTATTGATTTGTGTAAAACCCTCGCCTTAGCTATAACCTTGAAATTTTCTTTGAAAGACATCCTATTATCATGGCACCAAAAGTTAAAGTGTCTACATGTACAGAAAAACCCTCTGGTTTAAAGCCTTTGGTTAGACATTTGGTTCAAGACCTAACTAAACAATTAAAACCCTCCACCTCTGAGAAACCTAAGGATCAATACTTATTCTGAGGTACACAAATTGTAGAGGGGCTCATAGAAAAATAATACACCATTAAAGACACCACATTACTTGACACAAAATTACCCTACACTAGATGGGTACAATTTAGTTGTTGGTTTAGCAATCAAAATTTTGGCATCCCTATGGGTAACCCATGGAATCTGGATTGGGGGAAGCTGATAGTACCAAATGTCTATATGGATGTTGATCTATTGAAGGAAGTTTCTAAAAATTATGACCTAGTCACAAGGACTATACGAAAAAATGATGGAATTGAAATGGTGAAGGTCACCAGATAGGAGATTGTTGAGGTCTTCAAATTTACTGAGTGGAGTGAGGATATGGTGAAAATTGATGAGAAGGCACTTAGGGAATAATATACGAAGATGAGACACACCTTCAAAATCTTAGTCTTACAACACTACTTGGAAACTATGAAAGGAAATGGAAAGATCATCTTGGGCCCATTCGATAAGGAGCCATTTCCCATCAACTATTTTGTGTCCTACTTCCAAATAACATTCTATTCTTTGTATCAAATCATAGGTTATGACCCAACTACAAGCATTCCCATGGATGAGATGTATATGGATGCAAACATCGATCACCCTACATGCTACACACTTTATGACTATGGGTCATAGTTGGCTGAGAAGATTCATGAGGGCCCAATTAAACTAAATAATGGTCACACTAGGGTCAGATTCTATTGGTACTCTCTTTTCATGCATATGTTACTTTTCAAGGGAGCTACATATTTTGGTAAGGATATGATATTGCAGAAAATGAAAGGTGATATGGATTTACCAGTCCAATGTTGGACCAGACTCATTGATAAGGATGACATCAAGTCAAGTTATGTGGTGTTTGAGAATTTTTTTCTTGCAAGCTGAGGATAGTTTTGATTTTGAACATGCCAAGAATTCCTACTGCTTTACATGATTTTTTGAGGCCTAAGGACATAAGGTCAAATCTAAATATTGAGCATAATTGGGGGGATGTAATCCCTTACCCAAGATACATAATATTGAGGGTGTATAGAACATGTGTCTCACCTCATATATTTCTAAGGTATATACAAGAAAGAGTTGGTTTTTTAGAAGTAATGTGGCAATTAGATGTGGAAAACAATCATTTAAAAGATCAGGGTAAGGGAAACTTTTTCTCTACGTACACTTGTTTCTTGGAATTTGTCATGATTAAAGGAATATGGAGAAAAATTAATGATGTGCTCAAAACTTTTGGGATGGATAGGGTTAGAGCAAGAAACTATGATCTTGAGGAATTTATGGCATGGTTCAAGACAAGAATAAGAAGTTCAAAATTCATCCATAACTTCTACCTCCTAGAGGATGTGATAAGAAACATTTTTTACTTCCAAAAAAAAGATGAGAAAAAATGAAGTGGATCGCTTTCAATAAGTTGGAGAAGGAAATAAAGGAAAAGTATCCACAATTTATAACCCTAGAAGAAATTAAAGATTTAATGCAATGAATTGAGTATGTTTTCCAAAGTTTTGAGACAATAGTTGGGAATTTGAAGGGAGAAAGATTAATTCAAGACAAGGGGAAGGATATTGTAGTAGAGGAACAAGGTGAAGGGGAAACCCCTATAATGGAAGATAGACTAGCCTCTCAAGCCCCAAAGAAAGTAATTGATTTCAAGAGGAGGAAGAACAGGGCGAAGGAAAAAAAACGAGCAGTGACAACCTCTTCTCAACAAGAGGAACAAAGAGTCCCTTCATTGGTGAATCAAATTCCATCACCATCTCCTCCTAGGTCAACCAGTCCTATAATTGTTAACATTGATTCACCACCAAGGTGCCACCTCCCAAAATAAAATAGGTTGAATCAAGTGGCCTGGTGGACTATGATGAAGATTCTAATGATGAAATACTAGTAACTAAAGAAAAAATGCAACAAGGCATGCCTTCTCCCCTTAGGGAGATGGTCACACAACAAATGGGCCTTAGGTTGAGCAAAGTAGACCTCTCAGGCATGAATAAATTTGATGATGTCAAAGAGGAGGCATGTAAAAAATCATGGATGATGATTTTTTTTTAAGTCCTCTGTCTTTATGGAGTTTTCTTAGAGGGCCAAGAAAGATGATTATGTAAAAAATGTTGCTAAGGAGAGGAGCTTACACCCAAAATTGTCTGATGCAGTCATACCAACTCAAGTAAGGAAAGCAATGAGATAGAGATTCAAAGGAATAACTACACAATAAGGAAGATAATTGGTTAGAAAAGGTGGTGTCCTCTTATTTCTAAAATGGGACTTAGCTTCTGCAATATATTTTGACACAGTCAAGAGGTATGATAGGTCCCTCTACAATTATGAGAAAGAAGAGACCATTGCACTACAAGGATAAGGATTTAGTGAGCAGTGGGATGCATTAGCTATTTGGGCCCTAGCTCTTAGTACAAAACAACTAGAATTTGCAGAGCCATCTACAAACTATAGAGGGGCCTTAATTATAAAAATGGTATATGATACTTTGGATTTTGAGGTTTCTACAATGTCTATAAATGTTGCTCAGTTCACAAAAGCAATGGTTGAATCAATAACAATAGAGAAGGATAAATTCAGAACAATGTATAATGATTTATTGATTCAATATGGTAAGGACCAACAATAAATAATGGAGTTACAATCTGAAATGGCATTATTAAAAGAGAAAATGTAGAATATGCAAATTGGTGAGCTAATGAAAACTAATAGTACCTCCCCTTCCTCCCCACAAGCACAAACACTTCCTACTCCTTCCACAAGTTCTTCATGGGCAATTGTGACCTATAATATGGGGAATTTTCCTATCTTGGTTGAAGAACCTAGCACATCTGGTGCACAATAGGAAGAGGAAATTAGCAAAGAAGAATTACTTAAAAAGTTGAAGGAATATGAGGAGAAGTGCAGTTAGCATGATAGGATGATTTTTGTCAGCAATTTGAAAATTGTGACTATAGTATTAGAGCATTTGAGTAGAGGGTTTGACAAGAGATTAATTAACATCCATGCTAATTATTCCTCCATGGTTGATGTAGTAAATAATTTTGACATAGACAAGGAGGTGGAAATTCCTCTCATGGAGAAATGGATTCCAAGAATCTAAGATCTGAGGCAAATGGTTGTGGGATCCAAGCATGATATAAATAAGCCTGACAAAATCCAACCCACCCTTAGAACTATGAATGGAATTCAAGAATTCTAGGGAAATATTGAGACTTTGGAGGCCAAAATAAGAGAGTTGCTTAAGAGATTTGATGAAATGAATCATGGTATCCTTCCTAATATATTAAAGGATAATGGTGAAATCAAATCTCCACAAGATTGGAGAAAACATGCAAGTGAGGTGATTTCAAAGCAAACAACCTTTATTTGTGATGGGAATGACATGAGCATACTAAAGAAAACATGGACATGATTTCTCAAGAAAGAATTGCTCTAGAAGAATTTGATAAGGAAGCAAATCAAGTTGTCACTAAATATGCTCCTTATAGGTTAAAGGCTGATAGTATTATAACATTCAATTGGCCCACAAAGGAATAATTTCAAGCATGGAAGGATAAGTACCCGGATGTCTTGGAAGACTAAGCTACTACTATGGGATGGTCACTACAATTT
This sequence comes from Sequoiadendron giganteum, assembly GCA_007115665.2. Classification (NCBI taxonomy): domain Eukaryota; kingdom Viridiplantae; phylum Streptophyta; class Pinopsida; order Cupressales; family Cupressaceae; genus Sequoiadendron; species Sequoiadendron giganteum. The sequence goes on from CM021102.1 coordinate 519,910,364, forward strand.
TGGTCTGATGGTCTAAAATAATGGTGAATAACGGCTGGGAGAAAAATAATACATGGCTTAAAACTAGTACAGATTAGGCCTTTGATAAAGTGGGGATAAAATATTGTTCCAATTTGAAATTGGTGACAAGGATGCAGATGTGGATGGTATTTTGTCTCTTCTATCTTTCTTCACTTTATGATTTTCTTTCATTTAATCTTGGTGTACACGAAGAAAATTTTGAAAGAACATGGATATAATGCTACTACAAAAAAATGTGCCTTTTGGAAGGCTGGACAAAATATTCATCAAAAAATGTAAATGGTCTTTGTCCCATGTGATATTTACCTCCATTTGAATTAAAAATATAGTTGCAAAAGGGAATATTCATTGTAATGGTCCACTAGGAATAGGACATGTGTACATTTTGGCTTGAAGCTTGTTTTCCCGTTCATTTTATATAAGAAGGAATTCAAGGCCAAAAGTAAGGGTTGGTTAGTGATTGATCTCAAAGAGAAATTTTGTAATGAGAATACAAAGAAAATTTTAGAGTTTTTTCTTAGGTTTTGAGTCTTTTCAATATGCATATGTTATTTTTTATAACATTACTAGCAATTGAACAGAAAATTATGCAAATTCAAGACCATTTCTCTCCTGGTGTATTTGTTATTTGAGATATGAATAAAATGATCAAATTTTGTTTTATTAGTCTCATTGTGTTTCAATGATGTATGGATTTTATCTGTGTATTCATGATATATCTTCTTGGTCATTAAATAGAAAATCAAATCCATAAATAAACTTTTAAATGAACTAAAATTCTTATAATTTCCTGTTAGGTTATTTCATTCTCATTTTCTAAATGTTGAGTATTATAAAGGAGTAGCCAACTTCTAGATATATTTCATTTATTGAGCTATTATATGATAATTCATCTATTATTTGTAATGTACTTAGTCATTAATTAGGTGCAAAGGTCTTTAAGTACATTGTGAGATTACCCTCCTATGTCTTGTTGAGCCCGAAGTGTAGGAGGAAATAATTTATGCTTTCACTTGTTTGTTGGCCAATCCCTTCAGGTTGCTAAGGATTGGAATTTGAAATTCCATAGGCTTCCTTGGAGATCAAATTGGTTCTTAAAAAATAACCAATAGATTGGTGACTCTATTGGGGAGATTTGTGAAAATATTCACATCCTGGTATAAAATTATGAAAATAGAGTCATACATTCATAATGGGGTATAAAATTATGTAAATATTTGTTGAATATTGCTAAAGATTGTTGAATTCTCCCACCATTTACTATCCTAAGATCGCTTAAATTCTATCAAGTTTTTGTGTGTCCATGTAAATATTCCACCTAGAATGTTGAGGATTGGCTTAGGAGTTCTCTATATTCCAAAATCCTTCTAATTATTTGAAGGTATGCATAATTCCTATCACTATTTACAATTTCCAATCATTTTGTGTGGTGATTTTGAAGTCTCTGCACCAGTGTGAATTATTTGAAGAAATTAAGAAGGTGTTGAAGAAGAAGAATTATAGAAGAAATATGAGGAAAACCAAAGCTCACATGAAGCAGCATCTGGATGAGAAGCTAGAAGGAAAGCTTCAAAAGACTCCCAAAAAATCATGGGTATAGAAGGATGTGAATACAAGTAAGTGTACTACACATACTATCCCTGAAAATCAAATTCCTTTAAGAAATTCTAATAGTTATCAAAGCTAACAAAATTTACTCAGGTTAGATTATGAGGATGAAGAAGATTGTAAAAATAAGATTGTTACTTGTGTCCATAGAACTAGACCCAAAAAAAGTAGATATTCTCCCAATGCTATTGCTAGTGGCATTCTCCCTCCTACATATGATGGATATTCTCCTCTACCACCTGATTTTTTAACTAGATCAAATGATGATGCCCAAGATCTAATAGATCTAGAAGAGTCTTCAGGTTTAGAGATTACTCTCTCAGATCGTGATGAAGTTTTTGGAGACGTTAGTGCTATGAAAAGAGATATTCAGATTCAGGCTGAGATAAGGAGAAATAAGGAAAAGGAGAGAGAAAAAAAGATTAGGAATTCCATGATTAAAAGAGAAACATTAATAAGGAAATTAGATCAGATGAGACTCTTAAAACAAGTTGAGCTTGAACCAATTATAGTAGGTCCTATTGTATCTAAGACCCTTGACCAAAAAGTTCAATCTGACCCTGTAAAAGATACCAGTAACACTACCTCTATTAAATCCACAATCACTAGTATTGTTTCTCCACACCCTGCTACAAATGCTTCCAACCCACCAGTTAGTAAAGCCAAATAGCTTATGAAAAATTTGGCTATTAATGAAAAATCCACATTTGAAAAGTCTCCTTTGCCCCCTAAATTTGAGTCTGAAGTAGATCAATTAAGGAAAGAAAATGAGGATCTACAAAGGGAATTATAAAAGATGCATAATATGGAAACTAATGTTGAGATGAAGAGAAAGATTGATTTCTTGAAGACTTCATGTTCAACAGATGGTGCCATAACATCTAGCTCACAAGATCCCTCTCAATCCACATCAAAACCTACACCCACACTTGATGGGAGGACTTATGGTCATATAGATTAGTCCAACCCAATTCCAAATATTTGAACACAAGTGGTAATTATTGTACCCACAATTAGTTTACTAAGAAATATGGATCATAAGAGAGATGGAGAAGCTAACAAAGGTAATGAGGATAGAGAGAATCTATTTTATAGGCGACCTATGCAATTGGAAAGGTATAGGCAGTTATGCTTTGATGGGATTCCTGAATTCCCAAATCCCATTGAAAGTGATATCAAGATGTGTTGAGAAAGTTTACTGGAAATAATGCAATATATGGGGAGGATCACTTAATGGTTTTCCTAAATATGTTTGATGGTTTTGACGTCGAACATGAGGATGTGGTCATGAAACTGTTCATGTAGTCTTTGATAGAGGATGCTAGAGATTGGTACATAGGTTTACCGAATGGTAGCATTGGCTAATGGGAGGAATTCAAGAGTCTTTAGAGAACAATATGGAGATAAGACTAACCACAATTTTATGCTCAATGAATTCAATAACATCACTAAAGGACAAAATGAGATGGTGTTCAATTTTAATATCAAATTTCAGAAGGTTGTGAATAGATTGCCACCAAATTTGATGTTGAATGATCCAATATTCCTTGTCACTTATTGTAATTCATTTGATCCTAAGATGGCTTAAAACCTCATAGATAAAGACCCTCAAATTTTGAGGGATGCTTTCAAAATTTCTCTGCACATTGAAAGTAATAGAAGAACTTCAGGTAAAGTTGGAAGAAGAGATTATGTCAAAATATTGAAGAATCCCAAAGATAGACAAGAAAAGGACTCTGACTTGAATCCCACCTATGATAAGAGATGGGATAATGTGATGAACACCCTCATGGACATCAAATATACTATGGCTAAAAATGAAAATGGGCTTGGAAATAACAAAAAACAATTCTAGAAGAATGAAAAGCCCCCAAGGCTTCAAGATTACCCCTACAAAACTAATCAATAGAATGGGAAGCCAGTCCCAAATAATCAGAAGGATAGAAAAGATTAGATCACACTTGATCCTTTGCAAAAGAAATATGCAAAATTCATTGATGAAACTCCTTGGTGCATGGTTTGTTAGTTGCCACATTATCTTCACCAATGTGCAGTAGTACAATTGGTGGAAGTTGAAGAAGACACACCTAAAAACTATGATTAGTCTCATAATGATGATGTTGAATTCAATGTAATCATGAGTAGGTCTAATTTTTCTGATAATGAATGTTCATCTGGTATGGAGTCTCATGAACTTGATGTGGATGGCTAAAGGCAAAGATAGAATGCATATCACTAGGAAGTTCTCTTTGATGAAGAGAATGACAATGGCAATGAAGTGTGCACATTGGAAAAAAATGGAGATGATGTGTCTTTAAGAAGACTTAAAATGATGAAATTTCAAGGTTGATAGTAGCCTTGGCCACACAAGCAAGAGGTTCCTATCATCTAAGGAATAGGAAGGTGGGTGGTGACCAAGGCAAGACTGCTAGCCTCTTCATCAAAGAGCATAATGTTAAAGGTAAGGAACCAAAATTTGATAGTAAATTGGATGGGGTCAAAGACAAGGAAGGTAAGGGAGACCAAATTTTGGAAAAGAAGGCTAAGAAACCAAAGGTTGATGGAGAATTCAAGTCTCTTGCTGCAAAGGTGAAAACACAAAAGAAAAGTCTCGAGCCTAAGAAGAAGGATTCCAAGCCTAAAGTTGAAACAAAAGGTGAGAAAAAAAAGGATAACAAGACTGAACAAGGTATGATACCAACTAATCTACCTAAATACACTCTCATTGATATTTTTTAGTTACTATATTAGGTAAAAATTTTTGTTCCTTTGCTTGAAATGATGAGAATTGATGAGCATAAACAAAAGCTAGTAGACCTTATTAATGGTGCTAATGCATCTTGTGATGAATTAGTGGTTTCTACTCCACCCAAAGATAGTGGAAATAAGTTGAAAGAAAAGGAGGTTGAGGGAGAAATCACTGAGATCCCTCAAATTTATCTAGGAAACTCAGTAACTGTATGTCTTGGAAATATAGATCCATTTTTTGTAACTCTGATTGTTGATGGGAACTTCTTGAAGAATTTTATGATTGATTCAAGAACATCTAATAATATCATGTCAACAAAGATCATGGAGGCAATGGGATTGAAAGTTGATAGTACCCAAGGAAAATGTTATGCTATGGATTCTAGGGAAGTCCCTGTAATTGGTTTCATCAATGAACTCCAATATAGATTAGTTGCATTCCTAGAGAAGGAATTTAAAATGAGTGTGGTAGTGGTAGACATTCCACCAAACTATGGAATTTTGTTGTCGAGAAAATGGAGTGCCTCCATGGGGGGTAGTATGTAGTGTGATATGTATTTTTCCACCTTCCCAATTGATGGTAAAGATGTCAAACTGGTTAGAGAATCAATGGTGCCACAAATGATTGAGCATTCTCTTGAGGATGATATAGTTCATTTTGTAGATACTAACATTAGTGATTTCAAGGTAGAAGAGTTACCAATGTAAAATGAAAGGTGACTTGCACCTATTGAGAAAGAAATGACAAAATTGTTTGATAACGATGGTCTTTGGAAAATGTATTTTGATGGTGTAAGTTCCAAAGAAGGATTAGGTGCAGGAATATTATTAGTTTCACCTAGTGGAAACACACTTTGTATTTTGTTTGCACGAACAATGTGGCCGAGTATGAGTCCTTGTTACTAGGACTGAGATTAGTAGAAAAACATGGGATAAAGAAGCTAAATGTAATTGGTGATTCAATGTTGGTAATATCCCAGGTTAGATCCAAATATGCATTAAAGAATAAGAGATTGAAGCAATATTGGAAGGCTATTGGGATTCCATAGAGTAGTTTGATGCATTTGGAATTGATTGGATGGAAGGGGCTAGAATAGAGTAGAAGATTTGATAGCAAACGTTGCACTTAGTATTGATGACATAAATTTTGCTGGTATCTCCAAGGTTGAGGTGAAAATAAGGCCTTCAGTCCCCGACAATATACATAATTGTTAGTTCTTCAACGATGATGAAGACATCTTGAGATTTTTGAAATGTATAGATGAATATGACAGTCAGGAGATTGATTTTGGAGCCTTTGTTGAAACAGTAGATGGAAAGGACACAGTCTTTGGTAATGAGGTCATCCAGTTGAAGAGAAATAAGACTCCTAAGGGCCTTGTGGCCTTAGAGATATTTTTTTGACAAACAAGACAAAAGCAGTGCCAAGATAACTATCACCCATCCAGAGGATTTGAAAGAAGTAAACTTAAGAATTGAAAATACTCCTTAAAAGGTTTATACGAGTAGGAAAATGAAGCCCAAAATTAAGGCAATGTTGATTGCTTTGCTAAGAAAATACAAACATGTCTTTGCTTGGTCATATGATGACCTAAAAGCATATAGAGAGGAATTGGTTTTAACATAAAATTCCTCTAAATGTTGATGCAAAGCCTTTTAGAAAAAACCAAAGACCTATCAATCCAACCTTAGCTCCAAAAATGCAAGAGGAACTGGTGAAGCTAAGGGACGCTGGCATAATTAAGCCAATTAGGAACTCATCTTGGGTGTCTAATCTAGTGCCAGTAAGAAAGAAGAATGGGGATATCATATTATGCATTGACTTTAGGAATCTCAATGTATCCTCATTGAAGGATAACTATCCAGTACCTAACATGGAATCCATGTTGTTGAAGGTTATTGACTATGAGTTATTTTCCATGATGGATGGTTTTTTAGGCTATAACCAAGTTAAAGTGAAGGAGTCTAAGTAGTTTAAGACTACATTTACCACAAGATGGGGAACCTATTTCTATGTAAAAATTCTATTTGGCTTGACTAATGTAGGTGCAACTTTTCAGAGGGCTATGGATGTAGCCTTCTCTGACTTTATTGATTTTTTTTGGAAATCTACGAGGATGACCTAACTACTTACTCAAAGAAAGAGGAAGACCATTGCATGCATTTGGAGATGATTTTCATTAGGGCCTTAGAGTATGGAATATCATTCAACCCAAATAAATGCACCTTTGGAGTTACCAAAGGCAAGCTGCTGGGATACATTATGTCAAAGGAAGGAGTGAGGATTGACCTTGAGAGGGCATCTACCATTGATAGAATTTCAAAACAAAAGAATGTGAAAGGAATTAAATAATTCTTTGGACAGATAAATTTCCTAAAAATATTTGTTACAAATTTTGCAGAGATCACTCGCCCTATATCCAAGATGTTGAAAAAGGGTGAGAAAGTGGAGTGGACTAAAGAGCCAAGTAAGTCTTTTCAAGAAATTATGTAGGCAATTAAGGAGGCCCAAGTTCTAAGGACTCTTGATTTCTCCAAGCCACTACAAATATTCTCATTTACATTATTCCACACTATTACTTGAGTGTTGTTGCAAAAGAATCAAGAGGGTTTTAACAATCCATCACATTTTTGTAGAAAATCTCTTCAAGCTGTAGAATTGAAATATGACTTGAATGAGAAACAAGCATATGCATTGGTTAAAGATGTAAATAATTTTAGAACATATCTTGTGGGATCTATAGTTGTGGCATATGTTCCTAATGTAACTGTTAAGGAAATCTTTGCTTGGAAAGAAGTCACGGGTAGGAGATGTATATGGATAAACAAAATACAAGAGTTTAATATTGACATCCAGATCACCAAATTGGTGAGAGGTCAAGGGCTAGCCAAGCTGATGGTAGAAAAAAATCTAGATTCCAATCAAATAAATCTTGAGGATGACTTTGACATATCACATATTTGTGATATGAAAGACTATGATTAGTACAAGAATGTTATCTATTACTTTTAGAAGATGCAATTCCTTGAAGGATTAACTGACAAAAAAAAGAGGATTCTCAAGTTACAAGACATCAAGTATGTGATTGTAAATGGTGAACCATGGTGGAGAAATCTGGAAGGTGTTATGTTAAAATGTGTTGATAATTCCAAAGCTTCTGAACTACTAAATGAGATGAATAGTGGAGTATGTGGTGGAAATTACATGGCTAAGATCACTACTCATAAGGTTTTAAGAGTTGGATTTTGGTGGCCTACAGTATTCAAGGATGCTCACTAATTGGTAAGGACATGTGATGCATGCCAAAGGTTTTTTGGGAAGTTGAAGTTCTCAGGTAATTTTCCACTAAGACCAGTTGCACTCCAAGAACCATTTAAACAATGGGGCTTTGATTTCATTGGAGAGATATTTGAAAAGTCTAATGGGTGTCATTCTTGGATCCTTGTGGCTATTGACTATTTTACAAAATGGGTGGAATCCATTCCAACAAAAATAGCAACAAGTAAAGTAGTCATTGATTTCTTGATGGATAACATACTAACTAGATTTGGAGTTCCTGAGAAGATTGTCTCAAATAATGCAATGTGCTTTAGATCTAAAGAATTCACTAAATTTTTCTCTAAGCATGGAATTTAGGTGTCTTATTCTTCACCCTATCACCCAAAAGGAAATAGTTAGGCATATTCAAGCAGCAAAATGTTGATGATCATAAAAATAATCGAGAAAAATAAAAGATCTTGGGACTCCAAGCTGAAGTTGGCTCTATGGGTTGATAGGGTAACAATCAAGAAGGCCACTAGTTATGCTCCATTTGATCAAGTCTATGATATTGTAGCTAGGTTACCTCAGAATAACCTCATGAAAATGTACAAGTTTATCTAGGAATATGATGAAGATATGTGTGATGAGATGCAACTCAGAATTGATGCATTGATGGAAGTGGATGAGACAAGAAGAGATGCTCAAAAGAGGAATGTTAAGTTGCAATTATAGGTCAAGAACCTATATGAAAAGAAAGCATCTCCAAGGATGTTCCAAATAGGAGACATAGTGTTGATGTAGAATGCCAAATTTGAGGATAAGGGAAAGCATGGAAAGTTTGATGTATTGTGGCTAGGCCCTTCTTTGATCAACAACACCCATGGTGAGGACTTATTTTTTACAAGAATTAATTGGCGAACTACTTGAACTACAAGTACATGGATAGTTCTTGAAGCCATATTTCTCCTGAAATATGCTCTTTTCCATGTACATTATATATATTTTGTAAGTTTAGTATATAGGTTTGGTCTACTTTGAATGCCTTGCCTAGGTAGTTTCTTGGTTTTGGATCTTTGCATTGGTTTTATTCAACCTAAGATTTTGTGATCTTGCTTTTTTCTAGAGAAATAGACGTCCCCAATGGGAGCCACTGGTGGAACCCCTAAATTTTTTCATGTCCCACTGTCAATTTTGTAAAATCTGGTTGGTTTTCCTAGCTTGGAATTGGTGTCATGGATTAGGGTTTTATTCTTGTCATAACTCTAGGGTTTAGTGTGTCTTGAACCCTATCAAAAACTCTAAGTGTAAATCCCTTTGCTTGAGTTCTAATTCATAGTTGACTTGTTGTCACCCATTCTCAATCACATTAATTATGACTTATGCCACTGAGTCTTTTATTCATCAACCCCTTGAGCCTAATGTCCCTGGTCATTACCCACTAAATTATTCTAAAAAAATATTTATGTCATGTGGGTCATAAATCCTTTAAATATTTTCCAAGGTCCTAAGCATTGGGTTTAATATTTTATAATGGGTCTAATGCCTTGGCATGAATCTTATGCCCTTGTCATTCATCAAACTAGTCGGGTCCCTTTTTAAGTATTAAAAATTATGCACGTGTAGATATAATCCTTTTATGTAGGCCATCAAATGTATGAGAAGGCATCTAGACCACTCCCCACTCCCCTGCCTGATTTTAATATTCATTAAAATATTCACACGGGTCGGTGGGTGGGTGCCACATGTCATCTCTAACAATAGGTCTCATCTTCCTTTGGAGGTAGTGAATGATAAGTTTTGAGTAATGGACAATCAAGATGAAGGTGACATGGACCAATCTTGACCACTCACTGCTAACCTACAGGGGGCCACCTTCATCTCCCATCCCTCAATGGGGAAGTGAGAAGGTGCCACCTGACATGATTTGCACTGTCAGGAGAACTATATAAAGGCATGCAATATTTTTGAAATATTTTGGCATAAGGGTGGAGGCACTAATGTTCATGTTACTAAAAGGCTCTTTTAAGTACATGGCTTAAAAGTTGATAAGATCTTTTAATCTAAGCCATTCATCAGCTCAAGGGATATGCACCAAGGCAGAATGGTCTTATGGTAAAGTGCACACGATTTTGGAGTACTAGATTTAATCTAGACGACTCCCCACCTCCCCATTGTCATAAGTTGCACATGAGTTAAACCCAACGAGGGAGCGAGGAGGCTGACACATGGTATTCTTTAGTGCTCATGAAGATGGTAGAGCCCACAAATGACTTGGAGGCTTTTCCACATGGACTATTCTAATTGGTCGATGGTGATAGTTGTCTACGGTTAGATTTTTCAAAATTATTTAATTGAATCTAGACCATTTATCAGTCCATCTCACTGCAAAATCAATAGACAACATTCAAAGTTGAGTTTGAGGGAAAAAGAGTTGTTCTAGTTTGCCCGAGTGAACAATAATGGTGGATATGATGCCAAACTACCAAATTAATCCACCATAAATCTATAAAATATTTATTTAAATCATAATTGTAGATTATTAAAGTATCCAACGTGTCTAAGGAGTTTTTACTGTGAATTTCAAGCTTGTTTGGCGATCAAAATTAGGCTTTTCCAAGAGACTGCAAACTAGTAAGTGAAATCAATATTATGCTTTGCAAGTGTCATAAAATTTTATTTAATTTCCTTGCTCTATCTTTATATCATTAGGGATTTTTTGTTTACTACATTTCTTTTAAGGTTTTACGTTCATTTTGAATGAATTAAACTTGTTTATTCCTGCTATTGCTTTATGTAAAACCCTCACCTTAGCACCTTGCAATTTTCTCTAAAAGAAAACCTAGCCTGCACAAACCCTATAATCATGAAACAAAAATTTAAAGCATCTATATCTAAAGAACAACCCTCTAGTTCAAATCCTCTGGTTAGACATTTGGTTCAATACCTAACTGAACAATTAAAACCCTCCACCTTTGAGAAACCTAAGGGCCAATTATTATTTTGAGGTACACAAATTTTAGAGGGGCTCATAGATAAACAATGCACCATTAAAGATGCCACATTAATCAATGCCACATTACCCTACACAGGATGGGTATAATTTAGCTATAGGTTTGGCAATCGAAATTATGGCATCTCTATGGATAACCCCTTGAATTTGGATTTGAGGAAGTTGATAGTACCAAATGTCTATACGGATGTTGATCTATTGAAGGTAGTGGCTAGAAATTATGACCCAATCACAAGGACTATAAGAACATATGATGGAATGGAAATGGTTAAGGTCACCAGACAGGAGATTGTTGAGGTCTTCAAATTGACTGAATCGAGTGAGGATATGGTGAAAATTGATGAGAAGACACTTAGGGAAGAATATGAGAAGGTGAGATACACCTTCAAAATCTTAGTCCTAAAAAACTACTTGGCAATTGTCAAAGGACAAGGAAAATCATCTTGGGACCATTAGATAGGGAGCCATTTCCCATCAATTATTTTGTGTCCTACTTCCAAAGAAAATTCTATTCTTTGTGTCAAATCACAAGTTATGACCCAACTACAAGCATGCCCATGGATGAGATGTATATGGATATACACATCCAACACCCTACATGCTACACACTTTATGACTATGGGTCATAATTGGTTGAGAAGATTCATGATGGCCTGGTTAAACTGAAGAATGGTCACACTTGGGTCAGATTCTATTGGTAATCTCTTTTCATGCATATGTTAATTTTGAAGGGAGCTACATATTTTGGTAAGGATATGACATTGGAGAAAAGGGAAGGTGATATGGATTTACTAGTCCAATGCTGGACCAATCTCATTGATAAGGATGACAACAAGTCAATTTATGTGGTGTTTGAGAATTTATTTGCTTCAAAGTTGAGGAGAGTTTTGATTCTAAAAATGCCAAGAATTCTTGTTGCTTTACATGATTTTTTGAGGCCTAAGGACAAAAGGCCAAATCTAAATATTGAGCACAATTGGGGGGATGTAATCCCTTACCCAAGCTACACAATCTCAAGAGTGCATAGCACATGTGTCTCACCTTGTATAGTGCCAAGGATGCACCAAAAAGAGTTGGTTTTCTAGAAGTAAAGTGGCAATTAGGTGATGTGGAAAACAATCATTTAAAAGATTAGGGTAAGGGAACCTTTTTCCTTACATACACTTGTTTATCGGAATTTGTCATGATAAAAGGAGAATGGAGAAAAATTAATGATGTGTTAAATCCTTTTGGGATGGATAGGGTGAGAGAAAGAAACCATGATCATGAGGAATTTACGGGATGGTTGAAGACAAGAATAAGAAGTTCAAAATTCATCCATAACTTCTACTTCCCAAAGGATGTGATAAGATTTTTTTTTGAATTGAAAAAACAAGATGATAGAAAAATGAAGTGGATCACTTTCAATAAGTTGGAGAAGGAAATAATGGAAAAGGATCCACAATTTACATCCTTGGAAGAAATTAAAGATGTAATGCAACGAACTAAGTATGTTTTCAAGAATTTTGAGACAATAGTTGGGCATTTGAAGAGAGGAATATTAATTCAAGAAAAGGGGAAGACTGTTCAGTAGAGGAACAAGGTGAAGGGGAAACCCTTGTAATGGAATACAAACCAACCTCTCAAGCCCCAAATAAAGTAATTGATTTCAAGAGGAGGAAGGACAGGGCAAAGGAAAAGAAACAATCAATGACAATCTCTTCTCAATAAGAGGAAAAAAGAGTCCCTTCACCAGTGCATCAAATGCCACCACCATCTCCTCCTAGGTCAACTGGTCCTGTAATTGTTGACATTGATTTTCCACCAAGGCAAGAATTACCACCGAGGCAACCACCTCCCAAAAGACAAAAGGTTGAATCAAGTGGCCTGGTGGACTATGACAAAAATTCTGATGATGAAATACTGGTCATTGAAGAAGAAATGTAGTAGGTCATGCCTTCTCCCTCTAGGGAGATGGTCACACAAAAAATGGGCCTTAGGTTGAGCAAATTAGACTTGTCAAGCATGAATAACACTGACAATGTCAGCGAGGAGGCATGAAAAAATTCATGGATGATGATTCTTTTGTTAAGTCCTCTACCTTTATGGAGTTTTCTTGGAGGGCCAAGAAAGATGAATATGTAAAAAATGTTGCTAAGGAGAGGAGCTTACACCCAAAATTTCCTAATGCAATCATACAAGATAAAGAAAGGAAAGCAATGAGAGAGAGCTTCCAAGGAATAACTACATAAGAAGGAGGAGAATTGGATAGAAAAAGTGGTGTCCTCCTATTTCCAAAATGGGACTTAGCTTCTGCAATAGATTTTGACATAGTCAAGAGGTATGACATGACCCTCTACAATTTTGAGGAAGAATCAACCATTGCACTACAAGGATATGCATTTAGTGAGTAGTGGCATACATTAGCTATCTAGGTCCTAGCTCATAATACAAAAATCTAGAAGTTGCAGAGCCATCTGTAGACTACAGAGGGGGCTTAATTATAAAAGGGGTATTTGATACTTTGGCTATTAAGGCTATTACCATGTTTGTAAATTTTTCTTAGTTTACAAAAGTAATAGTTGAATCGTTAACAACAGAGAGGGAGAAATTCAAAATAGTGTATAATGATTCATTGATTCAATATGGCAAGGGCCAACAACAAATAATGGAGTTACACACTAAAATGGCATTATTAAAAGATAAAATGTAGAAAATGCAAGCTATTGAGCCAATGCAAAACAAACTGCCTCCCATTCCTCTCCACAAGCACAAACACCTCTTGCTCCTTCCCCAAGTTCTTCATGGGAAATTTTTCCCTATAATATGGGGAATGTTCCTATCTTGGTTGAAGAACCTAGCACATCTAGTGCACAATAGGTGGAAGACATTAACAAAGAAGAATTACTTCAAAAGCTGAAGGAATATGAGGAGAAGAGAAGTTAGCGTGATAGGATGATTTTTGTTAGCAATTTGAAAATTGTGATTGTATTATTAAATAATTTTAATAGAGGGGTTGTCAAGAGATTAATTAGCATCCATGCTAATTATTCCTCCATGGTTGATGAAGTAAATAATTTTGACATAGACAAGGAGGTGGAAATTAACCTCATGGAGAAATGGATCCCAAGACTCTAAGATCTTAGGCTAATGTCTATAGGATCCGAGCATGATATAAATAAGCTTGACAAAATCCAACCCACATTTAGAACTATGAATGAAATTCAAGAATTCTAGGGAAAGATTAAGCCTTTGGAGGAAAAAATAAGGGAGTTGGTTAAGAGATTTTATGAAATCAATCATGGTCTCCTTCTTGATATATTAAAGGATAATGGTGAAATCAAATCTCTATAGGATTGGAGAAAACAGGCAAGTGAGGTGATTTCAAAGGAAGCAACCTTGATTTTTGATGGGAATGACATGAGCATGCTAAAGAAAAACATGGACATGATTGCTCAAGTAGGAATTACTCTAGAATAATTTGATAAGGAAGCAAATCAAGTTGTCACTAAATATGATCCTTGTAGGTTAAAGGCCGATAGTATTATAACATTCGATTAGCCTATAGAGGAAGAGTTTCAAGCATGGAAGGATAAGTACCTAGATGTCTTGTAAGACTAAGTTGATCCTATGGGATGGCCACTACAATTTTGGTCTTATGGTCTGCAATAATGGTGAATAAAAATTGGGAGAAAAACAATACATGGCCTAGAACTAGCATAAATTAGACCTTTGATAAAGTAACGATAAAATATTATTTTCTCTCCATTTTGAAATTGGTGACAAGGATGCAAATGTGGAAGGTATTTTGTCAATTTTTTTCTTTCTTCACTTTATGCTTTTCTTTCATTTAAGCTTGGTGTACATGGAGAAAATTTTAAAAGCACGTGGATATAATTATACTACAAAAAAGGTTTCTTTTGGAAGGTGGGACAAAATCTTCATTGACAAATGTAAATGGTCTTTGTCCCATGTGACAATCCCTCCATATGAATTACAAATATAATTGCAAAAGGCAATATTCATTATAATGGTCCAATAGGAATATGACATGTGTACATTTTGGATTAAAGCTTGTTTTCTCTTTCATTTTCTATAAGAAGGAATTCAAGGCCAAAATTAGGGGTTGGTTATTGATTGATCTTAGAGAGAAATTCTGTAATGAGAATACAAAGAAAATTTTAGAGTTTTATCTTAGGTTTTGAGTCTTGTCAATATGGATATATAACTTTTTATAACAATACTAGCAATTGAATAGAAAATGGTGCAAATAAAAGACCATTTCTATCATTTTATATTCATTATTTGAGCTATGAATAAAATTATCAAGGGTTATTTTATTGGTCTCATTGTGTTTCAATGTTGTATGACTTTCATCTTTGTTTTAATTCAAAGAATTAATTAGATTGTTCAGGTGAAGCTATAGGTTCATGTAATTCGAGTAAAAGGATCTTTATAATAAGTTATGGTTTGGGATACAATGTTGAAATTATATAATGTAGTGTGTCAAAGCTTTATGTTTCTATGTATTAATCTATTGTCAAATTATATTTGTGTTGAGATTGACTTCGTTCCTAGGGTAAAGCACTGATATGAGTTGTGTATTCATGATATATCTTCTTAGTCATTCAATAGAAAATCAAATCCATATAATTTTTTTTAAATGAACTACAATTTTTATCATTTCATGTTAAGTTCTTTCATTCTCATGCTCTAAATGTTGAGTGTTGTAAAGGAGTGGCCAAATTTTGGATATATTCCATTTATTGAGCTATTATATGGGAATTCTTCTGTTATTTGCAATGTACTTGGTCATTAGGTGAATGGGTATTTAAGTAAATTATGGGATCACCCTCCTAGTTCTTCCAAAGCCTAAAGTGTAGGAGGAAAGCATTGCTACTTTCACTTGTTTGTTGGCCAATCCCTTTTCAGGTTGCTAACGATTGGAATTGGCAATTCCATAGGCTTCCTTGGAGATCAGCTTGGTTCTTAAAAAAAAACCAACAAGATATTAATGAATACTATTTTGGATCATCCTCTTAGGTTCTATAGAGCCCAAAGTGTAGAGGGAAAATTATTTCAACTTTCACCTATTCGTTGTCTAATCCCTCCAAGTAGCTAACAATTGAAAGTGGAAAATTCATAGACTATTTGTGAGAATTTGATTGGGATTTAAAAACCATTGAAACCACTTCCACCAAAGGTGCATACAAAAAATCCCCTCCAAATCAAGAGTGGTTTAGGTCAAAAAGTGATTCAGGAAGGCACTCGAAGCAAGGGAAAAAATCATGCATTCATCACAAGCCTCCCAAAAGTAGAGTTGGGTGTCGTCTCAACCCAAGACATATCCTCAATATAAAACTAAGAAAATTGCACCAGTGGAGAAAGAAACTGCTATTGAAGAAGCCAGTGTAAATATTATGTTTTTTGAAGAAAACCTAGAGCCACAAATCTAGGATTTGAGGAAAAAATCTCTCATCTATAAGTTCTAGAATTTCACACTTGAAATTTCTTATTTATCATAATGGATTTATGAAAATATGGAAGGGGTGAATCAAAATTTTCACATAGATTAAGGAAGAGGCTTCTTTGCAGTTGTTTTTTCTCATAAAGACTATAGGGATGAGGTCTACAAAGTTAAGTCCTAGAATTTTTAGGGCTTAGATCTCTACACTCAATTGTGGAGCCCTAAATTCAATTTGGTGACAACAATAATAAAATTCATCCCTTTTTGGATCCAAATGCACAGGTTGCCTTCAAAATATTGGGAGTTGAGGATTATAGAAATTATAGGGAACAAAATGGGGATTTTCTTGAAACATGATGTATTTTTTCTTTAACCTTTCTCTCCTAGCAATTTTTTTCATTCTCTTGAATTCCACAAAAGCCTTCCCAAAATTTCTTGAGATTCAATCAAAAAATGGTGTATGGACCCAGACAATTCTTCTAGAAACTTTGGAAGTAGTATGTACATCATGCCACCTAACTAGTCATTTCAAAAGGGAATTCCCTAATCCTAGGCATAAGAACATATCAAAAAATAGGAAAATGGTGGCTTCATTGGACCCTAAATTTGCATCTTTAGTTTTGATGCACAAAGGAAGGGAAGAATTGGAAAGAAAATAAAATGCTTTGATCTTCCCATAAATTAATCGTATGGGGGTTTGATGAAATCCATTGTAGGGTTCGTGAGGGTCTGGAAGCTGAAACCCCTCTTCAGGAAGTGAACCTAATAGATACTCATGGCTCACCATACTCATAAATTAATGTATGTGAAGGTGATCAAGAAAATTCAGGGATCCCTTTAATAAAGCCTCCTAACGCTTCTGAACTTGAGCCCCAAGCCCTCAAAAATCCTAAAACCTTTCAACTAGAGGATGATATGATTGAGAACATTCACAAAAAGTCAACATCATCATAGGGTGACCATAACCCCTTGGAAAAATAAATTCCCAGGATTAGAAAAGGGTGTTTTTGGAAAATACTCCCACCCAGGGTGGAGAAACACACAACTAGGAAAAGGAGAATCCCCTCAACCAAAATGGTAAAATTCAGACTAATGGTGGGATACCATAATTGGAAGCTCTAGGTAATGGTGAGATATCAAAACTTTTAGCTTTTGGTAAAAAACCTCACTAGACTTGCCTCGATTCAAAAAAAGAAGAAACAAATCAAGTTACCACAAATCAGGGACCAAAATATCTTGAGATGATGATAAATGATATCCTCAAAAAAGTAGGGGAAAATATCATAGATGAAATAGCTCAACAAGTGGCTGAGGAGGAGGATCCATTTGAATTCTCTCAACAACTATTCATTTCTCAAATGAAATATGAGGATAAGGGTGTAGAAACGAGTACACCACGAAAGGGAGGATAAAATTCAAAACTCAAAAAACTTTAAGAGATCGACGTAGGCATCCAAACCACCCTACACAAATTAGTAATAAGAACAAGGAGAGTGTGTGACTCTTTGAAGCTGAAATTAGGATCATATCATGAAATGTTAGGGGCATAAATGACCCTAAAAAAAGACACTTAGTAAAACATCAAATAGATTCAAGCAATACAAAGATCGTTCTCCTACAAGAGAAAATTTTCTCAAGAACAAAATCTAGAAATCTTCTCAAAATGGACAAAATGGAAATACATTCACTCCCCTTTAGTAGGTGCATTTGGAGGTTTGGAAATCCTATGGAAGAGATTAACGATAAAGCTAGAGTGGGTAGAATCCAACCAGAATTGGATCTTAGTAAAATTTAGGCACTTGTTAGCAGATGGTCAATGCTCTCCTCAGGATTCGTGACATGGACTAATCGTCTCCTGTGGATCTATTAACTCTAATAGTTGTATCAGGCATTAATAGGTTGATCTTTTTGTGCAATGAAAACTATGGGCGAACAAGTTGTATCAGAGCCAAAGGTGTCAAGTTTGAATCCCCTCGAGTAATGCTAAGGGGGAGTTTGTTGGCATATGGTCAATGCTCCCCTCAGGATTCATGACATGGACTTACTGCCTCTCATGGATTTGTTAACTCTCACAATTTTATCAAGCATTAATAGGTTGATCTTTTGGTGCAATGGAAATTGTGGTCCAACAACATTATAGCTCCTCTCTCTGGCTATTTAACATATATGACCCCGTGTCAACTATGGGGAAAAAGTTTTGCAGGATTCCCTTACAAACATTCTGATGATGTTAAAAGATGAGAAGGTTGTGCTCGGTGGGGATTTTAATGCAATAACAAGTATGTAGGAAAAAATGGAGGTATAAATCCCCCACAAAAATTAATGGAATACTTGAACACTTTCATAAACACCAATAATATCATCAATTTCTTGTCAACAAATGGTATTTATACCTGGCACAATAGGCATAAATATTTTTGTATGATTGTAGAAAGATTGGATAGATTCTTATTATCATATGAATGGCTTCCCTTTGAACAATATTTTAGAGATTCAATCCTACCCTTTTTAGGATCAGAGTATTTCCCTGTCTCGCTTGAGCTATTCAAATTAGAGGGAGATTATAAACCATCATTAAAATTCAAAGAAATGTAGTTTAGGGATGGAAATTTCTTATAAATTCTCAAAAATTGGTGGACTTCCATGCCTCGCTTTGAGGGCTCAAGAATGTACCAACTTCATAAGAAACTGACAATGATAAAAAACTAGATTAAAGAATGGAATGTGACTCACTTTAAGAATATCTTCAACAAAAAAGATGAACTCTAGGAAGAATTGCAAAATCTAAATGAGAATATTATTAGGGAAGGAATGGATAGTTCTTCTTACCAAAAGTAAAAATCTCTTCAAGCTGATCTAGAGGAAATATTGGCTTGTGAGGAAGCATACTGGAGATAGAATTTGAGAGAATTATGGCTCAAATATGGGGATATAAATACAAAATTCTTCCTCGCAACAATAAAATATGAAAATAAGTCAATTCTATCTTTGAAATATACTCATAATTAAAGGGCATAATTTGAGAGGAAGAGGAAATAAATAATGAATTTATATCTTTCTTCTCCAATCTTATATCCCTTGTTCAAAATGGACCTCAGTCTTATTTAAGGGATTTTGAAAACCAAATCTTAGAGATAATTCCACCTCTAGTGTTTGGGGAAGATAACATGGATTTAATGAAGTCATTCTCATTAGAAGAGGTAAGGGAAGTAGTTGTTTCAATTCCTCCAAAAAATATCCCAACCCTCATGGACTCATGGCAACATTCATAGTCATGATCATGAAAAGGCAAGATCCTTTCTCATTTATAAACTTCAAACCATATTGTTATGCAACACAATTTAGAAAATATTCACAAAATAATTTTGCCTCTGCCTTTCAAAGTTAATTCTAAAGCTCATTTATGAGGAGTGGGAGGTTTTGTGCCTGGTAGAGAAACAATTGAAGGATTAATTTTAGCACATGAATCCATGCATTCAATTCATTCTAAAAAAATCCCAGCTATGATAATCAAATTATATATGATGAAATCATATGAAAAAGTAAGTTGGGGTTTCCTAATGAAAGTCCTAACCATATTTGGATTTTGCAAAAAATGGTGTAAATGGATTTTTTTGGGCCTTCAAGGAGCATGATTCTTAGTTATTGTAAATGGAAGCCTTGCTAGTTTTTCAATGCATCTCAGGGTGTTAGACAAGGGGACCCCCTTTCCAATTTTCTCTTTATACTAATGGTAGAGGCTCTAAGAAAATTCATATCAACAAAGCACCATCACCAAAATTGGAATGGTATAAAGATCCCAAGAACACTGTTATCACTCACACACTCCATTTTTGCAAATGATACAGTATTATTTGGTAAAACTTCAATTTTGGAAGAGAATTACATAAAAGATGTACTTGAGCAGTACTCCCAAGCATTGGGTCAAATGATCAATCCTTCCAAATCCAAAATATTCTTTTTGAATATTATCCCTTGCTTGCATCACACATTTTTCCTATCCTAGGGTTTAGAACAACATCTTTACCCTACAAGTACTTGGGAATTTCATTTTTTGTAAGCACACATAATAATTCCTTTTGAGATAAGGTCATAGAAATGATTACGCATCGAATTTCATCATGGAAAGGGAAATGGTTGTCCTTACCAACCAAAGTTGTACTAATTAGATCAGTTTTGGTAGCAGTTCCAAGTTATATAGTGCCAATTATAATTTTTCCAAAAGTGGTTCAAGAAGCTATAGAGAAACATATCAAACAATTTCTATGGGAATCATTCAAGTAAGAAGATAAGAAGTCTAAAATCCATTTAATGTCTTGGGAAAAATTTGTGGAAGGAGAAGTCTCAAGGGAGTGCAAGCCTACAAAACTTATCAGTAAGAAATAAGGCTTCAGGAGAAAAACTAGCTTGAAAGATGTATGCAAAACTTGAAGCCAAATGGTGTAGAATGATGCAGGAAAAATATTTAGACACAACTGATCCACATCGAATATTCATGATTCAAAACCCAAAGCAAGGCTCCTAGAAGAGGAATTTCCTGGTTTATTGTAGGGAAGTCATTACTCCCCATTTGTCATGTCTCATCAATAAGGGAGACATGGCTCTCTTTTGGGAATAGCTTTGGAATGATATTCCCCCCTTGAGACAATAGACAACCTAGAGGAGGCAAAATATTTCCTTCAAAGAAACTGGGGTAAGTATGTACAAGATTGTATAATTTTGAACTCAAAAATAAAATAATCTTTATTACAAGGAAATCAAATAGGTTGATCTGGGATCCTACAAAATCAGGAGCATACAATGGTAAACAAGGTTACAAGTATCAAATAAATGTGGATAACTTAGCCAGATATTCACGGCCATATAGATTATGTTGGAATGAGATGATCATCCCAAAAGCTAGAGCATTCGCATGGCTATCTCTCAACCATAGAATTCTCACAAGCTACCACCTACATAAGTTAGGTATCTTTGTTGATGGTGTTTTCTGCACAACAACAACTCAGATAGAATATGAAAGGTAAACCTCTATGAACAAAGAGATAACCCCAAGGTCTCTAATGTCAGGTCTTGAAAATGCAAATAAAACAACTCAGAGATAATGTGAAAATGCTGGTAATCACAAAGGGACCTTACTACAAGAAAACACTGGACTTTGAATTTATTAGATCTAACAATGAGTTGATACTTCAAACCCTCAATTGAACTTAGATAATAAAAGAAATAACAAAATATAAAGGTTTCAGAGATAATTCTAAGACTAATTCTAACCCTAAGATTGACAATGCCAAAAGATAAGATGCTCAAAATGGATCGATCTCTCATAAACTACTTTCTGTTTGACCCAGATAAATTTGCAATCTTCTGAGGTATTTAAATATTTTCAAATCGTAAACATTCATTCAAAACAATCCTATTGCAACTGAAAAGAACAAACATTCATAACTGAACTAAACACACTTTTAAGTCCAGGCTAAATTTTCAAAGTAGCTAACAGTCAGCTAACTGCAAAAATTATGGACTAGAGATCGCTACAAACATTCCAATCATGAAACCCTAAGCATCACCAAAATATCTAACAATAAACTTAAGCAATTTTAAAGATAAAACAACAAGAACCATGCCAGATAAAACTCAACACAAGAGAGATACCAAATCAGAATATCCTTTCTTAGATTAATTCATCCAAAATGGAAACAATTCCAGTCTTCTGCTATAATACTTGCTTGAAGACAACCCTAATTCGTTGAAATATGAAATCTCTATTCTATGTCTATAATTAGTCATTCTCCTCACGACATGAATACTGTTTCCTTACTTGTTTGACTACTAATTCAGAGTCCCCACAGACTTGTAATATATTAAATTTCTTCCTTGATGCCATTAATAAGCCATGGATCAAAGCATCATATTCAGCAAAAATATTAGTGCATTGAAATTGGAGTATGTGAGTAAAAAAATAATTCTTACCTTTAGGACTGATCAACTCAAATCCTGCTCCAACACCCTACTTAGATTTAGATCCATCAAATCTTAATGTCCAACAACCATCAGGCTCCAGTAGCCTTAATTTATCTTTTACTTTGCTGCAAATAGGGGGCTTCTCAGGAAGCATTGGGCTCTCACCCTTACCATTACCTAACTCCATCTGTACATTAAGTCCAATAGTTGGGACTAGATTAATGAATTTCTATATCTGCTCCACAACAGTTTGACACAAGTCACATTCTAGCTCGGAGTGAGGAGCATCATGGACACTGCACCAATTGGGAAGTAATAGTTCTTCAAAAGTCATCTTTCCTCCCAACTGTATCTGATTCTCCATACACCTCTGGATGAATTCGTGAAAGTTATCCAACAAACTAAGCTATTAATCCTCTTGGTCATCGGTTTAATCTGCTTGTTCAGTCAGTGGTCCAGAATCACTGATCTCTGATATGAATTCCTCTAAGGGGTTCTGTAACATAATGACCTCTTCATCCTCTGAAGCTGATGCATCCAACACATAATTTCCCATGCTAACTTCAGACACCAACACCTCATTCAAAATATTTTGGTATTCCGTGATTACATACTTCATTTGAGGTTCTCTTTCAATTCTGATATGATTTGGAACTCCTTTCCATGGTAGCCACATGTGTGAATAGTCTGTGGATGTATACCCATTCAATTGGTGAAATCCTGGCCTAAAATCAAACCATAAGTGTTAGGAATGTCAGCAACCTGGATGTTGATCACTTGTTGCACCATAGCATCTGATGCTAGCTGTGTGGGAATCATGCTTAATTCTCCCACTACACTTACCTTTGTTTTGTCCAATTGAGTGACCTTTTGGTAAGCTATAGGGGTAATACCCAATGCTTTGCAAATAGGGAAAGGCATAACATTCGTAGATGCCCCTGAATCTAGAAGACAATTATGTAGATTCTTTCCAAAGATATGAACATAAATTAAGAAAGGAGGGGTTTCCATCTTTCCTTGAAACAAAATCAACTGAGTGTGAGCTTGTGCAACTTGACCCTTATCTTTATCTCTTCCTTTATCTATAAGTGGAACTTGGCCTCTAGGTGCCTATGAATTAGAAGACCTAGTAACAACCTCATTGGCAGTTACCCCTACAGTACTATATTCATACTAAATGAACCCAAGACTACATTCTTAATAGAAAGTACTCTTAATAATTCAAAAGCAAAAAGACTTACCTTTACTTTCTTGAATTCTTCAGTCACATACTCACCCAATCGCTCCACATTCAGATCAACATGGGTTTCCTTGTAGCCACTAGCCTATCTATCCTTTGAAACTTCAACATTGTTTCCCTTTGACAAGTACTGTGTTGGCACATGAGGATAAGGTGGATTATTACTAGCTTGCATATCTGGTGGAGTAGTAAAATTGTTAGGAGGGATAGAAGTAGTGAAAGGACCTCCAACCTATGGACTCCTGTTAGGTCTATTTCTCAAATCATATTTCTTTGTTGGTTGTTGAAACATCTAAACTTCTTCAACACTAACTTCAACCTCATCCAAAGGGCCACTATCATTCTCACTTTCCTCATTAAACAAATGGGAGATCTCATCTTCATTTAACACCTACTTTGCCTCATTCTCTCAGTCACTAGACTCTTCTTCTGGTTCATTTTCCTCACCTTTTGGAAATGGTGCATGATTGAGTACCAACACTAGAGAATCATAGGGATTTGAGGGAACAATTTCCTGACTACTGGAATTGTTCTCAACTTCATACTGAAAAATGGAAGAAGTAGTTTGAAACTCAGTGCAATCCAACTCAGAATGCTAGCTTGTCTTATAGAGTCTGCACCAACCAGACAGGGCTGCCTTTTCCAAATATACACCATTTGGAGGCTTCTCCTGAGTAGAAGGCTGATCCAATGGAGTAGAAATCCCTCCATTATTAGGTTTATTATTCCATGATCTATTCTACCTAGGTGGTTTCCCTCTATCAAATCCTTGTCCACCTTGTTGATTTCTATCAAAATTATGGCCAAAGCCTTGTCTTCTATCAAAATTCTGACCAGAGCCTTGTCTTCTATCATAATTCTGATTTATGTCAAAAAACTATCATCTTTCAAAGTTCTATCATCTTTCAAAGTTCTTGTTCTCACTGCCATAATTAGATTGCATGTTCTTCTGAGCAGCCTGAAGTTGGCTATTCCGATTTCTTAAATAAGTCACCTCCATATTCATTTTTTTTACTTTCTCAGATAACTCATCCAACCGCTCCTTATCTAGACCATTAGGTGGTGTCAAATTCACATTACCAGGAGGGTATCTAGGTATTCCTCCAGAACCAACAACCTGATTCAAAACTTCTGAATTCTACAAATATGTAGGAAAACTAGCTTGTTGCTGATGAAGGGGTTGATTAGCCCTTTGCTGAGGATAAGAGGTCATAGGCTGAGCTTGATTTAATGGATGACTTGGATGAGGGACCAAAGGAAATGAAGGTATTGGATTCATTATGGGACCATGATTGGTCAAAGCCTTATTGGGAGCTTGAACTTGTCCAGGGTGAGCAACAAGTCCTAACGATGGCAAAGGTCCTGATAAGTGTTGCCTCAAATACGTTCTGACCTTCACAACTTCTTCATATGCAATGAGAAAAGTAGTTGGGGGGTTAGTCCTCTGTTTAAGGAAAGTGCTTGTAAGGCTATCCAAGGCTTCAAGGTAAACTTCCAAGGCAGTGTCTTCGTTTCCAGCATAAGGTACCTAGAATTTGGTGTAAGCTCGATGAAACCTGTTATTGAATGACCCTATAGGCTCATTAATCTCTCTTTTCACCCCAGTAAATTGTAGGTATAGCTCATTAGCACTAATGAGAATCTTAAACTTCTTCAAAAATACAGTCTCTAGTTCAATCCAATTATGGATGGAAGCAACAGGTAAATGATTATACCAATAAAAGGCCTCTTCCCCTAGAGAATAAGGAAAAAGTCTACATGCCACATCCTAATGGTTTATTCCTCTATCCCCCAGATAGGTCTGAAAAATCTGGATATGCTCCTCTGCTATTCTATTGGGATCATGAGTATGGAACTTAGAGAAAAAATGCTCAGGGTTCTTGGGCATAACATTGTAATTATTGAAAATCAATGGAGATGGGTTGTTGGCAAGGAAATCCATTGGTGGAGGTGGGGGTGGTAATGGCTGATTTATGATTGGTTGAGGCTGTGGAATAGGAATTCCTTCAGAATCAAATGAGGATGAGGATAATGGAGATGATGGAAGTGGCTAAGCAGATGATGATTCTTCCCCTCTCCCGGTCCTTCTTGACCTAGTAGGGGTCTGCAATTCTTTAAATTCCTCTTCTCCTGGAGTAGATCTAGTTCTTCTTCTAAGCCTTTCAAGAGAAATGGAATTTTGAAAATGCTCCAACTTGCTTATCCAAGGCCCTCCTTCTAGCGCCAATCTGTTGATGGTTTTTTCTACACAACAACAACTCAGACAAAATATGATATCCTATCTCTTCTTTCAAGAGACTTGATGTCATATCTTTCCTGCCTTACTCTACCATCCCAATCAACCCTATTTGTTAAATACCTGTCAATAACTACAATGTAGGTTTCAACATCATCTAACTGATGTTCAGTGACTGGAACTTCACTGACCGAAGAATAGAAATCTCTCCACCATTTCTTGAGTTGTTCCAGATTGAGATGCTTTGGAGCAAACTTCTTCCTCCCTATCATGATTTCAAAGAGTGAGATGTAGTTATCATGAATGCCAGTCAAAGTGTCCTCAATCTGCCTCCCTTGTTTATGAATCTTCTTCAATGCCTTTTCCCTCATCTGTAAGATCTCAAACCATTCCCAAGGCTCAGAAACCCTTGGAAAAGGAAGAATCCCACTCTTCACCAGTTTATCCTCAGTGTATTCCATTATTTTTCTTGTTTTCTACAACAGGAGATCAATATCTTCCTTGTCTTGGGCTAACATAGTCTTTAGCCAATCTACTGACCTCATGGCATCCCCTGCAGTCGACAAGATATACTTGATGGAACCACCCCATTTGGTATGGACTCCCTCCAACCAACCAACTATGGCATGTGTAGTTCCTTTCATTCTCTCAAGCTTGGAGATTGTTTCCTAGGGCAAGAAACCTAAAGTAGAGGAGGAAGAGCCAATGGACTGCAAGGGTTTCATCAACTCCTGCAAGTACTTCAATTTATCATTCTCATTTTCCAATTCATGCCTGGTTTGCACCTCCTTCAATCTACCTACAATTACAACATTGGAGCCTTCATACTCCTCAATATCTTGCTCCATAGAAGCATGTCCTAAATCAATGGTCTGTGCATGATAGTCCCTTGTAGTCACTCCATCTCTATCTTTTTCTGGAGCAGGGGTAGCAATATGAGCCACCCTGTTGCCTGATCCATCCCTCTCAATCTTGGATACAACCCTAGCCTTCTTCTTGGTTTTACTTTTCCCAATATTAGCCATTAGGTCATCCCAATTGGGAGGAGTGTCTTCCACTATTACCAATTTACTCTTTAATTCCCTATCCACCAACCTAGAACAATGGATTTGGTTGGCACTTTATCTTGTTTATCCTGCTCCTGTTGGACACTAGGCGCATCTTTCTCAAAACTTGGAACATTAGGGATCTCCTTAGTCAGATCCTCTTTCTCTAGAGATTGCTCCTCCACAATAACCTATGCCGGTGAAGGAATCTTAGCTGGTATCTCCTCCTATTGAGGGGATTTTCCTAATTGCTCTTCTGTAGGTGAATTCACATAGGATACCAAGGGAGACTGGATTACCTTATCAATTTCTACCTCAGCATTGTAGAGGTCTCCTTCCTGGAATTCTTCTTCACCCAAGTCCTTAGGATCTTCATCCTTCCTTGGCTCCTTTAGCACACTGCCAGTATCTTGAGGAGGGAGAATGTTCTCCTATTCAATGATAGGAGCAGTCATAGGAACATCCTCCTTTGTTGTAGCATCCTTTGGGGAAGGAGTCCTTGACCTCCTCATATATACCTGTGTTCTTTCCCCTGAACTTTCTATCTCTACCATAGGTGTCTCAACCTCCTTTTTTGATTTGGAAGTTTCCTTTTCTTTTTGTGACATTCTCACAAGTCTTCTTCTTTTGAGAAAGGGAATAGCAACATCCAATTATTCCTTCTCCTCCTTATCTTTCTCAGCCTCTTTCCTTGAAACATGCCTTCTCTTTTTCAATAGGATTTCTTTGTTTACCCACATCTGCTACCTCTTCAGTTTGGACATCCCTAACTTTAATCTTGAAGGGAGAGTCCACCTTGGTCTTACCCTTAGGATCTTGCTCATGTGACTCCTCAGAAGCAGAATGAGACTCCAAGTCTCCCATCAAATCATAGGTGCACTGGATGCCTTCAATTTCTAACTCTAACATCTTGTGCTTCAACCACATTTTAGTATACTTAATCATAGGAGTCATAATTTTCTCCAACTCTGCCTTTTCTTCCTCCAACCAGTTTGTCTTTCACAACCTTGAAGATATGACCCTAAATCAGATTTCCATATTCTTCTACTTGGTCAGGGATGGCCTTTATGTTATATAATCTTACTAAGTCTACTGGCAGCCTAGATAATTTTTTCTTCCTTACATCAAATTCATCGCCAAGGTTAGCCCAATAATATTCAATGTTGTCTTTGTGGCCGTACTCCCTGCTGGCCTTCTTTTGTGCCTCACGAGTAATATCAAACCTTGCCCTCTTAGAATGTAAAGAGAGACCAAAAGTACTCATGTCCTCTTTAGAAGCATGAGCGGACTGGATGGAAGGGAAGACCTCATTTGTGCCTATCTTCAAGGGAAATCATTCCCAAACCCTGTTTTATGTTTATCTCCCTTCACAATCACATCAAAGTCACAAATCTGCCTAGTGACTTCCAACAGTATAATATGGTTAGTTGGGTACCTTGGGAGTCTGTAGGGAGCCCTTTGATAGCCATCAATCCTAATGTAGGAGAAAGTGGGGAACTGGATGAACCATGCCCCATATCTCCTTATCAATTCCTTAGCCTTGTCTAAAATCCTCACATGCTCTACACCCTGTAGCATCCTGGTAATATACATAGTAAATGAATCATTTTCCCTTCTATAGC
This sequence comes from Sequoiadendron giganteum, assembly GCA_007115665.2. Taxonomy (NCBI): domain Eukaryota; kingdom Viridiplantae; phylum Streptophyta; class Pinopsida; order Cupressales; family Cupressaceae; genus Sequoiadendron; species Sequoiadendron giganteum. The sequence goes on from CM021102.1 coordinate 519,938,564, forward strand.
TACCTCCTCCTAGGTGCAGCTGTGGATACACCTCATAGATTGCATCCTATCTGAATACACCTCTAGTGCTCAACCCCTTATATGGGTGGAATCTTGCCAATGCATACACCAGGTAGGAAGTCACGGTGAAAGTCTTGGTCTACAAGACATTACACATCTACTCATGTATTACTGCACTTATGGCACCTGCCCAGTGGTAATCTATACCCTTCTCCATCCGAGCATTGACATTAAACATCTAGATCTTGAAAACTCTTGCATTCTTCAGTCCTACCAACCTATTGAGGAGAGTGATGTCATTATAGTACTCTCTCTTGAATTTAATTCTGAATAGCTACTTTGACAACTTAGAGAAGTGGTAATTGGGATTCTCCAACCAAGAATTGATCACCTATTGGGACTTAACCACATTCTCTTCATAGTACTTCTTTGTTGTATCCATATCAAAGGCCACCACATGTGACCTATCGGGTATATCAAAAGTCCTAGCAATGGGCACAGGGTCAAAGTTTTCCACAATCCTTCCCTGGGGGGGCGGGGGCCAATTATCCTTTGTGTTCCCTTGTCATAGTTTCTTGTGCATTCCAACACCAACTCATAGCATTGTACTATGGAGGGGAAACCAACTACATGTGCTAACCCGGATTCCAAAGTTGTTCTGGCCAGCAAAAAGAGGCTCTGTGCTGCCATTTCAGCCTTGAACTCCTCGTAGTCCCACATACCCACATTGGTATCAGTTATTCCTAACTAGATGAAAGTCAATCTTCTCTCAAGAATCTTACTCTTTATGTCCATCTTTACCTTTTCTGCCTCGGAGATAACAAAAATTTCAACACTTGGATCCATTGCATTCCCCTTGCCATGCCCAACAACATCTTGTCCTGATCCTACCTGCAAAAAAGTAAAGACAACCCAAAATGAGATCCAAGATAAACAACAAGTGTTAACATCAACTATTTCAAAGTTCAGGATTTAGCCTTCTTCATAGAATTGAGACTGGAGAGGAATTTTGGGGAAATCCGGACCAGGCAAAATCTGGTGAAACAAACATACAAACCCCACATAATCATTTCAATCAATCAGTATAATAAAGGAATAACTTGAAACTACTTAGCATAAGTTCATTTGATCGTCTAAATACATCATCAATAAGCAAATTCCTCATTTAATCATCAAATTCTTCATTCCCACAAAACTTCAAAAAAATCTGTCAGAGACGGAAATCCTTGAAAACAGTAGCAGTTTCAGCAATCTGGGAAAATGAAGGAAGCGCAGAACATCCAAGAAAATCCCAATGGCTCAGATTTTAGCGGAATCAAGACAAATTTACCATGAAAGCTCGAATTCAGCAGAATGACCAGGTAATGGACACTGGGAAAATTTGGAGGAAGCAGAATTTTGCGAGGCTAGCAAAAGTCCAGATTTAATAGCAAAATAGAAAAAACAAAGGAGAAACAAGAAGGCTCAGGGAAATCCAACATAGGCAGAATTCTGTGAAGGCAATGAAACCCGAACATATCCATGTTTCTCTCATCCTCACCTAAATAGACCGAATGGACATGGACTAAGAGCCTGCAACTCGACAATGAATTGACCTACACCTCCAATGGATCAACCACGAATTTAAAACTCACCTCTCAACAATTTGAAAGGGATTGGCTATGCCCTAGGTCAAGAACCCTAAACCTTCTGCCATGAAAGCACGAAAAAGCTCGGGCACACATTGCTTGCAAATAAGGATAGGAAATTCATGGAAAATGCAAGAAAGCCCCAAAAATAGCAATGAAAGACCAACCCAAAGCAAATATTCAAGACAAATACCCGAACAGACTGGTAAGATATGGAACCCCCAAACACCCATGAATGGCACACTCATTCAAGAAAGAACGAAGCAATGAATGACAAGGAAGCACATACAGTAAAGCATCCCAACCAAAAGAGGAAGAGAGCATATCTACATACCATGAGAATAGAAGGAATTGAAACCAAGGATGCCAGCAAACAACCTTTACGCATGAGCATAATACAAATAACACTTAAGAAATCCAAATGCAACACTTGAAATCTCTTCCAAATGCACAATCCAACAACACACCTCAAGCTCCAGCACTCCAAACTCAAATGGAAAATCACTTCCCAAAATTCAATATAACATTGCCCCAAAAGTCATGTAATCGTCATTAATGCGATTGACAAGACAGTCGAGACCAAAATCTGGAAATCTGACAGAGCAACGGACTTCGAAAAAATCCAGACACAACGGATTTCCTCAGACTAAGCAAAAAGGAAGCCATTACCAAGCACCAAAGGGAAACCAGGAAAGTCCAGCCAAGGCGGATTTTCCCGAACGCAGTGAAAAGCCCGAAATGCACGCAAAACTTAAGGTTGTCAATATAAATCATAAATGGGCCATTTCGATCGGCAGGATGAACATCAAATCACATGCCCAAGCAAGAAAAACTTCCAAAATAGAAAGGCCAAGACACCAAAAAGAAAAAAAAATGAGGGTCCCTACTTTCAGTGGGGTGTGTGTGCAAAAAACTGCACAACAATCTCAAACACATTAATAATATCTGGTCTTATCTAGGTCCTAGACTATATATTTCCAATTATTCTAGTATTTTTCTTATATAGTCTTATCTAGGTCCTATTTACATTATTAAGTCCACTTAGGTCCATAGAGGGAATCTTTCTAGTTAAAATTAATTAGTGGGGAGTCTTTCTAGTTAAGCATTAGTTGTCACTTATCTTATTTAGTTAGCTTTTATTTAATGTTTGTGCCCTAGGTTATTTAATATTGACTCATGTCATTTAATGTTGGTACATCATCACCCTTGCCAGTATAAGCAAGGATTCATATGTAAATTGTAAGGAAGCAAGTTAGCTAAGATATTTTTTAGTTATGTAAGTCCAATATATCATTTCAATTATTTTCAATCTAGGGAGATGGCACTAGAGGGCCATGTGAAGGATTTGATAAGACAAACAACTTCTGCCAAAAGATCAAATGCATGCTTAGGTTAAGTGGGTCATACATATTGTGAGGTTGGAAGTGGTATGATAACAATGATGAGCATTAATGAAGGGAGATACAATGGTAGAGGATGTGCATAATGTGAGAATGTTTTGGCTAACAGATGAGTAGGAAATGAGGGGTGGATGAAATTTTGAGAAAAGGGGGAATTATAAGTACACTCAAACATGCTAGAAAATATGTGGGCCACCAATGACACCTATGAGCATACACACAACTAAGACAATTTTTAGTTATCCTTTTTCACAAGGGTGAGCCTCATCATTGGAAATATTCCTAATTGATGGAAATGATCAACTTTGTTTCCTTTTAAGACCAACAATTTGGAATCTATTTCACATTCCAAATTAGTGAGGCCATCAACCATGCAGTTTCCTTCTCGAAAGCAATGTGAAATGTAAAAAAGATCAAAATATTTGAGGATTTGGAACATATTTTGCATTACATAATTTAGGCGCTATTATGGAGATTCTCTTTTCTTATAGGCATTTAGGATGTTTAGGGAATCTCCCTAGATCCATTTTTTTTGGATTTTTGTTTTCTTTGCTAGTACAAGACCTAATAATAATGCTTGGGCTTCCACTTTATTACTAATTCCCATGGGAAGTTTCATGGCTAAGGATAAATGCATTGCTTTGTGTGAATCCCTGATCACACATCCTATGCCAAAAATTCTTGGGTTGCCCTTTGAGGCACCATCAAAATTTAGTTTCCATGTATTTTCTAGAGGTGTTTGTGATTGAGTCTGATTCCTTTTTGATGCATTGATTCTTGAAACATGGATTACTTTGGGTGTAGGAAGAACAATATTTTTCCATTTATCCATCATTTTAAAGTCCCAAGAAGAAAATGGTCCGTTGTTTCCAAGAGCTTGAAGTTTTAGGACCCTAGCCTTAATCATTTTTGATATTGATAGTTCCAATTTTTGGAGCTTTTGAGAGAGGATTTAATTATTTTCTAAAATTTCCAATTAGGACTAGACTAGATATTTCCACTTATTCTAGTATTTTTCCTATCTAGTATTATCTAGGTCCTATTTACATTAAGTCCACTTAGGTCCTAGGAGGAAATCTTTCTAGTTAGCATTAATTAGGGGGGGGGGGATATTTCTAGTTAAGCATTAGTTGTCACTTATCTTATCTAGTTGGATTTTATTTAATTCTTGTGTCTTAGTTTATTTAATATTAAATCATGTCATTTAATTATAGCACAATCATTTAATGTTGGTACATCATCACCCTTGCTATATAAGTAAGGCTTCATATATACATTGTAAGGAAACAACTCAGCTGAGATATTTTCCAGTTGTGTAAGTCCAATATATCATTTCAATGATTGATAATCTAGTGATATGGCACCGAAGGGACATGTGAAGGATTTGATAAGACAAGCAACTACCACCAAAAGATCTAATGTATGCTTAGGTTAAGTGGGTTGTTCATATAGTGAGGTTGGAAGTAGTACGATTATAGTGATGAGAATTACTGAAGGGAGATACAATGGAAGAAGATGTGCATAATGTGAGAATGTGGTGGTTAGAGGATTATTAGGAAGTGATGGGTGGATGAAAGGTTTAGAAAAAGGGGGAATTGTAAGTATAATCATAGATGTTGGCAAATACGTGGGTCACCAATGACACCTGTGAACATACACACAACTAAGACAATTGTTAGTTATCCTTTTTAACAAGGGTAAGCCCCATAATTATGCACATCCCCTACCATCATATCTCCCTTCATTAATTCTCATAATCTCTATCATACCACTTCCAACCTCACGATATGTATGGCCCACTTAACCTAAACATGTATTTAATATTTTGGTGGTGGTTGCTTGTCTTATCAAATCCTTCACATGGCCCTCTGGTTCCATCTCCCTAGATTGGCAATCATTGCAATGATATATTGGACTTACATAACTGAAAAATATCTTAGCTGACTTGCTTCCTTACAATGTACATATGAAGCATTGCATATATAGGCAAGGGTGATAATGTACCAAAATTAAATGATTGTGTCATAATTAAATGATATGAGTCAATATTAAATAACCTAAGACACAAGCATTAAATAAAATCCAACTAGATAAGATAAGTGACAACTAATACGTAGCTAGAAATATTTCCCCCTAATTAATGCTAACTAGAAAGATTCCCTCCTAGGGCCTAAGTGGACTTAACAATGTAAATAGTACCTAAATAAAACTAGATAGGAAAAATACTAGAATAATTGGAAATATCTAGTCTAGTCCTTTAATAATACTGAATATAAATTTCAACATCCTTTCTTCCTTATCATCTTTTTATTTTCAAATTTCTCAATAGAAGTAGCCTCATTCTCTTCATCACTCTCATCATCTCTAAGGTTAGGATATTTTCTATGGTCTTATTCAAAGTAATCCATTGATATCTTTATCACTTTCATAATTTTAATTATCTCTTCAATCTTTCTAACAAAATTAACAATACATTTCCCTCTTGATAGAGGAATATTGTCTTTGAACTTGATGAAAAAGTTCTTAGGTTAGTATTCTGTCCACAATCACCCTTACAGTTGACTCTCAATTGGTGTTATATTTTTTAAGTTCTTGTATATTTTCATAATTTGATATTCTATTTATAATTACAACCTTCATGATTCCATAACCTTTCACTTTGATAACATTTGATGTAGTAACATGACCTTCATTGATTCATACAAAATTGAGTTACAATTTTGCATACAGTCTACAACATGGTGATAGTCTTCAAGATACATATGAGCACAATTGGCTGGGAATTATAGAATTGTTGCAATACAATTCTAATGCTAAGCTAAAAATTGATGATCATGATAAATTATTATATATTAGCTTCTAGCCTTAGGAATGATCTAATTTTGTCACAATGAGGTGCAAATATTGATGTTGAGTGTAATATGTAGTCAACCAAACATACAAATAAAATCTTATAGAATGAATATGGTGATGGTAGATTAGATGGATTAATGAATCTTGATGTAATTCATATCTTAAGATCCTCTAAGCCCAAATCATCTAGAAAAATGTTCCTTTTTTACAACATGCTTCAAAAGGGTGCCACAAGCTTCAAATAGTAGGTTTTCTTGTTATCTTATTATATTTTAACAATATAAGTGGGATATGCCTTTGTAGTGATCAAAATATCCTACAACTTGAAAGCAATATTCTAGTTTCATTGTGGAACTTGTGTTCCCAACCTCCATGTGAAGCATGTACGTGCAATGAAATGCATTATGATTTGTGGTACTTGGATGATGACTAGAATTCTTTTGAAAATTTACAAACAAATAAAATAGTAGAATAAAATATTTTTGGATGATACAAGATTGCACTTACACCTTAAGACTCTCCTACATTATGAAATTATAAATTAACTATTGTAAATTGAAGCTATAATTATTATAATAATTAATAAGTAATTTAATAACTATTAAATTTCTAAAGATAACTATAATATATAAATATATAATAGATCATAGGAATGTAAAATAATTAGAATATAAATAAATATTAATAAAAACTATTATCATGGATATTATACTCTTTTCTTTCTTGGGTGGGGCCTTTAAGCTCTATAAATACCCCTATATCTTAATGTTAACTTATGTTCTAGATCCTAATATTCACATTATTTAAGAATAAGGAACACAACGTTTAATGTTTAGGGATTTCTTGATTTCTATTTGCAATAAATCTTTATACATATTTATGCAAGTATAAAAGTATATGTATTGTCTGATGATCAATTAAAAGTGACTTAATTTATACTTTGGGAGGAAATTTTGATCTAGAAACATTTTAAAATATGCCTCCTAAAGATCCAATTTTTAATACCTCATTTATTGTGGGTTATATGGAGAATTAACATCTCATTAATTTATTTGGTTGTGGAACTTGTTCTATTTGACCTAGGATCACACATTCTTCTTCCTCATGAATGAGATGTTATTGGGTGCCCTTTATTCATCATGGCTTCATCCTTGTGTAACATCATCCTTGGCATGCTTTTTCCTTTTAGCTATTAGTATTTGTAAATTTTCGTAATTTTTGAGCTTGAGGATGGATTCACTTCTCCTTGCACATGCACTTTGTTACATTTTATGTTTTGTTTTTAGGTGTAAGATGGCTCAATTTTTTTTATATCCCACTCTATTATGGAGTTGTTACTTCAAAAACTTGAGTGTGTTGTGTTATTGGATAACACTTCCATACCATTAATGTGGTGGGCATCTTTATTATGTAGCTTTCATGTAATAATGGAAAGGCCACAACATTAACACATCTATGTGACCTCTTAATACACCCAAAAAGTCTTGTGACTATTATCATAAGGTTACATTATGATATTTTCCATTAGCATGTAGCTTAAATTTAGGGTGGGCCTCTATCTGTTTCTTCCACAATTTTGTGAGAAAATAAGAAAGAAAGGTATTGTCATCTCTACCACATCACACCACTACACATTTCCATTAAGTTTTTAGTCTACCAAACTTTTTTTCTATCATTAGTTGAAAAAATGTGGATGCAATGTGTGATGCACCCTTATATCTTCCACCTTGGGCCTTTCATCCAATGGTTCACACGATTCTATTATATTATAAAAATAATATTTTCCTTTATGATGTACTATTGGTCCACACTTCCATGTTAGTTTTAATGGGTACTTGTTCTTTCAAGAATTTCTTCTCTCATTAATTTTTTTAGACTTTTGAATTTATTAGGATGTTTTTCTATTCTTTAGTATAATTACTTCCATGATTATCTCTCCTACTTCCTCTAAAAGGTTTCACACTTAACTCTTGGATCCATTTCATTGACCCTTCACATTCCTTTCCTCTTTCTTCTTCCTTTTCCATAGAGATTACACTATGCATACATTCCCACCAATGATTCTATGTAAACATGATAACAATATCGATTTAAAATAAAATCAATATGCTACTGTTACCTATTTTTATCTTCTAGGTTAAAATAGTTCATTAATAGATCAATTGGTCTTCTCTCCTAGGTTTTAAAAGGTCTTCATTTGAAAAGTTTTATCAACAAGGGAAATAGAGATATTAAAATCCTTTCTTTTTCCAAGATTTGAAGGCATATTTTAAAGAGGGTCTCCTTTTAAGTATTATCATGTTGCAAATGATAATATTAGAAGTCAATTATTTAAGTCAAAGGAATTATATTTTATGACATATCATCACAAGATGCATTTTAACTATTTCTAAATCCTATCTTCATGAGAATTCATGTGCAAATGGGCAAAGGGATAAAATTGAAGTTTTGGTTTCTTAGTTTGAGAGGGAAAATAACAAATGTTTCCTTGTGTGCTAAAGGATTCACTTGATTTTTGGACAAAACAAGGTTGAAAACTCGGGTTATGAAGGAAACTACAATCTTGCAAAGGGAAAGAGCTTGGTTTTCATGCAATATTTACATTTTGGACAGGTTTGTAGCTTTTTTCAACTCCATTTTCATGAACCTGTCTCATAGTGTTTTCTTTTCCTCATCTTTGTGTTTTTGAGAAGACAAGGCAACATTATTTTCTTCATTGCTTGTATTATGAAGAGGTTGTTTTATGTTCAAAAGCTCTTTCTCTTCTATACTCAAGCTAGGGTTTGAATCATGTTTTTGAGAATGCATATTCCTTGTGATAGTTTCCTTTTAGATATCTATGTTGAAAGAAAATGAAGTAGCAACAGGAAGCAAGAGATTTTTCATGCTCTAAACCCGTGATAATTTAGTCATTGAGTAGGGTTTTTGAATCACATAAACTTGGAAGGCCTAGGTTTTCATGGAAGCAACACAAATGAAGTAGATTACATAAGGGAATGGTGGTTTGCATCTTGCAAGAGACAGATAAAAAATTAGCAATCATATTCCCTCAAACCATTGTGTACAAAGGTTTATTGATGATGAAGAAGTCTTGCTTAGGTAGTGTTAGCCTTTTGATTTTCATGATTCAACATGAAATGGTGAAAAATATCTCATGTGTAACTATGTAATGATTTTCAGTCATTATCATGTGATTGTAATGAGATGGTATCCAAGTAGCAGTACCAAGAGGATAATGAGAAATGTTGCAAATAATGCATTTAAAACCGTAGTTGGTTTCTTGTGTATATTTCCAATCAATGAAATCCAATTAAAATGATTGCAAGGAGGGTACAGTGGTGTTTGGGATTGCATGCATAGTAAAATGGGTCATTTATCCATAGGTTATCACCTTTTGAATGTTTAGAGGATAGACACTTAAAGAAATCCTTTTAGATTTCACTAATTTTGAAGTCATTGTACCAAGGTTCTAACGTAATAGTGAAGATGAAAAATGATATTTTATTTTATTGAAAAAGAATGACAGTAGTTCATAGTTATCAAGAGAGATTTTTGTGTCTCCCATCTAAGAAGAAAGTTGCTTATAAATCTTATAGGGTCAAAATTTCCATCTAGTAAGAATGGAAAAGATGTATCTATTCTTTCACATTTGAGCATAGTTTCAAACTTTCATATTTTCATTCACTAGTACCACGTGATAGTGAAATTCTTATGGGTATAGTAGCTTTTGGGAGTTTTTTCAAAGAAAGACACATCAAGTGACACTTGTAATGTAATTTATTGATAATGGCCTTAGTTTTTAGATTGCATTTCATAATCATCGCAAAGGCTAGTCTATAAGTGATTTGATAGATGCATGATCAAGTCACATTAACAATGCACTATCAATGGGTCTCCATTAAAGGAGTTGGGTATTCATAGTGCTGAATGCACAATGTACCATAAGATTTATGCATGTGTTTCCAAGTTTTAAGGGAAGGAGGAGCATGGTTATGTTTTTTCTCATGGCATATTTAAGATGTCAATGAATGCATTCTGGGTTAATGAATCAACATTGAAATAGTGATAGAAGCACTGGTCGTAAAGGGCATTCAAAATCATTATGACTACATGCACATGTTGTAGGTAATCAACTAAGTGATAAGTAGACCTACCTTATGGTTATGTAAGTGAGGAATAGTGGACATAGGTAGGTTGAAAATTCATATAAAAGAGTTGTAGGTCTAATATTAAAATGTTGTGTAATGCCCCACCAATTAACCCTAAAGGAAGTTGTAATTAACGACTTAAGCGAACCAATTTTTTTTTATAAAAGTGTAATTAACATACACATTCACTTACTAATTAACAAAAAACTCTAAGGCTACAAGGTTGGGATCACTAAAACCCACACATACATCAACATATAACCATAGCATTAAATTACTTTATGAAATAAGCATCATACAACATAAGGATACAGCATAACATAATGAGATAAACATCCAAGATACAATTTTCATAATCATTAACATAATCAAATAGTTACATCACTCATTCCCAGAATGAGGCAATAGTACAAATGTGTTACCATTACAGAATTTCACCTCATAATCATAAGAGGGATAAAATAACTTTTACAAAATGAAATATTACAATGCATGAATTAAAAACAAGAACCGCGAGCTATCCATCTAGATGTCTCGCCACCAAGTACTAAAGATAAATGGGGACCCAACGGTGTATGGTGCATGTTCCACCCAACCAAGTGGTACCCGAAGGCCCACCCCCCATGCTAGGAGATAGTAACAACGTAACATGGAAAAAGATCTACAACCTCTAACCATAGGTAGACTCATACTGACATAACCAAACAAATGCACTAAAAAAGTACAACTATCACATCACTGACATATGTCACATTGCTTCTAGACATAAATAGATCAAGTATGTTTAGAGAACCATACACATAAAACAATTAACAACTGTTGTCCTAGACAGAGTGTCATCACATAGTTAGTCATGAGATCTCCTCTGGGCATTCTTCATAGACTCTGGATTTCCTGGTGACCTCAACCAAACCCCGGCCCTCATGCTCACTCATGCAGAATCAAATACCTCTCGTAAGGACAAGATAGATGACCATGCCATCTCAAGCCTTCCCACTCATCCCAAGTCTAAATGAGCCCTTGTGTCTATGAGTGAGGCTAAATTATCTTTATTAGTGTGAAATGCATCCTAATAATCTAAGTACATTAATTTAGTTATCACTTAATTAAACTACTTCCAAAGGTCACCCAGTCTTACCTCTTTGGGCTCTGGCCCCTAATGGAAGCCACTCTTCTACTTGACAACACACAAATAAACTAATCACCAAGGGAATCACAAGTGCATACAACCTAGGTATCATAAACACTCCAACATAAGGAGGAAACAAATAATGGAACTCACTCCACAAATATTGGAGGCAACAAAACACATAGTCCACTCCTTTCACAAGAGGTACAAAACATCCCCATTCGTGGAAATCGGGTAAATTACTGAAAAGACACAATGCACTACCCAAGGGAAAAACAACTGGTTGACATAAAGAAACGACAACCCTCATTCTCTAAAATCCTCTGGAAGATTTACAATTTTGGACTTACACTTAATCCCATATCCCAAAACACAACTTGACGATATAGCTACAAAAAGAATTCAAGTCATTAATCAAATATAATATTTGGATTTCTTAAATCCATACTCATTCAATAGGTAATGTTGACAAAGTCAAAGGAATGATAACAGGGTTAACTCAAATAATCATATAACCTTTTTCCATTTTCATTATAGAGAATCTTAAACAATTTAAACTCACTTCCCTATGCAAAATACGAAGAAAATAAATCTAAAAGGCAATCACGAGAAAATTACTATTTTTGGATATACTAAATCCATATCTATTCCATATTCCAATCACAATAATTAAATTTCCCTAATAAATAATAAATAAATTAAAATAAATAAGTGCCTCTTTAATAAAAATCCTTTACTTTTAAAATGACATAAATCTATGCAATTACATATTTTCAATTTTCTAACCACATTCTATATCTCTTTCAATTTTCTATATAAAAATATGCAATTTATAAAATATCTTTTTCCTTATCTATTTGACCATGCAATCAAAACTTATCTTTAAAAAAAAAAAAACTCCATGCAAAACTAGATTACATGCACCCAAATAAAACAAAATAAATATTGAATATACTCACAATAGAAACTACTCATATAATATATACATTAAACATATATCGATATATTTAATTGTATATATACATTAAATATATATCCATATATTTAATTATATATACATTCTTTATAATATCCACTATCTTTTACATAATACCCATTTGATGTTTTCAAATATAAATAAATCTCTATTATAATATTCCATAAAATATATATACAAATATACATATATACATTATATATATTTTACCTCTTATATATAAATGTATATATATATATATATTTAATATTGATTAAATTTAATATGCAATTCCGAATTTCTTCGGAGGCGGCGGAATTGACCATAGGTTTCAAGAAAATAAATATAAAAACAAATTTTTAATTTATTGGAGAGCGCCCCACTTCCCATACCGGTGACCTACACAGGGGTTGTGCTGCCCCAAAGGTAGCGCTCCTGTCCTTGGGAAAGACGCAACCTCCTTAAGCTAGAGGCAGTGGGGTGTGCATAGCACCCCCACCCAAACACTATCCCAAACCAACAAACAACAAATAAACTAAAATTCACTTCTCCATTTTTATCATGAATTTTCATTCACATTAACCAGTAATACGTCACCCGTACGGCGACGCTAATAAAATTTAAACAATATTTTATTAAAATAACATATATATATATATATATATATATATATATAAACGGATTTAACATAATAAACAAATTGGAGAAATTTTGTGAAAAACATTCACCTACAGGTGAAATCATGCAATTTTTCCAGAGAACAACCAAAATCTAGAGAGGTTTAAAACTAAACCATTTTAATCAATTTTCCCCAATTTCCAAGACAATAAAAGAACAAGAACTAAGAGGAATCTAGGTTACAACCAGAAACTTTCAACAAGCAAATCCTCTAGGTTTGATTTGACAACCAAAACTAACAATTTCTTGAACTGAAATTAAATCTTACAAAGGTTTTTATAATTTCCTTGAAGAAATTTCACAAAAATAACAAAAGCTTCAAAATTTAATTAATTAATTAATTTCCTCAAATAAAAAACTCATTTCCTAGATAATTAAACAAGCAATTCTTTAATCACTACCATTTTTTAAATAAACAAACCAAGAACAAATAAACACAGAAGAAAACCTGAGTCAAGAAACTTCAGGAAATGGAAATTTGATGCAGAGCCCCCTCCAAAGCTTCCACAACTTCTCTGAAGAAGTTTTTTCCTCCCCAAAAATACTCTCGTGAATCCATATGCAACAAATACTTCTAATTAATTAAATTTACACATGCTGGCATAATTGGAAAATATCTTCAACAACCAAATCTAATTTTTTTTTTTTTTAAATTTCCCAATATAATTTAGTAACTTCTAATTCAAATTTAATTCCCAAATTAAATTTAATTACTTCTAATTTCAAATTTAATTCCCAAATTAAATTTAATTACTTCTAATTTCAAATTTATTTTCCAAATTCTAATTTAATTCCCACTAATTGAAATAAAATTCCAAAATGAATTAATTTTTTTTCTTTCTTTTAATTTACTTAACATCCCATTAATTAATTAATTTAATTATTTAATAACTAAACTCATCCCCATGGATTAAATTTAATTAATTAAATAAATTAAATTAAATTAATTAATTAAATAAATTAAATTAAATTAATTAATTAATTAAATAAATTAAATTAAATTAATTAATTAATTAAATTAATTAATTTAAATATAAACTTATATCCACAATTTCAATTTTAATTTAAATAACCATCAGCATAATTTAATGCAATAATTCTAAATATTTGTTTCCAAATCAAAAATCCCTTCAGAATTAAATAACATTAAAACATGGCAAACAACGACTCGACACACATGACTGACGACACACTATGGCTAGGGTGTAGACTTGACACAAGTTACCTAGCTACTATCTCCCGTTCAACTTAACCATTGGATCGACATGCTCAAACCTGTGAAACCAGGTGGAGTCGATGTCATGTACTTGCAAACCTGAAAATAAAGTAACCAGCATCATATATATATATAAGCAGCATAAAATACACACCGTGAAGAGGAAATCACAAAATCGCAGGGCAGTCACAAGTGAGTGATGCGAACCTGTCCCCTTCACCAATACAATCATCATAACTGACATTTCCATCATACTCAATAATCTCATATTAAAATCACATTTTATATCCACTAACATCATTACACCAATTAAAGCATGTAAACTAAAACATCAGATAATCCACATCACGTCAAATAGTTCGTCGCTCTATAAATAGTGATAAAATACACACACAAGATAAAATATCTGAATATCCAGAAATATAAATCAAAGCAACACAAGGACACATTGTCCAATCTAGAAAGTAAAACGGAGGGGTGTTACAAGTTGTTTATGAGTTATGAAAGTTCATCACATGACTGTGTATAGTGCATGGTGATACACACATCTGTGGCAATAAGCAAGGCATAGTATTCGGTTTCCTATAGCAAGCACAATGATAACATCCATGTTGAAAGCATAATATAGTGATAATCATGCATAGTTCATAATTTGAGTCACAGTCAATTGTCAACATAAGGTTGCAATGACATGTGATCTTGGGGATATTGGATAGTAAGGAGGTCATAGTCCTCTCAAAGGAACATAGATAGTGATAAGAGGCTGAGCAATGACAAGGAATGATAGCGACTTTAAAAATTCATCCAAGAGTAGAATAGATTTTGGAAAGCCAAACATAGAAAACTTGAGAGTAGATAAGCTTGACAATGATGTATTTCCTTTTATTGGTTCAGACTTATATAGTGGGGACATATTAATTGGAAAGGTGAATTCACGGCCTTTTGATGCAAACTTTGGCCTCAAGTTGAAGCATATTGAATGAGGAAGGGTTGATCAAGTTTTAATATCAAATAATGATGATTGAAGGAGTTGTAGGGTTTATAGAAGAGAAAAAAAATATGTCATTTATAATAGAAGGGATTGTTCCAAATGTTATCATGAATCCACATTCATCTCCTTCAAGACAACCACCAAGATAAATTTTTGAATGTGCCTTATCAAAGATAATTGTGTCAAGTGGTATTGTTGGTGATGCCACACCCTTCATTCCTATCACCATTGAATCCATTACTGAACAACTTCACAGAGTGCAAAATGTAGTAACAGTGATAGGTTTCAAAGAGCATTCCAAATGAAGGTTTGAATGCATGGGTTTTGGAGATGGATACAATCACAATGCAAAGTAAACATGATGTAGATCTATAGTCATAGTTGGTTGATAGGGTGAGGTGACAATGCAAAAAGACCTTAGATAATTGAAGGCAGTGAGAACAAATAGTACTTATTGATTTCCTATCATGGTGAAATTACAAATTTGCTACTTGAAAAGTCTATTGAGAAAGAGAGATAGCATGGCATTGTCTCCTGGGGTTAGGAATGTTTGTGCAAATTTGAGAAGATTTTCAGGATGTAATTGCCTAGTTTGAAGGTAGTTTGTAGAAGTTTGATGCTAGGGTTATATTTCCTTGTCAAAGCAACCTTTCCAAATCAAAAGTATTGAGAAAGTTTCCTATTCTAAAGGATTTTGACACTATTTTGTAGTAGGGAAAAAATCATATTGCAACAGGGAAAGTTTCAATTACCTACCCTAATTTCTAGGAGAGTTTCCAATTAGACAATCCTCATTTGGTGAAGTTTGTATTAGTTAGGGTTAGCAATCAACTTCAATCAAGATGAGTGATTGATTCTCTTTCTCAAATCAATCAAGTGATTTTAATCAAAAAAATGAGGTTGGAACAAAATGTTTCTAGCAAGAAACCAATAGTAAGAGTTTAAATTTCATCATTTCTTGAGGATGCTCCATCATACATTTAGCCAAGAAGGACATCAACAAGATACATCAAATTATGAGTTCACTCACAAATGAGATTGTAGCCGATGAGTAGTAGACCTAACTTTCTCATTCATGCCAAATCAGTGGTATGTTTGGACAGATTAGAAGGGTAAGTGAATTTGGTTATGTTCTTCAAGAGGCATTGCATCAATTTGTGGGTTTTCTTCTTATTTCTCACCTCTTATCAGCAATTCATGAGCACACAATGCATCCCTTGTTGGTTAGACAAGGGAGTTATTTCACAAAGCCAGTCAATGGGTTTATTTGAGCATTTTCCTTTGCTGGTTAGAGTAGGTTAGAGTAGGTGTTTCTTTCAAATAAAGTGCTTTGCACATGTCCTTGTTCTAGTTTAGTTTTCCTTTCCCTAAGTGTTGGTGCACAGGCCTATTGTCCTATCAAAGGGTTTTTTTCAATGTTCAATTGGATTACAAGTCTGTCCTAGAGTTGTTTCAAGGCTAGTTTGACTCTTGTTCCCAATGGATATAATAGGCTACTAGTATTTCTTGTTTAGAAAGAAAACACCCCTAAGTTGTCACCAAAATCTTACCTATTTTTACCTTCCAAGTTAAAATAGTTCAATTAGTCTTCTCTCCTAGGCTTTACAAGGTATGCATTTGGAAATTTTTATCAGCAAGGGAGATAGAGATATTAAAAGCCTTGCTTTTACCAAGTTTTGAAGCCATATTTTAAAGAGGGTCTCCTTTTAAGTATTATCATGTTGCAAATGATAATATTAGAAGTCAATTATTTAAGTCAAAGGGCTTATATTTTATGAAATATAATCACAAGATGCATTTTAAATATTTCTAAAGCCCATCTTCATGAGAATTCATGTGTAAAGATAAAATTGAAGTTTTGATTATTTAGTTTGAGAGGGAAACCAACAATTGTTTCCTTGATTGTAAAAGGATTCACTTGATTTTTGGACAAAACAAGGTTGAAAACTCGGGTTATGAAGGAAACTACAATCTTGCAAAGGGAAAGAGCTTGGTTTTCATGCACTATTCATGTTTTGGACACGTTTGCAACTTTTTTCAACTCCATTTTCATGAATCTGTCTCATAGTGTTTTATTTTCCCCATCTTTGTGTTTATGAGAAGACAAGGCAAAATTCTTTTCTTCATTGCTTGCATCATGAAGAGGTTTTTTTATGTTCAGTATCTCTTTCTCTTCTATACTCGAGCTAGGGTTTGAATCATGTTTTTGAGAATGCATATTTCTTGTGATAGTTGTCTTTTAGAGCTCTGTGTTGAAAGAAAATGAATCAATAGTAGGAATCAAGAGAGTTTTCATGCTTTAAACCCGTGCTAATTTAGTCATTGAGTAGGGTTATTGAATCACATAAACTTGGAAGGCCTAGGTTTTCATGGAAGTAGCACAAGGGATTAGATTACAAGAGGAAATGGTGGTTTGTAGCTTGCAAGAGACAAATCAAACATTAGCAATCACATTCCCTCAAAACCTTGTGTACAAAGGTTTATTGATGATGAAGAAGCCTTGCTTAGGTAGTGTTATCCTTTTGAGTTTCATGATTCAACATGAAATGGTGACAAATATCTCATGGGTGACTATGTAATGATTTTTAGTCCTTATCATGTGATTGTAGTTAGATGGTCTTCAAGTAGTAGTACCAAGAGGATAATGAGAAATGTTGCAAATAATACATTTAAAACCTAGTTGGTTTCTTGTGTATATTTCTAATCAATGAAATCTAGTTATAATGATTGCAAGGAGGGTATAGTGGTATTTTAGATTGCATGCATATTAAAATGGATCATTTATCCATAGGTTATCACCTCTTCAATGTTTAGAGATAGACACTTAAAGCAATCCTTCAAGGTTTCACTGATTTTGAAGTCATTGTACCGAGGTTATAATTTAGCAGTGAAGATGAAGAATGATTTTTTCTTTTATTAAATAAGAATGGCAATAGTTCACAGCTATCAAGAGATCTTTTTGTGTCTCCCATCTAAGAAGAAAGTTTCTTATATTTGATCTTATAGGGTCAAAATTTATAATTGTTAAGAATGGAAAAGATGTATTTGTTCTTTCACATTTGAGCATGGTTTCAAACTTTCATATCTACATTCACCAGTACCATGTGATAGTGAAATTCCTATGGGTATAGTAGCTTCTAGGAGTTTTATCAAAGAAAGAAACATCAAGTGACACTTGTAATGTAATTTATTGATAATGGCCTTGGTTTTTAGATGACATTCCATAATCATCATAGAGGGTAGTCTACAAGTGATTTTATAGATGTATGATCAAGTCACACTAACAATGCACTGTCAATGGGTCTCTATTAAATGATTTAGATAGTCAAAGTGATAAATGCACAATGTACCATAATATTTATGCATTTTTTTCCAAGTTTTAAGGGAAAGAGGAGCATGGTTATTATTTTTCTCATGGCATATATAAGATGTCAATGAATGCATTTTGGGTTAATGAATCAACATTGAAATAGTGACAGTAGCAGTGATGGTAAAGGGCATTCAAAATCATTGTGATTCCATGAACATGTTGTTGGTAATCAGCTAAGTGATAAGCAGACCTACCATATGGTTGTGTAAGTGAGAAATAGTGGACAAAGGTAGGTTGATGGTTCCTTAAAGGAGCTGCAAGTCTAATAATAATATGTTGTTTATGAGCTATGAAAGTTCATCACATGGCTTTATATAGTGCTATAAAGATAATAAATAGTGATACACAAATTTGTGGCAGTGAGAAAGGCATAGTATTTGGTTTCATGTAGCAAGCACAATGATATCATCCTTGTTGAAAGCACAATACAGTGATAATCATGCATAGTTCAAAATATCAATCACGGTCCATTTTCAACATAAGGTTTCAATGACATGTGATCTTAGGGATATTGGACAGTAAGGAGGTGATAGTCCTCTCAAAGGAACATAGACAATGATAAGAGGCTGAGCAATGACAAGGATACTGAATGACCACAATGAAAGACTAAATGATAGCGACTCTAAAAACTCATCTAGGATTAGAATAGATTTTGGAAATCCAAACACAAAAGCCTGAGAGTAGATAAGGTTGACAATGATGGATTTCCTTTTATTGGTTTAGACTTATATAGTGGGGACATATTAATTGGAAAGGTGAGTTCATAGCCTTCTGATGCAAACTTCAGCCTCAAGTTGAAGCATATTGAATGAGGAAGGGTTGATCAAGCTTTAATTTCAAATAATGATGATGGAAGGAGTTCTAGGGTTTATAGAAAAGTAAGAAAATATGCCCTTTACAATAGAAGGCATTGTTCCAAATTTTATCATGAATCCACATGCATTTCCTTCAAGACAAACACCTAGAATTTTTTTTGAATGTGCCTTATTAAAGATAATTATGTCAAGTGGCATTTTTGGTGATGCCACACCCTTCAGTCCTATCACCATTGAATCCATTACTGAACAACTTCCTAGAGTGTAGAATCTAGTAACAGTGATAGGTTTCAAAGAGAATTCCAAATGAAGGTTTGAATGCATGGGTTTTGGAGATGAATACAATCACAGTGCCAAGTAAACATGATGTAGATATATAGTCATAGTTGGTTAATAGGGTGAGGTGACAATGCAGAAAGACCTCAGAGAATTGAAGGCATTGAGTAACAAATAGTTCCTGCTTATTGATTTCCTATCATGCTAGTGAAACCATAGCTTTGCTACTTGAGAAGTCTATTGACAAAGAGAGATATCATGGAATTGTCCTAGGGTCAGGAATTTTTGTACAAATTTGAGAATATTTTCAAGGTGTAATTGCCTAGTTTGAAGGTAGTTTGCAGAATTTGATGTTAGGGTCAAATTTCCTTATCAAACCAACCTTTCCAAATCAGAAATATTGAGCAAGTTGCCTATTCTAAAGGATTTTGATAGTATTTTGTACCATGGGTAGAAATTATATTGCAATAGGAAAAGTTTCAGTCACCTACCCTAATTTCTAGGAGAGTTTCCAATCAACTAGTCCACATTTGGTGAATTTTGTAGTAGTTAGGGTTAGCAATCATCTTCAATCAAGTGAGTGGTTGATTCTCTTTCTCAAATAAATGAAGGGGTAATTTTAGGAGTTTAATTTCTTTATAAAGGCATCTCTAGGCCTTTATTTTTTTAGTTCTTTCTTTCTTTTCATGCTCACAAAAGAAAAGATTATTCTTGTGACTCATTTTCTGAGAGTCAATGTACAACAATGATTTTAATTCAATGAATAATGACAACAATTCCTTCTCATTTTTCTTTTGTCTCTAATTGAAAATGGATTGGTAGATGAATAGTTGTGATTAGAGTTTTTATTCCCTTTTTTATCCCATTTCAAGCAATATTTTGGCAAAGGATACATGTCTAAGTGTAGGTTATATGTTGTGTGTTCATTTCAACATATTGTAGATGTGAAAACTATATTTCCTTCATACAATAAGTTGAAACTAGCACCTTCATATGAAATATTTATGTGCTTCATGTTTTGATTTGATTTGTGAATAATTCAGAACCTTATTGAGTCATATTGTGATATGGTTGCAAAAATTCAATATAGAGATTTTGGTGCATCACCTCCTAGGAATTATTTTTTAGTTTCAAGTAATCTCTCTATCCCTTTTCCTTGGAGTTTTCTATAGTTTAGGTGATCCATCAAAGGGAATCAACTTGCTTTGAATATTCATCCTCATTATAAGCTACCCATAGCTTGGGGATGTTTCCATGTTACACCAAATGGTTGAGTGTAGATTCAACTAGGGTGCAATCCTGAGTGATAATAGTTTTTGACATGTACGGTGGGATAGATTGGACTCTTTCAATCTGTAGATTGTTTCTATATCACCGATATTTGGTGTGTGTGTCAGTGATCTTTACCTTCGGAGGCAAGAAATTAACATACCTGGCTACTATAAAAAGTAATTTTATTGGTTTCAATATGACTAAGTGCTGGTTTGTTTCAAGAAAAGTTTGATTTTTCTTGTTTTCTGAATTTTGAATGAGTAGATATGTCTATGTTTCATGTAAATATGCCATATCATCCATCATATTATGAAAATTCTACTTATCCACCTCATTATCATCAATATCAAGTCAATCATGCTACTGGTTTTAGTTCAAATTTCATTGATTTTCAAGAAAACCAATATGTTCAATATGATTACCACCCACCCAACCTTGCTCGATCTCCATATCAACATACATATGCCCAAAATCAGTCCCAATAAGAAAATTTTGTTGCCAGCTAGCATAGTTATTCACATAATCAGCCTCAAGAAGACTATTACAAGAATCTTATTGATTAGATCCAAAATATTGACCATATGGGATTTAGTGACATGAAAGGTGTGTTGTTATACATGGATAATTTGTTGGTTGACATCAAAATGTAGATGAAGTTTAATTTTCAGCAACAGGAGTTGGATTCTCAAGACTATCTTCATGAGCAGGAATTGGAGACATAAAGGATACAATTTGAAGAGAACCTTGAAAGGGAGATAGCTACAAAAGAGGATAAGCTAAAGATTGTGTTTTTTGAAACACAAAGGAATGAAGTCAAAACAAATCCTTTCGTTCCAAATCTGTATGTTCAAGAGGAGGTTTATACGTATAATTTTCCAAGTTTTAGACCAAGTGATCCTCTTAACCCTCCTAAAGTAAAGATTCCAAGTTTTAGAGATCCTTTACCATTGCAAGAGCCTATGTTGGCACAATCTAAAATTGTTATTCCTCAAGAGTAGCCCCTTGAAGACCCTTTTTTTCTTCAAGAAACCCAAGAAGCTCCCCAATTTTCCCCACTAGATGAATCTAATTCCCCTCTCACTGTTTTCATTTATAAGGGTGGACCTATTGTTTATCAGAATAACTCACCATGAAGGAACTTAGAAATGAAAATTTAGTGCATACAACTATGGAGCAATATTGATTAGAACATAAGAAGATTGAAAAAGAAAAGATGTCTTAAAATGAATCTTTGAATTTTTTAACTAATGAGCTTCCTTGTTTTGTTGAAGATGATGAAAATATTTTAGTATTTATCTCCAAAGATCAACTAGGATAGTAGGATTAAGAGGAAAAATAGGTTGATCAAGAGGAGTATTCTTCAGTTTAGTTTAATGAATTGCCTTCTTTCGTTGAAAATGATGAAGAAAGTGTGAGTTTTCTCTCACCAACAAGATGTCAAACAATGTGATGAGCTGCTAATTGAGGACAATCAATTTGATAATGGAGCCTTGGATCAACAAGAGGAGTACAAAATGAACCTTTTGTGGAGTATAAAAGACTTGGTGAGAGCTGCCATGAGATAAAACACAATCCTCTTTTATTGAAAATCCATGAAGAATGTGAGGAATATTCATTTTGGAATGATCTTGAAGTTTTTGTTGCAAATTTAGATAATGTGAAAGAGGTTTTAGTTGATGTGTTTGATGAACTTCCTAGTTTTGTGGATGAAAATGAGAAGAGTTTGTCTATGTTAAAATCAATGCCAGGTTTTGAGAAAAGGAATGATGAAAGCTATTTCAACAAGGTGTTGATTACTAAACAATTAAATGAGAGAAACCTTGATTTGAATAATCAAGAGGTTGAAATTCATGTGGGTACTTTTCAAAATGAGCAAGACCAAAAGAAAGAAACTGCATTCCAAGGTATGAGTTTTGATATCCCTTTAAGTTCTCAAGAAATTTGTCATGAAGATATCTTAGAGCATGTCATGAATGAAGAAGCTAATGATGAGTTGGATGAATATTTGTGCACAAACATAATAGAGGAGTTTTGTTCAAAGCTTAATGACATGTTTTCAAGTGATTTCAATTAGAAAAATTAGGTTGGAACAATATATTTATAGCAAGAAAACAATAGTAAGAGTTTAAATTTCATCCATTCTTGAGGATGCTTCATTAGAGATTTAGCCAAGAAGGACACCAACAAGATATAATAGATTATAAGTTCAACCAAAGATGAGATTGTAGCAGACCCAACTTTCTCCTTCATGCCAAATCAGTGGTATGTTTGGATAGATTCAAAGGGTGAGTGAGTTTGGTTATGTTCTTTAGGAAGCATTACAACAGTTTATGGGTTTTCTTCTTGTTTATCACCTCTTATTAGCAATTCATTTGTAGAGTCCCTGATTTGTAGCTTGAGGTTTTTTTACGGTTTCCTTTGATTTGATTGATTTATTTTGAATATTCAGTTCAGACCACTAATGTAATTTATGTTGCAAACATTAATGATAAGAAATACTGACAACATAGAAACTAAACAACACTTAACAAGCAACAATATATAAGAACAATAGTTTCCCTTCTCAATGCTAGCAATGATAGTTTACAACTATAATCCACTTGCCAAGACTTTGGAACAGCTAGGAAAATGATCAAGAATCAATTTAAAATGTAATAGTAGTTCACAGTGCCATTTTTTGAGTTTACAAATTTGCAGAAAACATATTTAGCAGCCTAGATTATATTTTCAGCCTAAGACACTCCTCTCTAGAGACTCTTTGGTATTCATTGGAAATACACAAAAATAAGGGAAAATAATTACTGCAATTGGTAATACAATTTTTGAGTATAAAATAGTTCAAAAATCACATACAACAATTCAACATTTTCCAATTACATACAACCACCCATAATATTTTAGCAATACATGACTCTTCATTAGCTGAGAAAAAGCAACTATAGTAACAAAATCTTTAAGATACAATGCTAGAAATTCTTAGACCTGGACTATTTTAATGACCTCCAATGGAACAAAGTGGAAGACGTCTCAACAAGACCTAGAATGTGATGGAAGCAACTGAAGCTCTTTCTTTATCATTCGATTCTCCTTCTCAAGGGTGCATTCCATATTGAATGCACCTCACGTCACCTTCTATGGTCCTTAGCTATAGTCATGATCCATTTTTCAAGAAAAGTATGAAGCGTTTTCCTTAGAACTTCAAATTTCAAAAATCCTTTTTTCAGCAACCATGACCCAACAAATCACGTCAATAAGATACTACCCATATTTCTTCAAGACTTGACCCTAGCTTGTATCATCTACTTGTAGAAGAGGCATATATGGTTTTCTCAAGAAGAAACACCTTCAAATCTTAGTATTAAGCTTCAGAGTTTGACTTCAAGGAGCAGAAAAAACTCATAAATCAAAACCCACGAAAATCAGCTTATGGCTTTAAGTTCTCTTACCACCAACCTTTGACCATTCACAGCTACGGATGATAGTTCCACACCTGAAACTGAAGCTGTAATGCTTTCCAAACCCAAACTAGAGAAGCTCAACCATTCCCGTGAAAATAAAATAAAATTCAAAAGTATCGAATGATTCATGTTTCTCTCTTTTGTATTTTTTCGCCCAAAACATAAGTGAACTCTTTTTTAATAAAATAATATTTCAGCATTACATAAGTCACTTTTTTAAAATTTTCACTCTTCAAAACATAAGTGACTTTTATAAAGTGATATTCTAAATATTTCACAAGTCACTTTAAAAACATTTCATTAAGTCTCCTTAAGAAGAATTTAATTAATTATTCAAACATTAAGTAATTAAATAAATGATTCCCTCAACTCAACATTAGCCTCAGGAATTAAAAGGTTAAGCAATTTCCTGACGAGGTAAGGAGAAGGGGAAATTACATCATGAGCATGCAATGCATCCCTTGTTGGTTAGAAAAGGGAGTTATTTCACAAATCCATTCAATGGGTTTATTTGAGCATTGTCCTTTGCTAGTTAGAGTAGGTTAGAGTAGGTGTTTCTTTCAAATAAGGCTCTTTGCACATTTCCTTGTTCTAGTTTAGTTTTCCTTTCCCTAAGTGCTAGTGCAAAGGCCTGTTATCCTATAAAAGGGTTTTTTTCATTGTTCAATTGGATTACAAGTTTGTCCTACAGTCTTTTCAAGGCTAGTTTCACTCCTGTGCCTAATGGATATAATAGGCTACCGGTCTTTCTTGTTTAGAAAGAAAACACCCCTGAGTTGTCACCAAATTGCTACCTATTTTTACCTTCCAAGTTAAAATAGTTCATTAATAGTTCAATTGGTCTTCTCTCCTAAGTTTTACAAGGTCTTCATTTGAAAAGTTTTATCAACAAGGGAAACAGAGATATTAAAAGCCTTGCTTTTGCCAAGTTTTGAAGGCATTTTAAAGAGGGTCTCCTTTTAGTCATTATCATGTTGCAAATGATAATATTAGAAGTCAAAGGGATTATATTTTATGACATATCATCACAAGATGCATTTTAACTATTTCTAAATCCTATCTTCAAGAGAATTCATGTGCAAAGATAAAATTGAAGTTTTAATTTTTCAATTCAAGGGGGAAAGCAACAAATGTTTCCTTGTTTACAAAATGATTCACTTGATTTTTGGACAAAACAAGGTTGAAAGCTTAGGTTATGAAGGAAACTACAATCTTGCAAAGGGAAAGAGCTTGGTTTTCATGCAATATTCATGTTTTGGATAGGTTTACATCTTTTTTCAACTCCATTTTCATAAATCTGTCTCATAGTGTTTTCTTTTCCTCATCTTTATGTTTCTAAGAAGACAAGGCAATTCCATTTTCTTCATTGCTTGCATTATGAAGAGGTTGTTTTATGTTCAAAAGCTCTTTCTCTTTTGTACTCAAGCTAGGATTTGAATCATGTTTTTGAGAATGCATATTCCTTATGATAGTTGCCTTTTAGATCTTTGTGTTCAAATAAAATGAAGTAGCAGTAGGAATCAAGAGAGTTTTCATTCTTTAAACCCATGCTAATTTATTCATGGAGTAGGGTTTTTAAATCGCATAAACTTGTAAGGCCTAGGTTTTCATGGAAGTAGCACAAGGGAGTATATTACAAGAGGGAATGGTGGTTTGTAGCTTGCAAGAGACAAATCAAACATTAGCAATCACATTCCATCAAACCCTTGTGTACAAAGCTTTATTGATGATGAAGAAGAATTGCTTAGGTAGTGTTAGCCTTTTGAGTTTCACAATTCAACATGAAATGGTGACAAATATCTCATGGGTGACTATGTAGTGATTTCCAATCCTTATCATGTGCTTGTAATGAGATAGTCTACAAGTAGTAGTACCAAGAGGATAATGAGCAATGTTGCAAATAATGCATTTAAAACCCTAGTTGATTTCTTGGGTATATTTCTAATCAATGAAATCTAGTTATATTGATTGCAAGGAGGGTATAGTGGTTTTTGGGATTGCATGCATAGTAAAATGGGCCATTTATCCATAGGTTATGACCTCTTGAATGTTTAGAGGATAAACACTTAAATAAATGCTTCAAGGTTTCACTAATTTTGAAGTCATTGTACCAAGGTTATAACGTAGTAGCGAAGATGAAAAATGATATTTTCTTTTATTAAATAAGAATAACAGTAGTTCACAACAATCAAGAGATATTTTTGTGTCTCCCATCTAAGAATAAATTTGTTTATAGTTGATCTTCCAGGGTCAAAAATTCCAATTGGTAAGAATGGAAAAGATGTATTTATTCTTTCACATTTGAGCATGGTTTCGAACTTTTATATTTGCATTCATTAGTACCACGTCATTGTGAAATTCCTATGGGTATAGTAGCTTCTAGGAGTTTTTTCAAGGAAAGAAACATCAAGTGACAATTGTAATGTAATTTATTGATAATGGCCTTGGTTTTCAGATCACATTCCATAATCATCATAGAGGGTAGTCTATAAGTGATTTGCTAGATGCATGATAAAGTCACACTAGCAATGCATTGTTAATGGGTCTCCATTAAAGGATTTGGGTAGTCACAGTGCTAAATGAATAATGTACCATAAGATTTATGCATGAGTTTCCAAGTTTTAAGGGAAAGAAGAGCATGGTTATTTTTTTTCTCATGGCATATGTAAGATGTCAATGAATGCATTTTGGGTTAATGAATCAACATTGAAATAGTGACAATAGTAGTGATGGTAAAGGGCATTCAAAATCATTGTGATTCCATGAAAATATTGCAAGTAATTAGCTAAGTGATAAGAAAACCTACCTTATGGTTATATAAGTGAGCAATAGTGGACATAGGTAGGTTGACCGTTCCTATAAAAGAGTTGCAGGTCTGATATTAAAATGTTGTTTATGAGATGAAAGTTCATCACATGGCTATGTATAGTGCTATCAAGATAAGAAATGGTGATACACACCTTTGTGGTAGTGAGAAAGGAATAGTATTTGGTTTCCTATAGCAAGCACAATAATAACATCCTTGTTGAAAGAACAATACAATGATAATCATGCATAGTTCAAAATCTCAGTCACAGTCCATTGTCAACATAAGGCTTCAATGACATGTGATCTTAGGGATATTGGATAGTAAGGAGGTGATAGTCCTCTCAAAGGAACATAGAAAGTGATAAGAGGCTGAGAAATGACAAGGACATTAAATGAACTCAATGAAAGACTAAATTATAGTGACTCTAAAATATCATCCAAGATTGGAATAGATTTTGGAAAGCCAAATAAAACTTGAGAGTAGATAAGCTTGAAAATGATGGATTGCCTTTTATTGGTTCAAACTTATATAGTGGGGACATATTAAATGGAGAGATGAGTTCACAACCTTCTAATACAAACTTCAACCTTAAGTTGAAGCATATTGAATCAGGAAGGGTTGGTCAAGCTTTAATGTCAAATAATGATGATAGAAGGAGTTGTAGGGTTTATAGAAGAGCAAGAAAATATGCCTTTTATAATAGAAGGCATTATTCCAAATTTTATCATGAATCCACATGCATTTCCTTCAAGACAAACACCTGGAAATTTTTTTGAATGTGCCTTATTAACAATAATTATGTCAAGTGGCATTGTTGGTGATGCAACACCCTTCAGTCCTATCACCATTGAATCCATTACTGAACAACTTCACAGAGTGCAATAATAGTGATAGGTTTCAAAGATAATTCCAAATGAAGGTTTGAATGCATGGGTTTTAGAGATGGATATAATCACAGTGCCAAGTAAACATGATATAGATTTATAGTCATAGATGGTTTATAGGGTGAGGTAACAATGTAGAAAGACCTCAGATAATTGAAGGTAGTGAGTAACAAATAGTGCCTACTTATTCATTTCCTATCATGATGAACTCACAACTTTGCTACTTGAGTAGTCTATTGACAAAGAGAGATATCATGGCATTGTCCTAGTTTTAGGAATGTTTGTATAAATTTGAGAATGTTTTTAGCTTGTAATTGCCTAGTTTGAAGGTAGCTTGTAGAAGTTTGATGTCAGGGTCAGATTTCCTTGTCAAAAAAACCTTTCCAAATAAAAAATATTGAGTAAGTTGCCTATTCTAAAGGATTTTAATAGTATTTTATAGCATGGGTAGAAATTAGATTGCAATAGATAAATTTTTAGTCACCTACCCTGATTTCTAGGAGTGTTTCCAATCAACTAGTCCTCATTTTGTAAAGTTTGTAGTAGTTAGGGTTAGCAATCAACTTCAATGAAGCTGAGTGATTGATTCTCTTTCCTAAATCAATCAAGGGGTAATTTTAGGAGTTTAATTTCTTTATAAAGGCATCTCTAGGCCTTTCTTTCTTTTAGTTGTTGTTTTCTTTTCATTCTCACAACATAAAATATTGTTCTTGTAACTCATTTTTCGAGACTCAATGTACAAAAATCCTTTTAATTCAATGAATAATGACAATAGTTCCTTCTCATTTTGCTTTTGTCTCTAATTGAAAATGGATTTGTAGATGATTAGTTGTGATTTTAGTTTTTAGTCCTTCTTTTTGTCCCATTTCAAGAAATATTTTGGCAAATGATACGTGTCTAAGTGTAGGCTATGTGTGTTCATTTCAGAAAATTGTAGTTGTGAAAACTGTCATTCCTTCATGCAATAAGTTGAAACCAAAAACTTCATATGAAATATTTATGTGCTTCATGTTTTGATTTTAGTTTTGAACAAGTTAGAACCTTATTGAGTCATATTGTGATATGGTTGCAACAATTTAATATAAAGATTTTGGTGCATCACCTCCTAGGAATTATTTTTTAGTTTGAAGTAATCTCTCTATCCCTTTTCCTTGGAGTTCTTTGTAGTTTAGGTGATCCATCAAAGGGAACCAACCTGATTTGGAGATTCATCCTCATTATAATCTACCCACAGCTTGAGGATGTTTCCATGTTACATAGGATGGTTGAGTGTAAAATCAACTAGGGTGCAATCCTAAGTGATAATAACTACAAGATAGATAAAATATGCTACAAGATGGTTTTATTATGTTGTAGGAAGAATCAATTGCACTACAAGAAGGATCAATTACACTACAAGATGAGTCAATTGTGATTTTTTTGGTAAAAACTATGTTTTTAAAATTTTATTGTGAAAGATCAATTACATAGAAGAATAGTCAATTATGTTAAAATATATTCAATAACAACTTTCTACAGATCAGTTGTGCTATTATATGGAATTTTGACTAGTTTGATTATTTTGGAGATAAATTTGGTAAGAAAATAGTTACCCAATAAGACATAATGGCTGTTGATATTTTGGGGTATAAGGCCAAATGTTTCACTAGTCTTGTATAGTAAAAACATGTCAAACACAATAACAAACTATACTATTCAATCAAGGTGTGTCTCACTAGTGGAGGTCTAAGTGAAAAAATCTTAGGATTGTGCTTAAGCATGCTCCACTCTCAAAAGGGGATATCTAGGTCTCCAGTGGCATAAAGAGTTCACTTTCCTCCTTCCCATGAAGAATTTTAACACCTTAAAAATAATTCTCTCCTTAGGATGGTACATGATGGGTAGATTTAGACATGATATTGTACCTTGCACCCCACTCTCCTTGTTTGATAAATAGTGGGCTTGTCTGATAGTGCCTAATATTGGGTAGGTCTCCCCCTCTCTCCTTGCCTAACAAGTCTAAGTGAACTGAGGGTCTTGTGGTTTGGCTCAAATGATGTTGGAAAAACCTCCCCTCTTTGTATACCCCACTAGAAAACATGGTTGAGATTGCCCTTGGAATGATGAAATCCCCAAGTAGGCCTTCTAATAAAATAAAAAAGAAGGAAGATACTGTTGGAAAAATAAGGATAAACAATTGAGAGGGGGGGTGAATCAGTTGTTACGTAATTTAAACTTATTCAACCTTTAATCAACCTTTAATCTTAGATCTGATAATGAAAAATGAAAGAGTAAATCAACACACATTAGAAATACATGAACACCAAGATTTTATACGTGGAAACCCTATTAGGGGAAAAACCACATGCATTCAGGCACACTACCTAGAGCTCATTTCTCTAAGGGAAGGATCACTTCCTTACATAAAATAATCAGATTACATCCATTTGATGAGGTTGAACTGAGAAATTAGCTTCTACAAAATCTTGATGATAGCTCCGGTTGGGCATAGAAACACTTCACACTTCGCTCAATCTTCTTCACACTCTGCTATGAAATCAAATGATCTGATCTTTATTCACACATTTTGTATGCATTCATTGAGCACACACCATACACACACACACACTCTCTAAAATGAATAAACAATCACTCTTATATATCCGCTACATGAATTTACATCAACAACTCTGTCAACCATAAATAAAGAATAAATTACAACTATCAACCCAATTCATGAACAAATCTCAATGCACACCAACCTAAGTTGATCACATTGTAATGAAGACCTAAATCAACATCCTTGAACATGCCAAATAATAAAAACTTAATCCATAAGGATCCACAACATGCTACCACCATCATGTTGGCCAATAACATGAAAACCTCCAACACACAAACGAAAATCTTTGATCATGAGCACATTGATCAACATGGACGTACCAAAATGATAGAGCATGATCTAGAAACATAATTGAACATCACAATAGTATACACAACAACTCAATTTACCATAATTGCATTCTCTTCTTCTAGAAACACCTGCTACAGTAGCATAATGATTGTAGGAGCTCAAAAAATCATAACTTTCTCCAATCTTGATGCATACCAATGAAACTTCTGAGAAACATACTAGATAGGCTCAAAAACAAACCCTTTAATGTGTGACCTCTGATTATCAATGTACACAACTTTCCACCATTCAAATCTTCACAACTTCACAGACTCCCTACAACATATTTATTCTAATTTTATCAATATCCTCGACATATACAACCTTCAAAATCATCAATGCTAATAGTATTGACATCAATGACAACCACATTTCAAAAACACAACCACAAAATCCAACAGTCTCCCCCTTTGGCATTGATGGCAACACATGATGTGAAAAATACCATCAACGCAACTAACTCTTCACACAATACTCTTCTCCCTCTTTTTTCTACACTTCCCCCCTTTAGATTGTACAAGGTTTTTCACATTACACTTCTCCCCCTTTGACATCAATGGAAAAGGTAAACAAGCTCTGAACAACATATTTGAAACATCTGACTACTCCCATGAGTAAAAGCCACCACAACATCAATCTGAAACAAGATATGACTATAAGTGCATAGATTGATGCAAAGAATTGCATCTTAGTTTAGATTAGGAGGGGAAATCACCCCTAAATTTCCTTTGAGATACTCAAAATTATCCTTAGGAAATGGTTTAGTAAAGATATCTACATTTTTTTCCTTAGTGGGCACATATTCCAATCTGACTTCTTTATCACTCACTTTGTCTCTCAAAAAGTGATACTTGATAGATATATGTTTTATCGTTGAATGTAATACCAAATTCTTGGAAATATTTAAATGGCACTTAAATTTTCACAAAATATATCAATAGGCTCATTATACTCAATTCTTATATCTTTCAGCATCTATTTCATCCATAATAATTGAGTGCAATTGTTTGCAGAAACAATATATTCTACTTTAGTAGTAGATAAGGAAATGGAATTTTTGCTTTTTACTTAGCCAAGACACCAACTTCTTCCCTAAGAAGAATGCACCACCACTTGTACTTTTCCTATCATCTACATCTGTAAAGGCATTCAGAGTAAGATCATCATCCTTAGGATACCAAAGACCAAAATCAATTGTTCCTTTCGAGTATCTAAAAATTCTCTTTATTGAAGTCACATGTGATTCCTTTGGATCAGCTTGATATCTAGCAACCATGCACATAGCATTCATAATTTTTGGTCTGGTCTGAGTCAAATATAGCAACCCACCAATCATTGACATGTACCTCATTTGATTAGCTTAAGGAGAATCGTCATTCTATGTTAACTTGCATCCAGTTACCATGGGTGTACCAACTGGTTTTGAGTCTTCCATGCCAAAAAATTTCAGTAACTCTTTTACATATTTGGACTGAGATATGAAAATTCCACCATCTAACTAAGTTATTTGTAATCCTAAAAAGAATTTCAGCTCTCCTATCATTGACATCTCAAATTCACTTTTCATTTCATCAGCAAACTTCATGCATAAATCATCACCTTAAAAAATGATGTCATCAACAAAGACTTCAATAATCAACTCTTTATCCTGATCCATCTTGAAATACAGATTGTTGTTAGTGGTACCTTTATTGAATCCAAGCTTCAACAAGTATTTATCCAGTCTATCATACCAAGCTCTAGGGGCTTGTTTGAGTCCATATAGTGCTTTCTTCAATTGGCAAACCATGTCTTTTTCATCACTCAGTTGAAATCCATCTGGTTGCTCAACATAAACTTCTTCTTCTAACTCACCATTAATAAATGTTGACTTCACATCCATTTGATAGAATTTGTAATTCTTGAAAGTAGCGTAAGCAAGAAATAACCTTACAACTTCAATTCTAGAAACAGGGGCAAAGGTTTCTTCAAAATCAATACCTTCCATTTGTGAGTATCCTTTACATACCAGTCTTGCTTTGTTTCTAACTACTTCACCTTGTTCATTCAGTTTATTCTAAAAGACCCATTTGGTTCCAATCACATTTTTATCTTGAGGTTAGGAAACAAGAGTCCATGTATCATTTTTCTCTATCTACATAAGTTCTTCCTACATTGCTTCCATCCAATATTCATCTTTACATGCTTCATTGACATTACTAGGTTTTGTCTTGGAAATTAGGGAATACTCTTCTGCAATTTTTCTTCTCGTTTGCACACCTTTGTTCTTTTCTCCTATAATCTGATTCTCGAGGTGATTTAACTTTACATACCTTGTAACTTTTGGATTCTCTCTAACTTCTGGTTCTTCTGTTCTCTCTTCTGCACTTCCACTAGCTTCTTCTTCATGATTCTCTTGATTCACTGGAACAATTTGAACTTGATTCTATGTATGTGCATTCTTTCCTTTCTTAGTACTATCTTTTTGATCATCTGAATCATATCCACAATATCTAGATGATCAAATAGTGTCTTCATCAACTCTAACATTTTCACTTTCAACCATTTTCTTCAATCTTCTATTGTAGCACTGATAGGCTTTGCTCTTAGTAGAGTAACCCATAAAGATTCCTTCATCACTTCTAGCATCAAACTTGCCAATATCTTCATCTCTCTTAATATAAAATCTACTTCCAACGATTTTGAAATACTTAACAGTAGGCTTATAACCAAACCACAACTTAAAAGGAGTCTTACCAGATTTACCATTAACATTTACCCAGTTGATAGTGTATACATTATTGCTTACAAATTTTCTCCAGTAGCTATGAGGAAAATTACCTTCCAACATCATATTTCTAGCATCATCTAGAATTTTTTTGTTCTTCCTTTCAACAACTCCGTTTTGTTGAGGGGTCTGAGGAGCAGATAACTATCTTTTGATTCCATGCTCTTCACAAAATGAATTGAACTCCCGGGAAGTAAATTCACCACCTCTATCTGATCTTAAGCATTTGACCTTCAAACTTGTCTCATTTTCTGCCAAAGCTTTGAAACATTTGAAATTTTCTAGTGCTTCATATTTTTCTCTCAAGAAAGTAACCCATATCATCCTAGATTAATCTTCAATAATCAACATAAAGTAATTTTCTCCTTGTAGACTTTTGATTCTGGATGGACCACATAGATCAGTATGAACCAACTCCAACACTCCATTTGAATAATGTTGTTTTCTCCTAAAAGAAATTATTGTCTGCTTTCCCATCTGGCATTCTTTGCATATAGTGTTAGTAGGATTTACTAACTTAGGTAGATCTCTAACTGCTTGAGTGGAGCTTACTTTGATAATGTTATCAAAATTTACATGACACACCCTCCTATGCCATTACTAGCTTACATCAACTTGATCAATTAAGCAAATTTCACTAGTAGCACTCAGGTGAAAAATATTACCTCTTGTCTTTGTAGCTAAAGCGATTACATTTCTAGAGCTTCCCAATATCCTGCACTTACCATAATTGAATTGAAGATTGTATCCCTTGTCTACCATCTGTCCAACACTCAACAAGTAATGCTTCAATCCTTCAACATAAAGAACATCATCGATATTACATTTACCACCAAGAGAAATAGTGCCTCTACCATAAATCACACCAACATTGTTATCTCCAAATCTTACAACACCACCATCATACTTTTCGAAGCTTAAAAACTTGCTTTTGTGACTAGTCATATGATGTGAGCATCCGCTATCAATCATCTATTCATCCTTTTCATCAATTTTGGCTGCAAGAACTTTCTCAATATTTTAATTATTAGCAGATTCAGTGGACACTGTACCATTTTCCTTGATAGCAATGAATAGCCATCCATCTTCATTTCCATTTTCTTTATCAAATTCATCGTTAATAACACCTTCTTCAACATAATAACATTTCTTTTGAAATCTAGAATTATCAAGTTTATACTTAGAAACTCTTTCAGGACACCTTGATGCAAAATGACCTATCTTACTACAAGAGAAACATTTAATAGGAAAATTTCCTTTATACTTACCATGTTCTCTAGATTCTCTTTTCACAATCAATGCTTCCAATTCTTCTAGCTCTCTTTCTTCATCTTCAATCTGTCTCATCTCATCTTCATACTTGAATGTCTTTCTGGAACTTTCTCCTAGGTCATATCTTTGTTGGCTTTTTTTGGATACAATAGCTTTAAATGCATATTATGCCTTAGGATTAGACTCACCAAATTCACTCAGCTCAAAGGTAACAAGTTTACCAATCAACATGTATCTTGTCACATTTGTTACTATCTTGAGCTCTTCAATAGCATGAGCTTTTTTTTTGTAAGAAACAGGCATTGATCTTAGCACTTTATCCACAATCTCATCTTCTTCCATAATTGCACTGACACACCTGATACCCATCACTAGTTCATTTACCTTCAACATGAAAGCAACAATGTTTTCATCTTCACTCATCTTCAAGTTCTCCCACTTGCCTTTCAGACTTGCTAGCTTAGAAATCTTCACTTGTGCATCTCCTTCATACAATGTCTCCAATTTCTTCCAGATCTCATGTGTTTTCTTTAGAACTATCACATTTTTCATCTTTGAATCTATCAAAGCACTTAGCAATGCTTCTATAGCCCTGATATTATTTTCAACTTCTTTGATCTCATCAAGAGTAGTGGGACCATTCTGAGGAATATTATATATGTTCTTTGTAATCTTCCAGAAGGGTTCACCAGTGCACTTCAAATGACAATCCATTTTGACCTTCCACAGAGAGTAATTTGTACCATCGAATATGGGACTATTCTTCTTGTATGATGCCATATCAAATCACCTCAAGCTATTAAAATTCTTCTTCAGAACCTTCTCTAATACCAATTGTTGGCAAAAAAAGGATAGACAACTGAGAGGGGGGGTGAATCAGTTGTTACAAAATTTAAACTTATTCGACCTTTAATCTTAGATCTGATAATTAATAGTGAAAGAATAAATAGACAACACATTAGAAACACATGAACACCAAGATTTTATATGTGGAAACCTTGTTGGGAGAAAAACCATGGTGGATGTTAGTCCACAAGATTATACCCTGTTAGAAGTATAATGGAAAATAAATAAGGAATGCACATGCATTTAGGCATACTGCCTAGAGCTCACTACTCAAAGGGAAAGCTCACTGCCTTACATAAAATAATCAGATTAAATCCATCTGATGAGGTTGAACTGAGAAATTAGCTTCTACACAAGCTTGATGACAGTTCCGGTTAGGCACATAAACACTTCTTCACACTTTGCTTAATCTTCTTCACACTTTTCTCTGAAATCAAATGATATGATATTTATTCACACATTTTACATGCATTCATCAAGCACAAACCATACACACACACTCTCTCCAATATGAACAAATAATCACTCTTATATATCTGCTACATGAATTCACATCAACAACTCTATCGGCCACAAATAAAGAATAAATTACAACTGTCGGCCCAATTCATGAACAAATCTCAATGTACACCAACCTAAGTTGATCACATAGTAATGAAGACCTAAATCAACATCCTCGAACATGCCAAACAATAAAAAAATAATCCATAAGGATCTGCAATAGGCTACCACCATCATGTCAGCCAAGAACATGAAAACCTCAAACACACAAAGGAAAATCTTTGATCACGAGCACATCGATCAATTCAGATGTACCACAATGATAGAGCATGATCTAGAAACATCACTAAACATAGAAACATCATACACAACAACTCAATTTACCAAAATTGCATTCTCTTCTTCCAAAAACACCTGCTACAGTAACAAAATATCTGTAGGCACTCAAAAACTCATAACTTTCTCCAATCTTGATGCATACCACTGAAACTTATGAAAAACATACTAGATGGGCTCAGAAACAAACCCTTTAATTTGTGACCTCTGATTATCAACGTACACAACTTTCCACCATTTAGATCTTCACAGCTTCATAGACTACCTACAACATATTTATTCTAATTTTCTTAATATCCTTGACATATACAACCTTCAGAATCATCAATGCTAATAGTGTTGACATCAATGACAACCACGTATCAGCAACACAACCACAACATGCAACAAATACTAACATTTATAATCCTTGATCTCGCATGAGGTGCAAGGGGAGAGCATACACGACTAGCACTCCTTGGATAAAAATAATAAAAATATGGCTTCAAAGGTGTTTTTAATCCCTAAGCTCACACTAGGCACAACAAGAGAGCATACATACCAATGATTCCACCAGACATGGAAAATAAGGTTATTTTCCCTTAAGAAATTGAAGTGTGAGGTAATTTAAAAATTAAAACACGAAACCCTACATCAAATATGTCAATAGTTTCAATTTTTTGTCTTCTCCAAATGAAAGCCAAGTAGCACAAATTAAGTCAGTACCCAAAATCACATAAAATTTTTAGGTGATGGATAACATACACCAATTTCATAAAATAGTGAATCAAATGTGCTATGAAATGAAACAAATGTGTGAAAATTAGAATCAAATGCATAAAATAGATATAATTTGCTCAAAAAATCAAAATTTACTTGAATAATATATTGATCAATTATGCTAAAACCCCAATTAGATGTGTCATTTAGCTAATCAATTGCACTTTTTACACAATGGACTTCGTAATTCACTCAAAAAATTATGTCATTTCCCATATCAAATACATAGTTTCTCTGATCAATTACATCAAATGCCATATCAATTGTGCCAAACAACGAGAAAACACAAATTTTATAGAGGATATTTCTACTCCCAAATCTCTAGAACAAAGAAGAGTCTAGAGAAAGAAAATCATCCTCAACTACCTCAAAGGCTAAGCTTAGGTGACAAAGGATGGAAAAGGGGAGCTTTGACAATATTTTATGTTTTAGGATAGATTCTGGAAAAATAATTTCAAGGATCAAAAGAGTAGATTTCCAAGGTCTCAAGAGCAAGTTGGCTAGATCTAGTCCAAGGATGATAGTGCAACATGCGGACATCCCCATGGTGTAATGTGGTATCATATAGATTAAGAACAAAAATTTCAAATAGAAACACAAGGAGTCTACTGTCTGTTCGAGAATTGAAATTTGAATGTTTTACTACACTAACATAATACTAAAATAATAGAAATGACAACAAGATGGAAACTAACATGCAAGGATTTGAATTAAATGAAATAGAATAATGAGAGAGAGAAGAGAGGAACAAACTCACAAGAGGTCCAACACTATATAACATCTCACAATACTTTGAATGAACGATTTGCACACATAGAAACAACAAAATTTTTTGAGGTTGTTTGGGGGTTCACCTTAGTCAAACCCCCTGTTTTGGTGTTTCCATCTTCATGGACAACCAAGAAGATAAATAGAGAAATAAATAGACAATATACAAGATATATTGATGGGATAAATCTGATAGACATGTTAGAATATAAATATGCTACTTAAAAAGATGATAATTTAAGAAAAAGAGAGTGTTTACCCTCCGTTTAGCAATCTTGTGATGTTGAAGGAGAGTACAACACTTAGACGAGCTGAGAGAGCCAAGACATCTGATGTAGAAGCCAAGAAATTGTAAGAAAGATTGAGAAAAATGGTGTAGAGGTGATGTAGAGTGAGGTGATGTAGAGTGAGAAAGTGATACCTTGAAAGTGAGAATGCAATAATGAGAATGAGAGAGTGAAAGAATGAAATAAATTCATGTAAACTATCATTTTTAGGTGCGTCTGTGACCACAAATGTGTTACACTTTGTGGGAAGGTGGAAGTGTAATGTCCCAATGACCATAGAATAAGGAATCATTTTGGGACATTTGTGCAATGTGTAGACATCTTCATGTCATGCTAGCATCCCCAAAAAAAAATCACTTAACTATCAAAAACAAAGGGTTAAGGAAAAATTAAAGGTAAGAAAAAGGAGAATTTGTATTATCATCTTTAGTAGGCTAAAGGGATGGTTATGTAGTATGAAATTGCTTGGGGCACAATTTTTATGACACTACATTTTTCCCCCACTTTAGTGAGAGTATGTATTATAACATGTGTGAGATAAAGTAGAAAGAGGTTGAAGAGAATATACCTAGGACAAAGAGGATGCAGGTCTTTGATCTGGTATATGTAATAAAGAAGTTGAGCTAGGGTTTGAAAAGGACATGGTTCTTCTATCCTGCAAAGTTGACTACAATCTCACAATAAACATGCTAGCTGCAAACAAACATGTTAGGTGAAAAAGAAAAAAATAGACATGATAAATTTCATAGATATGAAATGAAATAATCTGATCAAATAAAAGATAATTCTGAAAGGTATGGATAAGAAGGCTAGAGACCATACAAAAATTAGATAGCCTTGTGGTTGTTGTAAACTACATTGCAAGACAATCACAGAAAATAAAAGACAAGTCTATTTAGGTTGTCCCCAAGCTAGATGATGAGATTATAAGACATCAAGACATAAAGACATATTTTTAAATATATTTTTTAAACAATTAGATATGATAGGCCTCTTAAAATGACGTGTGCTACATAAAGGAGCACATGTCATTCGAAGGAGAAGAGAAATATAGAGAGATGTCGTGGCATGAAATACATAGTGAGATGTATCCATGGAATATTTTCATGTGAGGGACAACATATAGAAACCACAACATCATGAAAGAAAAAAGATGAAGAAATCATGATCATAGGGGATTTAATTATTTGGGGTCAAAACTGACCATAAATATAGATAAATAATTATAGTATAATATGCATGAACTGTCATCACCCCAAATAGATTAGAATGGGAAGAAGAGAACATGAAGACAAAATAAAAATTCAGGTCAAAATGGAAGAGGCTTAAATGCCTCAATGATTTGCATCATTCCTGATATGAGAAAGAAAAGTGTACGACATAGAGAAGAAGGATGTGACAAATAGAAGAAGTGTACAAATTTTTTTCTCTCTCATATCCAAGTACCTACAAGAGTAGCAAGGGTCCTCCAAAAGAGAGCACAAAAATTAATAAACAAGCACGTGAGAACACAAACAAGCATACAAATCTAATCTAAAGGTAAAGAAGAGGTACCACTCTAGTTTGACACCTCAAACAAGTCATCCCAATCCTAGTCTAGATCATCGTAGGTGGAGGGATAGCAAGAGACGTTACTATTGATTTGCCTATAACAAGAGCCAAGGAAGAAGCCCCCTTGAGGTCTTCCTCACTAAGCTCATGTGAGAATAACATCATTGATCCAAAAAAGATAGATGAAAAAGTTGGAATATCCTCCAACGAGTCAAACATACACTTATTCAGAATGAAGTGATGTGATTGAATAGGAGAAGGATGATAAACTTGAGAGTCATTTCCAACCTAGAGAAGAGGGGCAATGACAAACTCTAGGGAAGGAATATACACTATTTATGTCATGAGGATGGTACAAGCCAAGGTGGAACAAGATGTAGAAGGCAAAGAATACCTTTTCCAACCATCATTTGAAATGAGGTCATTCTCCAAATTACACTTCAATGAAGGATGTGGTATCCTCACAACATAAGTGGAAGAGAGAGAAGGAGAAGGAGCCATGGAAGAAACAACCTTTGTATAAGGCATATCAATGGGTTGAGGGAAAGGAGGAAGAGCTAGAAGAGAAGTGATCAGAGGTGGCTCCATAAAAGGAGTGATGAAAAATTGTACCCTCTTGGATTGAGGCTCATTGGGATTTGTTGAGGAAGCTGGAAGCAACATAGAGGCAATGAGAATAGAAGAAAAAATAGAAGCAATAGAGGAAGAAAAAATAGAAAGAGGAGGTGCATCATCAGTCTTCTATGAAGCTTCATACTCTCGAGCCAAGGCCTGTTGATGACAATTGCTCACATGCAAGCCAATTACGACAACTAAGGATACTGGGAGCTGCAACTTAAGAAGACTCTGGGGGATCCCAGTCCACCAGAGGAGTAGCCTCCATAAGTATTTCTAGTAGAAGAGAAGGATTCTTAGGAGGGACAAGAGGAATGACATAAATAGGAAGAGATATGGGGGTCTCGACCATGGATCACTTCCCTTTATCTACCTTAGGGTTAGGTGGAGGCCTTGGAGGTCAAGAGGAATGAATAAATCTAGGAGAATGCTTCCACTTACCATATAGGGTGGGTCAAGGGACTGCGAGCAAAACCAAGAGCTAGAAGACTTGCAGTTTGGTCTTCCACAACATAGGTGCCTTTCCATTTCCTATGCCAAGCACAATAGAAGGAATAGAGGACATCGTCGGAGGTTGGGAAGTGGCAGAAGAAGATGAAGAGGAAGGAGAAGGCCTAGGGGCAAGAGCTTGCTTGTGCTTAGCATTCAAAGGGGCAGAGGATGAAGCATTCTATTGTACACACATAGAAGCATTCAAAGAGATGACATGAGCAAAAGGTGAGAAACCAACTTTAGAAATTGAACCTCCTATTTTATACCTAAAGTAAGACTTGTATAACAAGTCCCCTCTAGGCAGCAAGGGTCCAACTAGAGTAGGCCAAAAATGATCAAGAGAGAATCCCCCACGAGGAAAAAGTGGTTTGTATCTAGTGTCCTAGATAGTATAAACTATTCCATCATGAGGAAACTTAAGACATTTGTGGATACCAAAGGAAACCAAGTTCATTGAGACTATCCATGGGATGCCTAGTCTAAGTTTGAAGAGTTCAAACTCTAGTATCGTAACAAATGGGACATACAGAGTTTTAGGTCTAACCAGGACCGACATAGAGATAGAACCAATGGGTGGAACAAAAAAATCATCGTGGGTATAGAGTGTGGTCTGTGACTCCTCATATTTCTCCTTATATAAATTATTTATGAAAAGGGTCTCCTCCATGATAATATTGACCTAACTCGTAGGGTCAACCATTACACCAGTTACAACATTATTATTGATGCAAGCCAATATATACAATAGAGGCATTTTTATTGAGAGGAAAGTCATGTGGTGTGAATATTATATCAATTATTTTATCCACATGACCCAAAGGAGGAACACAAATAAATGAAACTATGTTCACATACTTAGATGGACTGGGATCAACAAATGAAGAAGTAGGTGTTATAAGATTAGCGAAATGGGATGGAAAAAGATATGTGTAAATTTGCAACTGACTATTAGGTTTGGCTACAAATCTATTATAATTTTTCATTTTACCATCAAGTCAAATGATACCATAGTTGATGTGGTCTTGTATAAGATGACAAAGATGCATGCATTTCTTTGTATCATGACTTGATACTTGATGGTATTGGAAATAATTCTACGTGTCATACCATTGAGGATATGGCTTAGAGAGTGGTTTGATCTTTAGAAGAGAAATTACACCATCTTTTAACATATTCTATAGGAAATTTGTGTAATATTCAAACAATTTTTTAAAAAATCTATTTTGTCCAATATAACTCTTATCAATAGGAACAAACACCATGTTTGCTACCGCTTTATTTTTTCTTGACCCTCAAGAGATAGACATGAATACCTAACAATATAGATGAGAGGATGAGGAGGAATCACCATACTAAGCAATCATACGTTGATACTCACACAACACATCTCATAGATGAGAAAAATAAGGATATTTCATTAAAAGGAACTTATCTTGCAATGTCAACAAGTTCTTGATGAACACATTGTATGTCAAAATTTGGTAGGGCATATGAGATTTGGGAAAAGAGAGATTGATATTGGGAAATAAAATCAATTATATTTTCATGTGTATCCTACTTGCATAGATGAGATTGGTAAAAGTGACCTTCAGTTCGATGTTCACCTAGAATTGATGTAAGAATTGATTTACTAATTGGTCAAAAGAGAAAATAGAATTATTAGGAAGGGAGAAATAAAATTCCAAAGAAGTGTCCTTAAGGGAACACGAAAATAGTTTTTCCAATAGAGAATCATGGTGGAAGAAGTTAGTACACATGGTATTGAAAGATGATACATGTGTTTGTAAATCTCCTCTATCACAATACTTTTAAAATTTAGGAATTTCTATCCCTTGAGGGATGGGGGTATTTGGAATAACAAAAGATAAAGGGCTACAACAACAATATGGTTGGAACATGGGTTGAGAAGCATAACCATTCAAGTTCACCAAATGAGATTGCATCCACCCCATGTTCTATAACCAAGCATTAAGGATGTGATTTGTCAATGGAGTATGAGTAGTTGTAACACCAAAGTTGGAGGTGTTTTGATTTTTAGATGTGGGGACTTAAAAATTCAAGGGAACTCGGTTCACTCTAATTGAAGGAATTTCCTCAGATGTGGTGGTAGCATAATTAGCAGTAGTATTGATAGAAGGAACCATGTCGACCATATGTACAAACACTCCTAGAATAGAAAAAATCAATTGATGACTAATGATTTCTAGTTGAACACCTTGGGATTACCCAAGATAAATGTGTATGGTAGGTCATGTGTCTCCACAATATTTTCAATTCCTCTAAGCAACTCCAAACCTCTACGATCAAAAATA
This sequence comes from Sequoiadendron giganteum, assembly GCA_007115665.2. Taxonomy (NCBI): domain Eukaryota; kingdom Viridiplantae; phylum Streptophyta; class Pinopsida; order Cupressales; family Cupressaceae; genus Sequoiadendron; species Sequoiadendron giganteum. The sequence goes on from CM021102.1 coordinate 519,981,884, forward strand.
AGTAAATTTCTCAAACCATTAAGGAGAGGAGATGCTTAAGAATAAGAATTTTCTTTTTCAAAGAATTCTTCAAACTCTCCAAGTATTACTTCTAAAGAGTGAATATGATCAACAATAACCATAATATAAGATTCTAGAATTAAGGGATATGAAGAGTTAGAAGGAGAGGTTAGTGGGGTATGCATTTCAATTTCAACACAAGGAGGAGAGAATCCAACAATGAGTCCCATAGAGAACTCAAAATATGGAATTTGATGGGGAGGACTGAACCTTCTAGACCCCATATCAAAATGCTGATAACTCCTTTTGACTACATTCCCAAAGGTAGTGGATTGGGTTGTGAAGCTATAAAAATTTCACAATGCTCTATCCAATACATGTCCCAGCAAGAGAGAAGATTTTTTTTGAAAAAAAGATAAACGGAAGAATAGGTTCATGTTAGGTTCACCAAAATGTAAAGGAGATTTTCTACTCTCAAGTCTCTAGGACAAAGAAGAGTATGTAGGAAGCAAATGGTCTCCAACTACCTCAAAGGCTAATCTCAAGTGACAAAGGATGGAAAAGGGGAGTTTTGATAATATTGTATGTTTTAGGACAAGTTCTAGAAAAATGACTTCAAGGACTAAAAGAGAAGACTTTCTAGGTCTTGAGAGCAAGATGGCTAGGTCTTGACCAATGATGACAATGTGGTACATAGACATACCCATTGTGCAATGTGGTCTGGTATGGTCCGATAAAATAACTTGCAAACATAAACATAGGGATTCTACTGTCTATTCAGGAATGGAAATCTAAATGTATTACGACACTAATAAAATGATAAAATAATAGAAATGACAACAAGAAGGAAACTAACATGTAAGGGTTTGAATTAAATGAAACAAAATAATGAGAGAGAGAAGAGAGGAACAAACTCACAAGAGGTCCAATGCTACACAAGCTCCCACAACACTCCAAATGAACAATTTGCACACATAGAAACAATGAGAAATGTTGAGGCTATTTTAGGGTTTGCCTTAGTCAAACCCCCATTTTGGTGTTTCCACCTCCATGGAAAACCAAGAAGACAAATATAGAAAGAAATAGATAATAGATAAGATATATTAACGAGATAAAGAAGATAGGAATGTTAGAATATAAATATGCTACTTAAGAAGATGATAATGCAAGAAAAAGAGAGTGTTTACCCTCCCTTTAGTAAGCCTATGATTTTGAAGGAGAGTAAAACACTCTAGATGAGCTGAGAGATTTGAGACGTTAATATAGAAGCCAAGAACTTGCAAGAAAACTTGAGAAAAATGGTGTAGAGGTGATGTAGATGTTGAACACACTGTAGTGTTGAGAGGGGGTGTATCAACATATATTAAAACTTAACCATTCCCATTTTTGGATTAAAAATCACATCACATAAACTAAAATAAGAGTAGAAATAAAACATGTACCACATAGGGATACCTAGATTTTTATGTGAAAAACCCAATGAGGGAAAAAACCACAATGAGAGTTAAGTCACAATATATGAAGCTCATTCCTTAGAAACATTAAAATATTATTTAAGGCTCAATTCTTATGGACTTGAAGACTAAGCATACAAACTTAGGGAAAGATACAAGGACCTAATGAGATACACTATCTCAAAGCAAGATACATGAAAATTATAATGAGAACTATCAATATGAATTGCTATAAATAAGCATTTGACATATGTTGATGTTGCAGTCCCCTTTTCACATAATTAATCCTTCACGCTGACTTCACACACTTCATCTTCAACATAATACTAAATCTCAATTCATCATACACTAATAACATCACAAATGATTTTGATCTTCTATAAATACCTTCTACAACAACACAAAACTCTAATTAGGTCAACTTTAAGATGAAACAAATGTTATCACATAGGTCGGCTCCATACATATACAATATGAAAAGAAAAATAGTTGAAGATTAAAACATGACATATCATAGCCCAAATATATCACAACACATCCTCCAAAATAAAAATTACTAATCAAGATGAATTGCAAATGAAGAAACCAAGCCTATTGTCCCAAACAATGACAACACCACTAGAACTCCCAACTATTCAACTTTGTACCACCGAGGAGAAGCCAAAAACATCATGCAAACCAAGATGTGAACAATGTAGCTCATGTACAATATCTTCTCAACCTTTTCATCAAGTTTTTGATCATCATATGTTGGCACAACTAAATAAACCCATTGAATATACAGGAAAAAAGTATTCTAAACAAATTGTAGCAAACTGTCATTTGAAAACTGATCTTATGGACCACCAAACCACCAGATACTGCAAATTAGTGTGCATTTATCATTATTTATTATGTCTTCAAAAATCCAAGGTCATCACTTCTCTCATAGAGGAATATAGAGCATTCCAACATACCTTCATCAACACTTCAATCTACTAGAGCATAAACGAGAACTCTTTAACTTGTAAGTTTTATTTTGAAAGGTGTAATGACTTGAATTATTAGATATTTTGCGTTCACATCTTTACCATCTTATCTTCTAAACCACAAGATAAAATCTTGCACTACAGAGGGATGCAGACCAAAATACCATGACTTTGCCTCAAAGTATACACTGTAAATTCCTTAGCAAAATTTTTGCAACTTATCTCAATGTGTGTTAACCAAACATGATTGATATTAAGGTAGGCATGTAGGAAACATATTGGAATAGGTGTACCAATCTACAGATTACACATAGACAATAGAAAAATCATCATTCATTCATCATACCACACTTTTGACTTACACTCTACACACCATCTATCTCTGGAGTATGTACATCCTTCAACATGTACATTTAACATCAATGACAACCAATATTGGGTTGACATCAATGAAAACACATATTTCCAATAATCTCCCCCTTGGTCATTGATGAAAATACTCATTTACCTACAAGTCTTCTCTCCCCCTTTGACATCAAGGGAAAAGGGCATAATGTCTTCTACTTTTATCAACCCAAAATTTTTATAAACTCACCCTTACTATATTATTTCTACAAAAAATACTCATTTGAGATAGAGATGCCAAAAAAAAGATGTTATGTCAAACAAAAAACCCAAAAAGATATGAAAAAATTATCTTATCTACATCTTTGCAACTTCCTTAGAAGGAAAAATATTCTTGTAAATGTCCTCAAGTTGCACAAAAGTTGCAATCCAATTTTCCTTTGTTGAGGTGATAATGTGATTTTGACATTCAAATTGCATACGCAAATCCTCAACATCATCCATATTACTTGGAGCCTTCATTTTATTATCAATTGTTTTTCATCCACAAGCAATCCAAATAGTGAAGCAAGTCCCAAGTTGACGACTCCCCTTAGCTAACCAAACTATTTAATTCCTTAACTACTCTCTAGTCTTGAAGCAATGCCAACTACAAATGAATTTTTTTTTTTGAGCTCTTATTGATCCATCCATATCCTTTGAAAATCATATACTTCAGCCAATTTAGTTATTTGTGACTCAATGGAGTCAATATGATCTTTGATGTGCTTGGTGGAGCTTTGCCACTTCAAGAAAAACTTATACAAAGAAGTAACTTCATTTAGAATCTTTAAAAAAATTCAAATTTTCTCATAATTTGTTGTGATCATTGGCACACCAGTCAAATGCATCAACCATTCTTTTATCTTTTATCTTTCTCAAGGCCTCTTCTTCTGCCTTTTGCTCCAAGTGAGAAAAGTGATCCTTGAAAGAATCCATTAAAAGCTTTAACATTTGTTTCAGAGGTAGGGAAGAGTCTATGTTTATCTCAAGTAAACCTTCCTGAATAATCTTCACAACATCATCAATCAATTTACTCTTCTTCATGTGTTCTTGTAGAATCCCCTTCCTTGCAGAAGCATGCAAAATATCACCAAGATGTAACTTTTGAAGGGGAGAAATTTTCGATAAGTCAAATTTCCCTTCATGGGTAGGGATTTGTAGAAGTTGGGGTGTGACCATAGGTTGAAATTTCATATGAATCCCTAGTAGATCCTTGAAGGAATTTTAAGATGAAGACCATTGACCAATATCCACAAAATCATCTTTCTTCTTCACTATCTTTTCCTCTGCATCCTAAACTTTTTCAAGATTGTCCCCTATATTTTGTTCATAATTTCATGAACTCTCTAGAGGGGGAATTTTATGTCCTTCACTAGATACAATTTTACATGGAGTAGGGACACTCACTTCACCTTGATCCCCTACTCATTTTCCACCAATATTCATTGGAGGAGCAATCTCCTCATTTTGCATATCATTTTCATCTATCTCATCACCTCCAGTCACATTTCCCTCAAGAACTGGTGAATCTATGTCATGAGTAGGCACGTTAGGCATATACAAAGTATCTAGAGGAGATTGATCTCTATTTATTTCAACATTATTCAATTCTTCCAATATTTTTATTATATTTACTTTTCTTTCTTTCTCCATCCTCTTTAATTCTTCTTCATATTTCCAAATTAGAATATTTATTATTTGTGTGATTATAAGTTCTTGTGCCTAATATTGAGATAATTTGACTCTTTCTTCATGATAAATAGATACACTAGCCTTCTCTAAATATTGTTTCCTTATGTTAGCTTCTTTTACAACAACATCATTCTCTTGTTACTTAGTACATCTGTCAAGCTTTCCAGAAGTTGATTAGTGATTTCATTTAGTGCCATATTAAAATTGTTAATATATATAACTATTTCCTTTTCAATTGTGGTCTTGTCAATAGGGGACATCTCATTATAGAGAGAAACAAACTCTTTCAACACATCATGTTGTGCAATTGCATTGATAGTAGCCTAAAGTTGTAGAGGCTCATGTTTAGGTGTTTTTAGAGGAGTATCCTTTCTTTCCTTTTCTATTTATTTTTCTATGGATGTTTCTTCTTCTTCTTATTTTCTTGTTCTCTTTAATATGTAAGAATTTATTTCTTCTTCATCATCATCCAAATTCGTTAGCTTAAAATTTCCCTTGTTGCTTTATGCTTAGTTATTGGCTTCTTTATTTCTACAATCTTGGTTTTTGTTGATACTTTAGTAGAAATCTTTTTCTACTAGGAGGAGTTTGAGTAGGTTCAAGGGCTATGGCAGAGACAAAAGAAGATATATTTTTCCTCCTAGGGGATAGTGTAGCAGTAATTGCTTGAGATGCATCTACAAGTCCTTTAGGAGAACCAAACACCTTCTTCAATTTAGAAATAATCTTCTCCACATTTGATGTCTTCTTCATCTTTTCTTCAACCTTCTTCTTGATTTACTTTTTGCTTATTTCATCATATGTTCCAAAATTTTCAACAGTGGGATCCTTAGGTTTTCTAAGAAGAATGTCAACATATGCAATCTAATTATATCTAGGGAGCTCATAAGGAAACCTTGTTATCCATGAAGTCCTTCGTTTAACCACCTCCATATAATAGTTATCTTTATCCACCACAAAGGTGATATCATTCTTGTATGTTTCTACAACTTTTAAGGGTATCCTATCCCTCTTCTACATTTCATTTTGAAATGTTTTGAAGAAACCCTAGAACATTGTGTCACATTAGTTGGTATCTGGAAAGCTATACATGTGATCCCTAAAATAATGTTCCATAGGAATATCCTTTCTCTAGACCACATTCTCCAAACTAAGAATTTATTTCATGAAATTAAATATAAGACAAATGATCAAGGTTCCATACTGAAAGGTGTAGTGCGAATCCTTAGTTTTATGCAAATTTTCCAACAATCGTTGCCACCAAATCTCACAAAGGACATAATATTTTCCTTCCTTCACCATTTGATGAGTAGTGAATATGGTAGTGACATTAGCAGTCACTTCTATATTTTCATAGTAAACCTTAATGCAATGCCCATTGTGGCATACCAGACCGAGCTAGTTAAAAAATATCATTCACAATTAAGGTTCTTTTGTAGAATTTAGCTTCGGTAAACTTCATAAATTCTTCATTCTTGAAGGCCTTCAGTTCTTGCATAGATCTAGAGGATCACAATCTAGTCACAAATTTGATGGCTTCCTTTGTGATCAGGTGGGGTTGATCAAACCAAAAGTTTTCTTCATGAATTTGGGTCAAGACAATTCTAACCCATTCATCTTCAAAGAAAAAATTGGGAAAACCCTTCCATACATCTAATCCTTTTGCTTCCACATTTGCATGTTTTGGTTTGATTTAAAGTCATCACCCAAGAGATGATTGCACCTATATTCTTCCATCTTCATATGGTTGTACTCACTTAGTTGAGAGTGAATGTAGATGTAGATATCTTTAGAATGAATCACGTTGATTGGAGCATGAGAGAATGCACCATGCTTGTAGGTCACAATTGATATGAATGAATGTTTCTTGAATTTTGTCCTTGGCTTCTCAAAAACATCAATGGAAACAGGTGTAGCCATGATAGCACTATTCTAAAGATATGTTTTACAAGAAAAATTAGAAAAATACCTATGAATGGTACCAATAGGGTTTGCACACAACTTTCTGAAAACCTTCTTCACTTCTTTATCTCTTGTACACACTTGATATGATTTGGATGAGATCATTTTTTATCAAATAGGAACAAAATATATTTCATACCAACTCTAGTTTCTCCATATTAAATGCATTTTTGACACTAGTATCTTTTTTCTATGATATTATAGAGATCTGTGATCATTCAACAATCTTCCGCAAAAGGTGTATTTTCTCTAAAAATTTGAGAAAAAATCCATATCGCCATTAGCCATTATGTTGAAGCCTTTAGCATTTCATGCTTTTTAGGGGTTTGAAAAGATCCAAAATTGTAACTCCCCCTGACCCAATACTTTCTTTTCAATTATCAGAGGTTTCATCTGCACCATGCTAAGGTATAGATTCATTCTTTACTTCACTCTCTTTCTTCTTCTAGCATACTTTGTTCATTTCCTTCTTTTGTTGACTAATGACAAAATTATTTCAAGGAGAAAAATATCCTACATTATTTCCCTTCTAGAATGTTTCAATGTGTCTTGGTTTATTGCAATTGTAGTAGATGATATTGGTTTGTGGAGCAAAGTTACTTTTTCTTACATTAGATCTGCAATCCACAACCCTATGAACAAACTTGTTGCATGTGTAGTAGTAACCATAAAAGGATTGAGAACTCATAGAATTATTATTCCTTCTCATTTTACTTTTGCACTCATTAGCCTTATGACCAAATTTATTGCAAGCATAGAACTGACCGTGAAATGATTAAGAGTTCATAGTATTGTACCTTGGAGGCCTAAAATAATTCTGACTCATCTTGCTTCTACACTCAACTGCTTTATGACCAAACTTATTATAAGCATAGAAATTACCATTGAACTTGATAGAAGCAGTTTGTTTAGGGGCAAGCTTTCTGAAATTATTCTTCTTGTTCCAGACTTGGATGAAACCACCTTCTTTCTTTCTATCTTGATTTGTCTCATCTCTAGAGAATGTCTCCTTAGGTTTTTAAGTGTAGGTTTTCTCCTCCCTTATTTTAGGAATTCCTTCTACTTTGAAGTTATCATATAGGTTTGCAGATGTATTGTCATAGGAATTTCCTCCTTTTCAAAACCAAGTCTGGATTTCTCTTTAGATGGCTTTTGGGAGTTAATCAACTCATCAAGAATTACAAAACCTCCTCTCATTTTTAGACCCTTGCCAATTTTCTCTTTTTATTTTTCAAGTTCTTTTGTTAGAGATACAATCTCTTTCTCAAGCTTTAAACACTCAAAATTTTATCATTGAGCTTGGTATTCAAGAAATCCTCAATCCTCTTTCCTTCTTCAACTTTGACTATTAAATTTGAGATCTCATCTTCAAATTATTTGATTTTAGTCTCACATCCATTTCTTCCTTCTATTTGAGCTTTCAGTTTGCCAATATCTTCTTTTGTTTCTTTAGCTTTTGCCTTCAATTTCTCAATTTCCTCTTCTTTTTTTTCTAGCATGCACTCATATTTGATATTTTGCAATCTTTCTTCAGCCAAATCTTCAAGAGTAGACTGGAGTTATCCTTCAAAATAAACATCACAATAATCTAGATTAATGTCCCAACCTTCAGGTTCTATTGCTTCTAGATCTAGTTCTAGAATGAACATATCACTTATCTTTGCTACAAACCCCATGTGTTCAAGTGCAAGATCTACCTCAACTATTAATCTTCTCAAAGGTACTTGGCTCTAATACCAATTGTTGAACATGTAGACACTAAAAATTGTCTTGGTCTATGAGTGTCATTTTTCCATTGTCTTGGTCTTATTCCTTGCATAATTAAATAATTTTAATTATTTAATTAATTCATTTCTTGATCTTCATTCTACTTTGATCAATTAAAAAATTTAAATATGTATTTAATTGCATTGCTAATACTCTTTCCTTCTATAATTAAATAAATTATCATTTATTTAATTTTTTGTTCTTCATTATTTGTCTATAGTTAAATAATTATTCTTAATTATTTATCTATTCATTGATCCTTTTCATTCTTCTTTGATTAAATAATTATTAAAATTATTTAACTCCCTCTCTCCACTTTCCCTCTATTAAATAATTAATCTAACTTAATTATTTAATTCCCTTTTGCCATTTTCTTCTATATTTAATTTAAATGGTTGCATAATCATTTAAATTAAATGTTTATTTTCCCTTCCTCCATAAATAAATAATATAAAATGATTATTTATTCCTCCATTATCTTTTACCAAATTAAATTTTGGTCAAAGATGCTCTTTTCATGAATTAAATAATTTTATTATTTTTTCTCCACTTTCCCTCCACTTTCTCATTTCAAATCTTGACCATTGATTCTCTCTAGTCTTATTTCAATCTTGACTGTTTATCCTTAGCTATCCCTAGCCCACTACTATTTGGTGCATGAATCCTTCGTCGTTGATATTTTCTAGAAGATCGATCTTGTCTGTCCATTTGAAATATTTTCTATAAAAGAATGTCTTCTCTTCCATTTTGTCCTTATAATCACAAATCTCCAACATTCTTGCTACTTTGTCATTGATACTTGCAGGTATTCGTACACTTCGAACTAAGGGAAATTTTACAAAAGTATATTTGAGGAGATGCAAGAGAGGTGAATCAAGTTCAGCATGGAGTTTGGTATAGCTTTGATAGTTGTTTGATCTCCTTTTCTTCTTTATTCTTTCTTGCTTAGATTTGGGTTTTTAGCTTAGATTTAATAAAGTGGTTGCTATTATCTTTGCTATTTGGATTTAGATTCTAACCCCTATCTTAGATTTGGTGAACCTGATGTGAATATTACAATTTTTTAGAGAAATCCATTTGTTTTCTTGCTTTCTTTTGTTGTTTTGTAGGTTACAACCAAGAATTCACACAAAAACACCTATCATATTATTTTGAGCATAGAAAAATGGATGCATAAAATATTTTAAAATGGTTTCTAGGTTTTTTAGGATCACTTTTAGCTTTCCAACATTTTTTACGGTTTTAAATTTCATTAACTTTTGTGAAAGTTATGACTGTTTAGTACTCATCACTTTTTTAAATTTAGTTTTTAAGATCCATGTTTTCTTTTGTTTATAACAATTTTTTCATGTAGGATTTTACAAAACGCTTTCTGGGTATTGAAGGTCTATGTCTTATCTTTTCATAGCTTTTTATGGTTTTTAATTTTGTTTAGTTTTGAGAAAATTATCTCTATTTTAGTTTGCTATTATTATTAAAGTTTTTTTAGCTTTTTTTTTTTGTTACTAATCTCTTTATTTTAGCATGTGGCATCAACTTGGGAAGAAGATTTAAAACTATTTCTTTTGAAACAAAACTATTTCTTTCAAAACAAATTTTGTGCCCTTTCTTTTATTTGCTTAGTTTAGAGTTATTTTGCAAGAGCGTGTTTTTTTACAAATCTTCACTCATATGGTTTTAAAAAGAACAAAAAATTGCATATTCCATTCATGGGTTTTAAAATGAACATGCATTATCACTCATGAAGGCTAAAATGGATAACAATTTGCATATTTTCACTCATTGGATTTAAAATTGACTTGCATCACATTTCATTGGTCTAAAAAGAGCTCAAGTGCTTGTTTGACACCATAAGTTGGCTTAAAATTAATTTGTGTCTACATTGTCTTGTGGTTTGCATATTGCCTCTAGGTGTGCATGCTCTTCTCTCACACCATTGGTGATCTTGAGAATCAAAAACATCTTTTTAAATTTGCATAATCACCCATACATTTGGTTTTGGGTTTTCTTTTTAAAATGAACACCATTCTAGTGTGAGATAAACATATTGTGTATGCTCTCTCCTCACACCTCATGTGATCTTGAAGATTAAAAATAGTATGTTTTCTTTCTTTTGTTTACCCTTAGAGGGCTTTCCTCCTAACTCATGAGAGGGAACGACCTGAGCGGTAATTTCATTTTTGTCTACTATATAAATAATGTGGTTGTGACAAATGTCATCAATCACCTGGTGTGGATGTCCTATACTGACGAAAGTCTCCCTTGGTATCTTTGAGATACGTCAAAACCCTTTCTAAGGAAAGGGTTGGGAGGTGTCTTAATTGAACAAATTGTCACATGCATAGGCACCAGTATATCCCAAAACATAGATTAAGAGCCAACTAGTTAGAAGCATCCCTTTTACTTGAGTTTTGGTAATGTTCTCATTGCCATGGTGTAGCACCACACCCTTAAGATTTTTGTGCCCAATATTTGGCTCCCTTCAATGAGACAAAAATCCCTAGCTTACATAAGACACTTTCCTTTTGGGCTTGTGACTCTCCACGGAGAGGGTGATTTGTGACATCCTTCCATAGCAGGAGGCCCCTACCCGTCAACTATCATAGGAAAGAGGTGATACATTACTTGAAAGAGTGTCCCTTTGCATTGAAGGAGATTCCTAGTTTGGGTCTAAGAGTATTGCTATTAGCCATTGAACTTAGGATAGGGAGCGTTTTGTGTGTGTGAACTGTTTTAGAAATTATGCTAAACTAGTGGAAATTAGGGGTGAATAAATCCCAAACATACAAATTTTTTTATTTTTTTACAAAGACAACAACCAATCTGTTTTAAGAGTGTCTTCAATGTTTGCTATGTTTTCCATCAAATTTGAAAAAATCTCACCAAAACACCAAAAATCAATAAAAAATCAGTCAAAAAATTGAATTCACAAAATACCAGTCCAATCTCAATCTCTATCATTTTGAAAATGATCTTATTATTTGAAAAATAGACTTTCAATATCTAATCAGTTCATATTCCCCATTTTCATTTAGGTTTGCCTTGTATTTAGGTTGTACTGTTCATTGTGGCCTTGCATATTTTAGGTTTATTTAGGTTGGACTTACCTTCTAGTAGACACAGGAAGTTTATCAAGCCTTTGGACAGTCCATGGTTAGTTATTCAGATTGTCATTGACATTTATCTTTTTATCTATCAATCTTTGTCATCATCATCTTGGTCAAAATTTGGGTCTCAAACTTGTGTCTTAGTTTAGGTCATCTTGTCAATCTATCATCTTCTCAATATTGGTCATCAAAAAGGTCAATGAAAATTTGGTTTGTTACCTTGGATCTACATATCCTGGTTAACATTCTTTTTTCTTAAATCTTAAGGTCCATCCCTTTAGTATCATTTTGGCATACCATATCCTTTGATAATAACACCATTATCATCCTATCAATCTTTGGTCTTGGAATTAGGTACATTTTCATTTTGCATACTTATATATCCAAAAAATCAGAAAAATACATAGCTTAATCTCATTTTGGACTTAGTTACATCATTAGCTTTGATCATTGATTAGTATTCCTTAGTCTCATATCTTTATCTTTGATCATTTATTAGCTTCCCTTTGGTATCATTTGGCATCCATTGGTCTCCTTTAGCTTCATCCTTTGGTCTTGAGGTCATCATTATCCTTGCACGGCCATCTTTCATCCTTATGTCTAAAAAAATCACAAAACATATTTTAGTTTCATATAATCTTGCATTACCACCCCCCATTATCATCTCTTCCAACTTGCAAGTCTTACATGGTTGAAACAAGATCACGAACTAAAAGAAAGGACATGGGTTCTTCAAGTGGCCCCTTTTCCAATCCAAATCACGACACAAACTTTGGGACGAATTCAAATCACTCTCCAACACCACAAAGGGAATCAACCAATGCATTTGATAATCTAGACGTAACTGAGCTCAACAAATAATTGACTCCTAAAGATGTTGTAAGAGCTTACCAAGATCCAAAGATTTTAAAAATTCATAAATCCTCTATTTAAAAACACAAGCCAAGATCCTACATCTAAAGGTCCCACACCTACATTTCAAAAAAAAAATCAAGGTCCCACATTTCAATTTCAAAAGACTACCCCATCAAATCAAAATCGATCAAATAAATCAAGAAGGATTCATATTGTCCCACATAAAGTTCCAAATCAAAACAAAAATCAAGGACCTACACCTTAATTCCAAAACACAAATCTAGGTCCTATGCCTCAATTTCAAAATACAAATCAAGGTCCAACCTTTCACTTTCAAAATGCTACACCAAACACCAATATGACTTTTGGGACAAATCAAAATACCAATTTCATTCTGAATCAAACCAACACAAATGCATCATTTACAAAAGGTCATCAAGGTCCCATGCAACAAAATGTCAATCCAAACTCAAATCCAACATTTGGCCATCTGAATACCAATAACAATGCCATCATGCAAAATCAAACAAACACAACACCATCTCTTACTAACACCTTGATGCAACAAATACAAGCCTTAAAAAAATAGATGACAAACATACAATTGGGGACTAACAAGATAAATTATTCCATGGAGGAATTGTGCTCCTATCCATTTGATGAAAGCCTATACATGCCACCCTTTCCCCCTCACTTCCCAACACCAAGTTTACCCAAGTATAAAGGGAAAGGAGATTTAGTGGAACACATATGATAATTTAATACATGTATGGAAATTGATTTTGAGCCTACATATTTTATGAGACTATTTCCATGAAGTATTATAGGGAAAGCTCTAGAATGGTTTTCACACCTTCCTCCTAGGATTTGGACATGGGGTGACTTGGATGAAAAATTAATTAATCACTTTTCCTTTAACATTGAAAGTGATATGAACCTCACAAAACTATGCACAACTAAACAAGACGAAGGAGAATCACTCACATCATTTTATCAACAATGGTGAAGTATGACTAGAAAATGTCCTAGCCACATCCATGAGAAACAACTAGTCACCATGTTTGTGGAAAACCTCAACTTAGAATTATTGATTGAAGTCCAAATATAATGTTGCACAAATTTTGAGGATATCATTGAGAAAGGCATGTTTATTGAAAAGGCTCTTGTTGCAAAGGGACTAGTTAAAATGCAAAAAAGAGACCCCAAAGGCTAATAATGACAAAAGAAAGTTTTGGTCCCAAAACAAGAATTCCACTAATGATAATTTGTTGATACTAAAATGATAAATAAAGGCCCCACAATTCACCTCAAAGGTCCTTCCACATCAAACATATCAAATACCCAAACATAAGGCCAAGATCAAACATTTAATGAAATCCAAAACAACCAACAACACAAAGGACCTCCATGCACCAAGAGAACATATACCCCATTGGGTGAACCCATTGAATCCATTCTAAAAAAACTTTTACAATCCAATGTCATTCAACTTCCAGACATCAAGAACTATGAACCTACATTGGTCAAACCTAACTAGTGAAATGAAAATGAATATTGTGAATATCACCATGGAAAAGGACATAAGACATCTTCATGCTAGACACTCAAAAATATCATTCAAGATCTCATTGAAAGAGGAGAAATTTTAGTAGACAATTCACAAGGTAGGAAAAATTATTATCATACCATATTTAAAACTGCCTTGCAAGATCATGACAAAGGAAAAGCCTCCAATTAAGAGAATAACAATAATGCCAATTATACTTGTTTCACACATGATTACAACAATATCATTCACAACATAAGAACCTTTGATGATCATATTACCACCATGTCCATAAATAAAAAAAGTTCAAAGTTTGTTATCACTACTCAAAGAGCCAAGGTAACTCTACAAGGGGTTGATTCTAATCCAAAACTAAAATCCAATACAACCTCCTAAAGCAACTAGGGAAGACTCCCGCATAGATATTTATTCTAGAACTCCTTCACATATCACCTCAACATAGAGCTATCCTTGATAAAGCCTTGCAAGAAGCATCCATACCTTCCGACCTAAATTTCAATGAGTTTCAGTCCATTGTTGGATACCTAGCTATGCCACATCATGTCACCTTCTTTGAACAAGACTTTTCTGCACAAAAATTAGATCATAATGATCCCCTACACCTTGAAGTCTACGTTATTAAACATAAGATTAGATGAGTCTTGGTAGACGATGGAGCAGGTTTGAAAATTTACACTCAAATTGGTAAAAGCATTGGGATACTCAAGTTTCTACACAATGGCACCAAAATTACTAGGTCTAGTGATCCTAATCCTTTTCAATATTGCACTAACTTGAGAGGAACTGTTGAGCACCAAGTTCCCATAAATCAAGAGGCTTCATCTTCCACATCATCACATTAAATAAATCTATTTGACCTTGTCAAATCTTCCATTCCATTCACCGCGCCTTCCAAAACCAAGGTCCATATTCATGACATGGGATGTGGAGAGTACCGTATGGAAAGTTCATTTGGTGTTGAGAAGCCATCTGTAGGTGAAAATGTTAATGCTGCTAAGAATATCCAAAATATTGAGAATGATGTTGAGTCAACTTCATATGGTCATTCTTGGATTGAAACCTTTTAGGATCCTAATGATACCTCTATCTTCACCATATCCACTCATGATCCTTTTCCTTCCACTCCATCTTTGGAACCATAATTCTCCCATTTCAATCATCTTGAGTTAGGGTATGCATCCCCTACTATTGCCTCTACCAAGTCTTCTTTCCAACTTGTTAAGGATGTGCAAGCTTCCTTTGAAACTAACAATATTGAAAAGGAAAGTCTTGAAGAATCTATTGAGTGCATTGCCGAGCTTTTTCATGAATTACACATTCCTACCATCTCATCTATCTCATCCATTCAACCCACATCCATCCACCTCATAGAAATGGATCAACAAGTGTCACCTCAAGAAAATAACAAGGATATAGCTCAACAATCAAAGGTGAAAGTGCCTTTTACAAATGGAGATACAAAATCAAAAGAAAGAATTCAAAGAAAGAAAGGTCAAGAAAATTCCTCTAGTCAAAATCAAAAGCTATTAGACAAGTTAAAGATAGAAATAAAAATCAAGAATGAAAGAAAGAAAAAATATGCCTCTTCATAAAAAATAATTGGGGGCATCTATCAAAAGAATGAAAGTAAGAAAGAACTGGTCTCTAGCTATGTCCCTTCATAAAAAATAACTAGGGACATCTATCAAAGAATAATGTCAAAAGAAGAGTTTTTTGATCGGAAGTCTCCATTTTCATCCTTTTCACCCAATCCATACATTAATCCACATCCATCCATATCTGCTCATTTATCATATAATTACATCTCCCTTGGTGATGTTCTTAGATGGATCTTTGATGACAATCACTTCATATACTATAACTCATTGGTTGCCCAAACTCCTTTTTGCGTGAAGCTTGATGAAACATGTAGTGTGCACATTAGGAATCATGCCCTAGCTCCCTTTTGAAACTATATCGATCATCCTTTGTATCCATCATTCCCACCCTTCATTCAAATTAGATCCTTTTGTTTGACATGGTCATATAGATACAAGCCCAATTGGTTGGGTCACTACATCATCACAAAAACATATGGGTTTGGTGCTTATCAGTTGTCTACTCTTGAAGGTGAATCATTAATTGACCCCATCAACAAAATGCATATTTGCAGATATTACACCTAGCTTCTAGAGTATCCCTTTCAAAAAGTCAAAAAAATACAAAAAAAATCAAAACAGTAAAAAAATACAAAAATATCAAAAAGTCAAAAAATGATCACCTTGATGAAAACTTGGCAAATAGGCATCTTGGTGACATAAAAAATCAAAAAAATAGTAAAGAGAAATAATTCATCCAAAAGTGAAAACCACTCCAGTAGCGCTTTGGATAAGTACCATGGTGAAAACCTAGCAAATAGGCGCCATGCGTAGTCAATCTATGCTCCTTCATCTACCATCACTCCATCTGGTTTTCCACCTTTCACTCATCCATTTGCACATATCATTTATCCATAATAAATATTTGTCATCCTTCCCATGGTCTGAGAACCATTAGCATTTAGCATTTTTTGCTTTCATGACCATCCTTTGCATGCATCAATCCCCTCGTGCATAATAAGTTGGTCCTATACCTAACTAGTGGTAATTTCTTGACTTGCATCTTCATGGGATCCTACACATGGTATCAGCTTTTAAAAAACCAATACTCTAAAAAAAATCATAAAACCATCAAAAATCCAAAAAAAAAAAGAAAATCATCAAAATCCAAAAAAATAAAAAAAATCATCAAAATCCAAAACAATTAGAAAATCATCAAAATCCAAAAAAATTAAAAAACCATAACAAATCCAAAAAAATTAGAAAACCTACAAAATAGAAAAAAATAAAAAAACATCAAAAACTCCAAAAATAGAGTCTGAGTCAAAGTCAGTCTATGTTAGTTCGATTGAACTACGTTGTCTCTACACATTGGTACATAGGTAAGGCCATCACTTGATGGCCCTGAGACATTAGGTATGTCCTTAGGGTTTTGTCGAGTCATATCAATTTTGGTCAGTGTTCGGTCAAACTACAAGGTCTGGTGGAGCTCTTAAGTTTTTTCCATGAATATGCTCATTCCTATTTCCTTCGTGCTTGGCACCACTGGTCTATCTTGGGGTTTTGGGTTTTAGCCATAAAACTTTGGCCTTTGGTCTTTTGATCACTTTGGTTATTCTAATCATGTGTTGACCTGTTGTTATAGGTTACCAGTCGCATAAGATGTGGTCTGAGCCCTTTTAGTCATTTTTGCTACCGGCCCCTTTTAACTTAGCCTCTCAATTTTTTTTTTATTGGGACTGTGTTTAATTTTCGCTTAAGTGTCAGGTTGATAAATGTTATAACTTTAGACTAATGTCTAATTTTATTGCCTCAAGGGTTATTTCCCCATCTGCCTAGTCAGTCCCCCTTTTATGGATAACAATTGTGGCATGTGTAGGTTTTCTAACCATCAGATGGAATGGTTAAATCCTGACTATTCCCTGCTAACCTCGTAAGGGTTTCTAATGATGTCACAACAATGTTGTGAAGTGTGCGAGATGCTTCCATCTATCACTTGTGATCATGGGGCCTAATCCTTGTTCGCCTGCTGATGAATGATATTGAAATTGATGATTGTACTGTAAACAATGTATCATGGTCGTTTCTCACTGACAATTAAAAAAATAGTTTTAATAATGCTATAAGGTGTGCAAAATATTGATGCGTGGATGTCGATGTTGAGTATGAGATGATCAAAGTGGGACTCACTCGTGTTGAGATGGTGTCCCGTAGGTGAATTTTCATTCGCCTAGGATTTGGTGGGCGAACGTGGCATCTTCAAACCACGTTGATTCAATCTAAGTCGCTCTTTCTTGCTTGCGTGGATTCAATACAATGGCTAGTATTTAAAAAGAGTTGGTGTTGTAGGA
The DNA here is from genome assembly GCA_007115665.2 of Sequoiadendron giganteum. Classification (NCBI taxonomy): domain Eukaryota; kingdom Viridiplantae; phylum Streptophyta; class Pinopsida; order Cupressales; family Cupressaceae; genus Sequoiadendron; species Sequoiadendron giganteum. The sequence goes on from CM021102.1 coordinate 519,999,571, forward strand.
TAGCCATTTTATCTCGCGTGAGTAAATAGTATTGGTGGAGTTTGGACTGCGCCACCAGAATTTAATGCTAAAATTTTATTGAATTGCTATTTTCGTGCATAATTCCACACTAAAGAAGAATTACCAGGTACCAAGCAAGTTGAGCTATTTTCATGTAAATCTAGCATCACTACCATTAAAATTATTTGCAAGAGAAACCGTAAGTAACATATACACCACGTTCTGTGTTTTAAAAAATCTTGTGATTTCTTGAGGACAAGTATCAATTGCATTTTTCTTTGTTTTAATTGTGTATTGGTTCATTTTCTTTAAAAGTGTTTTAAATCCTATCCAAATAGTTTCCAAAGCTTTTTGAATTATGAATTATTCTATTTCAAGGCTATAAGGCATAGGCTACATCTTATAAACTTTATGATATTTCAAAACCCTAGCTCAAATTTTAGTCTATCTTATAAAAATGACACCCAAGGCCCGAAGCTCTGCTTCTGAAACCTCCACTAGGTCCTTTTCCTAGGATGTCATAGATTTTTTAAAAATCTCTACCAGCAAAAAACTCGAAGGAAAGGATTTTTTATGGGCCCCTACTTCTAGAAGGGTTAACTAATAAACAACATCAAATTTGAGATGTTGAGGTACTGTATACATGATGGCAATTGTTCTCAAATTGGTTTGGGAATAGGAATTTGTGTGCTCCTCTGTGTAACCCTTGGAGGTTGAATCTCAGCAACCTGGTGGTCCCAAATGTATATATGGATGTAGATTTATTAAAGCATATTGTTGTGAGGTATGACCCTGCAACTAGAGCTGTCAGGACATATGCTGGTATGAAAATGGTAAAAATAACTAGGGAGGAGATTACAAAGATTTTTGATCTTGCATGAATGGAACAAATATATGGTCACCATTGACCTTCAGGTTTTCAGTGAAGAATACATAAATACTAAGGGTTTGTTTAGGACTTCTCTATTACTACCTCATTTGGCAACCATAGGACTGGAAAGAATAAGATGAACATTGTGATTGGCAAGAATGAGCTAGAGCCTTTTCCTATAAACTACTATTGCAATTATTTCAGGAAGACAGTTTGTTCCTTATGTTAGGTTCTTGGTATTAGTATGAAAACTACCTTGCCTACTGACCTCATGTACATGGTTGTAAATCTTTAGCATCCAGGTTTTAATATGGTATATAATTTCTCTACTTATCTGGAAGACAAAATGCATGAGTGTCTGGTGGCTCTTAAAGAAGGAAAAAACCTGGTTGGTTTCAGATGGAATTCTCTATTGATGCACATGTTTCTATACAAAGGTGAGGCAGTTTTTGGGTAGAACATGGAATTGAAAAAGAGGGAAGGTGATATTGACATGTCTATCCAATATTGGACCAGAGTTCTTGATAGGCATGATCATAATTTTGATTATGTGGTGTTCCATAATGCTTTTGGGTCCAAATTGAGAAGATCCCTGGTTTATAATCCACCTAGGATTCCAAAGGAAATTCATGATTTCTTGAGGCCAATGGAAAGGAGACCTAAGTTAAGTTTGACACATAATTGGGGAGAAATTATCCCTTATTATAATACAACCATTTTCAGAGTGTATGGCACTAATTTTAACCCATATGCTTTGCCTAGGGATGTGCTTCTAAGAATTGGGTTTTAGAAATCATGAGACAACCGGGATGTTCTCAAGATACGCATTTGCCCATAGAGCATAAGAAGGGATCCTTCTTTCCCGAGTATACAACATTTTCTGATTTTTTCATGGAAAAAGGAGGATGGAAGGATTTGTGGACATTTCTTAAGCCTTATGGGTTGAAAACTATATGCCCTAGGAACCATGATCCCGAGGGTTTCATTTCTCAAATGAAGGAAAAGCACAGGACCATAATCTTTTTTCACAATTTCTATTTTCCTGAGGATATTATCAGGAACATTTTTGATTTACAGGTGCAGGAGGAAAGAAAATAAAAATATATAGATTTTACTAAGATGATGAAGAAGAAGCAAGAAAAGAGACCTGCATACGATCCCATGCCACATATCAGTGGTGAGTTGAATAGGGCTATGTATGTTATTGACAATTTTGAGAGCATGGTGGGAATACTAAAAATAGAAAGAGCAGTGGAAGAAAAGGGAAAGTCTCAGGTTGTTGAAGAATATCTTAAAGTAATATTGGAAGAAAGACCTACTTATTAGCCTCCAACAAAGGTTAGGGTATATTCCAAAAAGAAGGGAATGGCAGTTGAAGAAAAGGCCAGACCCACTCCTACTACAGAAAGGTCTAGAGTAATGTCTCATAAGAAAATGGTTCCATCATCTTTAGGGAAATTATTGCCTAATGTTGTTGATTTGGATTCCCCTCTCAGGCCCTCTTCTCCAACACAACCACCATCACCAAAGAGACCAAAAATTGAAGAGACAAGGGTGGTTGATTATCCTAATGAAGATGATGAAGAGATCATGGTAACCCCTGATGATATGCACCAAGGAATTCCATCTTTTCCACAAGATATTCCATCAAGCTTTGGAGCAGTTGCTTTGAGGCTTGGAAAAGATGAAATAAGAGGGAAACCAATACTGATGACCTGAGGATGGAGGCCTACGAGGAATTCATAATGGATGATTTTTTTATTAAAAAAAATGCATTTAAGGATTTCGTATGGAGGGTACATGTTCCACTGTATTCTGAGAAGGTAGATCAAGAAAGAAGTTTACATCTAGAGCTTCTAGAGAAGGTCATTCAATCCAATGTCATGCTGCAATTGAGGGAGACTTTCAAGGAAATAACACTAGAGAAAGTTAGGGCATTGGTCCAGAAGAGTGGAGTACTATTGCTCCCATAATGGGATATAGAAAATGTTGTGGTTTTCAATACAATAAGAGGGGCCAACAGGCCACTTCTCCAAACTAAAGAGGAAGCTACACTGGCACTTAAGGGTTCAAATTTCAGCGAAGAGTGGGATGCCTTGGAAATTTGGTCATTGTCACTTGGATCTAGAAAGACAATAGTTGCAGAGCCAACTGATTTCAGCAGTCACTTGGTTGTGAGAAGAGTTGCTGGTACTCCAACATTGGAGGTAGTAGATATGGTAGTAAAGGTTGCCAATTTTACCAGGGAAACTATTGAGGATTTGACCAAGGATCGAGATAATTTGAGGGGCCAGTTTAATGACCTCATTATTGAATATGATAGGAGTCAACAAAAGGTTGCAGAGCTAGAAAATGAGCTGGCATTATTGAAGCAATAAATGGAGGCATTGAAGTCTCAAGGACAGGCTAGCTCTAGTCACACCATTTTTAACCCACCAGTGGAGCAACCTCAACCTTCTTCACAAGGACAATCCTTAGAAATCATTCCATACAATATGGGATAGGTTCCCATCACAATTGAAGGGGCTAATAGCCCAGGTGGAGGACTCTCAAAGGAAAAATTAATCTATCAGGTTGAGGAGTATAAAGAGATGTTGCAACAGGTCCATAAATCAATGTTGAAAAGAAATTCAGTAATTGTAGATATTGTACTGAGACACTTGAATAAGAAGTCCAAGGAAAATTAAATAGTGTCCATGCAAGTTATGTTTTGATGTAGAAAGCACTCAAAATGTTCCCAAGGGATAAAGAGTTGGCCACCCCACTGCTGAATAGATGGAGTCCCAGGGCTGAGAAATTAAAGTTAATGGTGGTGGGAGCAAAGCATCAGGAGGATAAGTACCCCATGGTTAAGCCAACTTATCAATTTGTTAAGGGAATTATGAAGCAAAAGTTTCAAGGATATGTTGCTCCTATGGAATTGAGGATCAAGGAATTGAAGGCCAGGTATGATGAAGTAGACCTAACTCCATTACTAGAGATCCAACATAGTCATGATGAAGTGGAGCCATTGCAGGTTTGAAAGGACCAAATGAATAATATCATGATAACTCAGACAAATGAAATATGTAAGAATGCTGATATCGGTATGTTGGAGAATACACTTGAGAAAATGTCTTTTGTTATCAGTTTCTTAGAAGATTTTAATAAGGAGGCTACTTCAGTGATGGTGAAATATGCATCGTATAGAGATAAAATTAATCAAGTTATTGCTCTCAAGTGGCCATCTGAGGAATAATTTGAATTGTGGGAAATGGCATTCACTGATGAGTTTGAAATATGAGCGCTAGGGTCGAGAAGTGTGACTTGGTCAAATATAGCATAGGTCTGGCCTTAGAAGTTACATTTGAATATACACATACTTCTCCTAGCTCCAGGTGCAAGTTGTTGATGCAAATGGTTTCTGAGGTGGAATAAATTGCTACAACAGTTAAAGATGCCATTGATGTGAATGAGTTGTATTTTGGAAGGTGGGTTTTCATCTCCACAATAATTGATGATTAATTTTTTCTTATGTGTATTCCCTCCAATTTGCAAGATGCAAATATAATTGTATGGGGGATTATGGTCCAATAAAATCTGGACATGTGTATGTTTCAACCTAAAGCTTGTTTTGCTCCCTTATTCTATAAACGAGAATTCTGGGCCGAGGTACTAGGTCTTTTGTTGATACTAAGATTTAAGAGAGTAGAATTTTGTAATACAAAGAGTATGAATATTGAGTCCATGTTTTAAGGTTTTGAGTCAGATAGAAGAATTTTGTCAATTATGGGGTTCTTACGCATGTTTGTGTTGAATATGAAAATCTCTTGAGTTTATTTTATCTCCAATTGTGACATCTTGTATGAATTATTAATGAAATATTGGTCAACGACTGGTTTCATTGATTTTCATTGTTCTTTACTGTGAATTATACTTTAATGGTGGCTCTATTTCAAAGGATTAGTTAAAAGCTTTAGTTATTGTGTAAGTTCATGCAGGTTAGCAACTAGATTCATAATTACTAATAGTTTTTTGGTATAGATACATGAATTGTAATGCAATTCATATAGATCACATCTATTTGAGATAAAAATTTCCTTGTAGTTTAGTTCTTTCTCATTTGACTCTGTGCTTTAGGGTATGGCACTAATATTGAAGTAGTTGTCATATTTCTCATATCTGTGTATTTTATTTTAGAACATTTACTCAAATAATTTTCATATTGACTTATCTTTATTGTATTTGTGATTCCCTGGTGTTTGGAATTAGATCTTTGAAGGAATTGCCAATTTCTTGAAAGATTTTATCAAGTCAGTGTTGATGGGGAATTTATCTATTATTATGCAATGTGTATTTGGGATTGTTTAGTTATGTATAAGGAACACATTGTGGGATCACCCTCTTGGGTTTTCCAGAGCTTGAAGTGTAGGAGAATAAGTATTATTGCTTTCTCTTGTTAAGTTGGCCAATCGTTTCTTATGCTATTATTGAACTTGGAAAATTCATAGAAGTTGTGAGGAATCAGCTTGGGTTTTAAAAAACATGAAAAAATTGGTGACTCTACTAGGGACCTATCAAATTCAAAGTCTTTAGTCCAAATCTGGTACAGTCAAAGTTGGATATTATAGTATTCTTCATTATGGGAGAATAATTGATTAAACTTTGTGTTATATTTTTCATGTTTAGTACATGAGTCATTTCCTAGTCTATTCTGTGTCTGTTTGTCAAGTTATGTTTTGGATCTTGTCAAAAGTCACGAGTGCAAAAGTGAAGTGCAATCACTTCCTAGTTCCCAACATCTTGGGTGGTGACTTTGATATCTCAAACACTTATATAAATACAAATTCTCAAAGGCAACATGCAAAGAAGGATCCTCGTGCATCAAGAATCGTGAAGAAGAATAGGAGCTATTCAAAGAAGAACCTAGAGCCGCTACTAGAACTCAAACCTGGAAAAGATAAGAAGTGGGTGAAATTAAACAATACATCAGGTAAGCCAATTACATCCTCTACTATCTCATCTCCAACTTTAAATGCTAAAGTAAATAGTGTTGCTATCAGTGAGAATTTGTCAGAAATTGTTGTCTCAAATGTGGATCATGGAGGCTTTTTTGCTGAGAAGGTCCTTGATATTGAATATAATATGTCTAGAGAAGAAGACAGGTGGGGTTTCTGGGAACAAGAAAAACAATTCTCAGAGGCTATGATGCTTGATGTTATGTCTATTTTCAATGGACAGAACTTTAAACCAAGAGGAGCATCTCTTGATGAGGAAGTGCCTACTCTTCAGGATGAAGATCAGGCAGATCAACCTTACTACACTCCTACCCCAAGTGAGGTAGGAGATATCCTTGAAAATGAAGATCATATAGATAAGGATATGCAAGATTGGATTGAAGAGGAGAAGAGGCTGTAGGAAGAAAAATATAATAGGGAGAGGAAAAGAAAAGAGACTCTGGAAAGAGTTTGGGCCAAGTAGCTTGAGAGAAATGCTCAGAAGAAAAATTAGAAAGGATGAGAGAAGATATTGCTAAGCGAAAATCCTTTGAGGAAAATGTGGCTAAAGTAGCTACTGAAAGGGCCCATGAGGTTCCTAAAGTAACAATTTCCATGGGGACCTCTACTACAACCACATATACTTCTTCTATCCCAGCTACTAAAACCTCTGATCTGTATAGTCTACCCAAGAAAACATCCTTTGTAGATCATGGGAAAGCCCCCATGGAGAAATTTAAGAATATTTCTTACAATTATTTCAACCCTAGAACCAACACTTCTACTGATAAGGGAGTTAAATCTGACCCCGAGCCATTAGACTTACCCCCAAATCCTAAGATATTGCGGTTATAATTGATAAATGATCAGTTGCGGGAGGAATTAAGGAAATAAGAGATAGAAACTTCAAATGCAGAGGTAGTGAGAAAGATAACTTTCCTTAAAATTTCTACACCCATTGGTGAAGCATCAAGCTTAGGACAAAATGAAAGTGGGTCATAAAATAAGAATTCTGAAAAGCAGACTCCAAAAGGTGGTGGTGGTGGTGATCAAGGTGGCAAATGTGGAGGTGGCCATAATAATAATAGCTCCTACTCAAGTGATGAGGGAGGAAGAGGAAATAAGAAGGGAAATAATAGTGGAAGCGGAAAGGACAAGAGGGGACATCAGTTAGATGGTAAGGAGGATGATGAACAAAGGGATACCCATAGAGATAGACATGCAAGGGGGCCACCCTAGACTAATAGATATAGACAACTCTATTTTGACAATGTTAGGGGGTATCCAAATTTGGTCCCTGATAATGTATGAAAGCATCTTCCTAAGTTCATTGGTAACAATGCTTTTAGTGGTGAAGACCACCTGAAAGCTTTTCAAAGTTTTGTTGAATATTTTGAGTTGTGGGATGATGATGTGGCAATGAAGTACTTTATGCAGTCTTTGACGGAATATGCTCAGGATTGGTAAGGAGGGTTGCCTGATTCAAGTATTGACTCTAAAGAAGCCTTCTATATATTGTTCAAAGAACAGTATGGGGATCAACTGATCCCAGATTTAGATTGAATAATTTTAACATCACCAAAGGGCATAATGAAATGGCTACTAAGTTCAATGTGAGGTTCCAGAAGGCCATGCTCAGGGTCCTTGCTTACTTGAGACCAAATGAAAGTGCCTTTTTAGTGGTGTATTTTAATTCTTATGATTCTAAAATGTCTTATCTACTTAGAGACAAGAACCCTCAGTTTCTCAGATAGGCCTACAAGATGGTAGTTAATATTGAGAATAGTAGAAGGGCTTCTGGAAAAGTGGGAAGAAGGGAAGATCCTAAAGCTTCCAAAAATATAAGAAAAGAGGTTGACAAGGCTAGTAAGGTTGTGGCCTTTGATGAAAAGATAGATCGGGTTCTTAGCCTATTACAGAAGCAAGCTAAAAATGATAAACCTCATTTCCAAAGGAATGAGAGACCTCCTAGGCTACAGGATTATCCATATCATACTAACAACAATGGGAAGCTAGTACAAGGAAATCAAAGGAATGCTTAGATCCCACCTGATCCCCTGTAGAAGCATTCCACAAATGTGACAAAATATCTACCATGGTGTGAGACATGTGGGATGCCTCATTCATCACAACAATGTGTGGTGGCACAGGCAGTAGAAGAGTCCCAAGATGACCAGGGAGAGATTTAATCTCCAAATGATCAGGATATAGTGACTAATGTATTGTTGGTTCCATCTGATTTCATTTGTGATGATTATTCTTTAGATGATGAGCCATGTGGGGGAGATGTTGACATGTAGAGGTTACAAAATGATGTGCATCATCAAAAAATATTTGTGATTGTAGAAGATGATGATGACTATTTTGTGAATGAGTTTGAAATGCATAATACCATTTTAAGAAGACCTTCTAATGAGGATATTGAGAAATGCACAGTTTCTCTAGTTGCTAGGGCAAAGAATAATATACAGTTAAGAAATAGAGTTGTCCTTGGTGACTCAGGTAAGCCCTATAGCTTTTTTTATCAAAGATATGGATATAGGGGGTGTGGTTGTCAAAGAAGATGCAAAGAAGGTAGATCCAAAACCCAAGGAGGCTAGAATCTGGGAAAAGAAAGTGGACAAATCCAGGACACATGGTGATGTTGCTTCCCAAAATACTGAGGTCAAAGATTTGTAGTCTAATCCTGATAAGTTTCAAAAAGGGGATGAGAAGGTAACATCTGAGGCCATGGTTTTCCCTGAACTACCAAAGTATACATCTATGGATATGTTTCAAGTGCTCTCTCAATTCAAAGTCATTGTCCCTTTTATAGAGATGATACGGGTAGAGGAACACAAAGATAAGATTGTTGCACTTATAAATAGCATACCTACCATTAGTAAGGGGAAGGTGATGCAAGATCAACAAAAGTCAAGTAAGGATCAAGAGAAGAAGTGCGTTTTTGAAGAGGCCAATGCTGAAAACCCTCAAATTTATTTGGGAACTACTATCACAGCTGATCCCAACCATGTAAATCCTTTCTTCCTAAATTTGATCATTTATGGGAAGTTGTTAAGAAATTATATGATTGACTCTAGGGCATCCAATAATATGATGCAAGTGAAAATAATGCATGTAATGGGTTTAAAGGTTGACAATACTTATGGTAAATGCTATGCAATGGATTCTAGAGAAGTGCCTATTATAGGGATTATAAATAGTGTTCCATACAAGTTGGCAGCATTCCCAGACAAGGAGTTGCATATGAGTGTCACAGTGGTGGATATCCCACCCACTTATGGAATGCTTCTATCAAGGTATTGGAGTGCTTCAATGGGTGGAAGCATGCAATGTGAATTATCTTTTTCCACCTTCTCCATTGATCAGAAGGATGTCAAGATTATCAAGGAGAAAAGAGTTCCCCACATGATTGAGAATGTGGAAGAACCACAAGAGCTTGTTAGGATAAATTTTGTTGAAACCGACTTGGAGAACTTTCGATTTTAAGAGGACATGTCAGAAGAAGAAGTCCTGCTTGTACCCATTGACAAGGAAGTGCTAAATATATCATCAAAGGAGGACATATGGACAATGTATTTTGATGGAGCATGCTCCAAAGAAGGTTCAAGAGTAGGCATTATCTTCACTTCCCCTCAAGGTAAAACCTTCAAATACTCATTCCTATTGCAATTTTCCTGTACTAACATTGTTGCTGAGTATGAGGCCCTTTTACTTGGTCTAAATTTGGCTTCAAAACATGGTATTAAGTCATTAATAGTGTTGGGGGACTCTGAATTAGTTGTCTCCCAGATTAGATCCTATTTTGCAGCTAAGGATAAGAGACTTAGGCAATATAGGAATGCAGTTTGGGACACTATTGAGACTTTTGATTATTTTGGCATAGATTGGGTGGAAAGGGGGCAGAATGCTAGGGTTGACTTGTTATCCAACATAGTTGTTAAGCTTGATGATGTGAATTTTGATGAAACTTCACAGATAGAGGAGAAAACTAGACCTATAGTGCCTGACAATATTTATAACTGGCAGGTATTTGATGATTGTAATGACATTCTAAGATTTATGCATTGTGTCAACCAATATGAGAGCCAATAAATTAATTTTGGCTCATTTGTGGTTGAAGTTTATGGGAAAGAGACTCTCTTTGGGAATGATGTAATCCAGTTGAAAACAAACACTATTCCCAGGGGTTTGGCTGCACTCGAACAAATTTTTGATGGCCCTGATAGGTCAAGTGCTAAGCAGCCACCTTATCACAAGGAGGATTTAGAGGAGATAAATTTAGGAATTGGAAACTATCCTAAAAAGGTCTACATTGGGAAGAGGATAAAGCCTCATGTTAGAAATTTACTAACTGCTTTACTTAGGAAGTATAGACATGTTTTTGCTTGGTCATATGATGACCTCAAATCATATAGGGAGGATCTATTCCAACATGAAATCCAATTGAAGCCAGACATGAAGCCATTTAGGAAAAAATAGAGGTCGATCAACCCAACCCTGCAACCTAAGATCCAATAGGAGCTTGCCAAGTTGAGGGATGCTAGAATCATTAAGCCCATTAGGCATTCATCTTGGGTTTCAAATTTTGTTCCTGTAAGGAAAAAGAATGGTGACATCTGATTATGTGTTGACTTTAGGAACATAAAATGTTGCTTCTCTAAAAGAAAATTACCCATTTCCCAATATGGAATCTATGTTACAAAAGGTTACAGGGTGTGAGTTGCTTTCCATGATGGATGGGTTCTTTGGCTACAACCAGGTGATGGTCAAGGAGTCTGAGCAATTCAAGACTGCATTCACCACCCCCTAGGGAACATATTTCTATGTGAGAATTTCATTTGGTTTAATGAATGCAGGTGCAACCTTCCAAAGGGCTATGGATGTAGCCTTTGCAAAATTTATTGATCTTTTTCTTAAAATTTATTAGGATGATCTCACTGCTCATAGTGAAAAGGAGGAGGACCATTGTTCTCACTTAGAAAATATTTTTGTGAGGGCTATTGAATATGAAATATCATTGAATCCCAAGAAATGTGCTTTCAGGGTAAAGGAGGGAAAGTTGCTTGGACACATTGTGTCAAAATGAGTTTGAATTGATTCAGAGAGAGTATCAGCTATTGAAAAGATTGTGCAGCCAAGGAATGTGAAGGGTATACAATCATTCTTTGGACAAATCAATTTTGTATGATGATTTGTGACAAATTTTGTTGAAATAGTCTGCCCTATTTCCAAGATGTTGAAGAAAAGGGAAAAGGTAGCATGGATAGAGGAGCCTTCCAAAGATTTTCAAGCTATTAAAGATGCTATCAAGCAGACCCTTGTTCTTAAATCACCTGATTATTCAAAACCTTTCTAGTTTTTTACCTTTTCTTCTTTCCACACTATAGTTGGGGTTTTATTGCAGAAAAATAATTATGGTTTTGAACAACCAATTGCATTTTTTAGTAAATCATTGCAAGTTGTAGAGTTAAAGTATGATTTAATAGAGAAATAGGCTTATGCATTGGTTAAAGCTATCAAAAATTTCAGACCTTACTTGATTGGAGGAACTATTTTTGCTTATGTCCCAACAACTGTAGTTAAAGCTATCTTCACTCAACAAGAAGTTACAGGGAGACGGTGCAAACGGATTAATAGAATCCAGGAATTTAATATTGATGTATAAATTACAAAGCTTGTGAGGGGTCAGGGTTTGGCTAAGTTGATGACTGAAGCCAACTTAGAGGCCAATCAAATAAATCAAATGGAGCAAGTAAATGTGGTACCCATCTATGATATGCAGACCTGCGGTTGGTATAGGAGAATTATTGAGTATCTAAAAATAATGCAGTGTCCTGAATGCATGCCACTCAATGAGAAGAGGACTCTCAAATTATAAGAAATCAAGTATTTCATTATTGATGGAGAGCTTTGGTCGAGGAGTCCTGAGGGTGTCATACTTAGGTGTGTGGATGGTGATCAGGTTGAGGATTTATTGTTGGAAATGCATAAAGAAGCTTGTGGTGGTCACTACATGGCCAAGACAACTGCTCATAAAATCTTAAGGGCTAGTTTCTGGTGGCCTACTATATTAGACACCCATAGATATGTTGAGAAATGTGATTCCTATCAGAGGTTTGCTAGGAAGCTAATTTTTTTTGGGAATCTACCATTGAGACTAGTATCTGCTCAAGCTCCTTTCTAGCAGTGGGGCATTGATTTCGTAGGAGAGATATCTAAAAAATCTAGTGGTGGGCATGCATGGATATTGGTATCAATGAACTACTTTACCAAATGGGTTGAGGAAATCCCAACCAGAAAGGCTACAAGTAAGGTGTTCATTGACTTTTTGATGAATAACATCCTCAGCAAGTTTGGGGTACCCAAGAAAATGTTTCAGATAATGCAATGTGTTTCAGGTTTGAGGAGTTTGTTGATTTCTACAATAAGTATGGCATAACTACCTCATATTCTTCTCCTTATTACCCCCAAGGGAATGGACAAGCTGAGTCCAACAACAAAAGCTTGATGAAAATTATCAAGTGGGTGATTGAGAAAAAATAAGAAGGCCTAGGATTCAAAGCTATAGTTGGCATTGTGGGCTGACAAAACAACTGTCAAAAGGGAAATTGGATATTCACCTTTTAATTTATTCTATGGAGCAGAGGCACACATACCACAAAATAACCTACTAAAGATGTATAGGTTTGTTCAAGAATACGATGATGATGTGTGTGATGGAATGAAACATAGGATGTAGGAGTTGAACCAATTGGATGAGACTCGAAAAGAGGCTCATAAAAGGAATGAGAAGTTATAGCTTCAAGTGAAGCATCTCTATGACAAAAGGGTAGTTGAGAGAAAATTTGAAATTGGAGAAACGGTTTTGCTATGGAATGCAAGATTGGAAGATAAAGGAAAACATGGAAAGTTAGATCCCTTATGGCTAGGCCCATATATAATTGCTGACATACATGGGGGGGATTCATACTTCTTGCAAACCCTTACAGGTGAGATTCTGGAACTACCAGTACATGGATAGTTCTTGAAGCACTATTTCTCCAGAAATAACTCTTTTTTTTTTTTACAATGTACAGTCCTATAATTAGTGTATATAGGTGTGGTGTGTTTGTTTTTTGTTGTGTCTGTTTGTCTTGTCTGAACAAGTCCCCATTTTTGGTTCTCTCTATGTCTGTTCTACTCTCCAAATATTTTGGTTTCTTGCTATGCCCACAAGGGGCATACATCCCTAGTCAGAGCCACTGGTGGAGCTCTTAAATTTTTCCCATGAATATGCTCATTCTTGTTTTCTTGGTGCTTGGCACCACTGGTCTATCTTGGGGTTTTGGGTTTTAGCCATAAACTTTGGCCTTTGGTCTTTTGATCACTTTGGTTGTTCTAATCGTGCATTGACCTGTTGTTATAGGTTACCGGTTGCATAAGTTGTGGTTTAAGCCCTTTTAGTTGTTTGGGCTACCAACCCCTTTTAACCTAGCCTATCAGTTTTTATTCATTGGGACTATGTTTAATTTTTGCTTAAGTGTCAGGTTGATAAATTTTATAACTTTAGACTAATGTCTAATTTTCCTGCCTTATGGGTTATTTCGCCATCTACCTAGTCAGTCCCCCTTTTATGGATAACAACTATGGCATGCACAGGTTTTCTAACTGTCAGATGGAATGGTTAAATCTTGTCCATTCCCCACTGGCCTCACAAGGTTTTCTAATGACGTCACAACAATGCTGCAAGGTCTATGAGTTGTTTCCATCTGTCACTTGTGATCATGGGCCCCATTCCTTGTTTGCCTACCGATGAAGGATATTGAAATCGATGACTGTACTATAAACGATGTATCGTGGTCATTCCTTGCTGACCTTGCGCAATTAAAACAACACTTTTAATAATGCTGCAAGGTGCATAAAATATTGACATGTGGACATCAATGCCGAGTACGAGATGATTGAAGTGAGACCCACTCGTACTGAGATGGTGTCATATAGGTGAATTTTCATTCACCTAAGATTTGGTGGGTGAATGTGGCATCTTTAAACCACGTTGACTTGATCCAAGTCACTCTTTCTTGCCTACGTGGATTCAAATCAATGGCTGGTATTTAACATGAGTTGGTGTTGTACGATAGTCATTTTATCTCATGGGAGTAAATAGTAATGGTGGAGTTCGGATTGTGCCACCATAATTTAATGCTAAAATTTTATTGAATTGCTTTTTTCGTGCATAATTCCACACCGAAGAAGAATTCCTAGGTACCAAGAAAGGTGAGCTATTTTCTTGTAAGTCTAGCATCACTGCCATTAAAATTCTTTGTAAGCAAAACCGTAAGTAACGTATACACCATATTCTATGTTTTCAAAAATCTTGTGATTTCTTGAGGACAAGTATGAATTGCATTTTGCTTTGTTTTAAAAGTGTGTACTAGTTCATTTTCTTTAAAAGTGTTTTAAAGCTTGTCCAAATAGTTTCCGAAGCTTTTTGAATTACGAAGTATTCTGTATCAAGGCTATAAGGCATAGGCTACATCTTATAAATTTTTTGATATTTCAAAACCCTAGCTCAAATTGTAGTTTATCTTGTACAAATGGCACCCAAGGCCCGAAGCTTTGGTTCTGAAACCTCTACTAGGTCCTTTTCCCAGGATGTCATAGATTTGTTAAAACCCTCTACCAAAAAAAAACTCGATGGAAAGGCTTTATTTTATGGGCCCCTGCTTCTAAAAGGGTTAATTGATAAACAATGTGCAATTCGAGGTACTGAGGTACCCTATATAGGATGACAATTGTTCTCAAATTTTTTTGGGAATAGGAATTTGTGTGCTCCTCTATGTAACCCTTGTAGGTTGGATCTTGACAAGCTGGTGGTCCCAAATGTATATCTGGATGTATATTTTTTAAAGGATATTGTTGTGAGGTATGACCCTGTAACCAAAGTTGTCAGGACATATGCTGGTATGAAAATGGTAAAATTAACCAGGGAGGAGATTACAAAGATTTTTTATTTGCATGAATGGAACAAAGATATGGTCACCATTAACCTTCAGGTTTTCACAGAAGAATACATAAATACTAAGGGTCTGTTTAGGACTTCTCTGTTACTACCTCAGTTGGAAACCACATGAATTGGAAAGAATAAGAAGAAGATACAAGAATGAGTCAGAGCCTTTTCTTATAAACTACTTTTGAAATTATTTCAGGAAGACAGTTTGTTCCTTGTGTCAAGTTCTTGGTATTAGTATGAAAACTACCTTGCCTACTGACCACATGTACATGGCTATAAATCTTCAGCATCCAGGTTTTAATGTGGTATGTGATTTTGCTACTTATCTAGCAAACAAATTGCATGAGTGTCTGGTGGCTCTTAAAGAAGAAAAAACCCTGGTTGGTTTCAGATGGAATTCTCTATTGATGCACATGTTTTTGTACAAAGGCGAGAAAGTTTTTGGGAAAAACATGGAATTGAAAAAGAGGGAAGGTGATATTGACATGCCTATCCAATACTGGACCAGAGTTCTTGATAGGCATGATCGTAATTTTGATTATGTGGTGTTCCATAATGCTTTCAGATCCAAATTGAGAAGATCCTTGGTTTATAATCCACCTAGGATTCCAAAGGAAATTCATGATTTCTTGAGGCCAATGGAAAGGAGACTTGAGTTAAATTTGACACATAATTGGGGAGACATTATCCCTTATTATAATACAACCATTTTCAGGGTGTATGGTACTAATGTTAACCCATATACTTTTCCTAGGGATGTGCCTCTAAGAATTGAGTTTTTAGAAATCATGAGATAGTTGGGATGTGCTCAGGATACACATTTTCCTATAGAGCATAAGAATGGATCCTTCTTTCCTAAGTATACGAAATTTGATGATTTTGTCATGGAAAAAGGAGGATGAAAGGATTTGTGGACATTTCTTAAGCCTTATGGATTGAAAAATGTACACCCTAGGAACCATGATCCCAAGGGTTTCATTTATGAAATGAAGGCAAAGCACAGGACCAAAATCTTTTTTCACAATTTCTATTTTCCTAAGGATATTATCAAGAAATTTTTTGATTTGCAGGTGTAGGAGGAAAGAAAAAGAAAAATATATAGATTTTACTAAGATGATGAAGAAGAAGCAAGAAAAGTGACCTGCATATGATCCCATGCCAAATATTAGTGGTGAGTTGAATAGGGCTATGTATGCTATTGACAATTTTGAGAGCATGGTGGGAATCCTGAAAATAGAAAGAGTTGTGGAAGGAAAGGAAAAGTCAAAGGTTGTTGAAGAATATCCTAAAGTAAGACTGGAGGAAAGACCTACTTATCAACCTCCAACAAAGGTTAGGGTATATTCCAAAAAGAAGGGAATGACAATTGAAGAAAAGGCCAGGCCCACTCTTGCTACTTCAGAAAGGTTTGGAGTAATGTCTCATAAGAAAATGGTGCCATCATCTTCAAGGAAATTATTTCCTAATGTTTTTGATCTGGATTTCTCTCCGAGGCCCTCTTCTCCAACATAGCTACCATCACCAAAGAGATAGAAAATTGAAGAGACAGGGGTGGTTGATTATCCTAACGAGGATGATGAAGAGATCATGGTAACCCTTGATGATACGCAGTAAGGAATGCCATATTTTCCACAATATATTCCATCAAGCTCTGGAGCAGCTGCTTTGAGGCTTGGAAAAGATGAAATAAGAGGGATAACCAATACTGATGACATGAGGATGGAGGACTGCATGGAATTTACAATGGATGATTATTTTATTAAACAAATGCATTTAAGGATTTTGTATGGAGGGCACATGTTCCACTGTATGCTGAGAAGGTGCTCAAGAAAGAAGTTTACATACAGAGCTTCTAGAGAAGGTCATTCAATCCAATTTCATTCTGTAATTGAGGGAGATTTTCAAGGAAATAAAACTAGAGAAAGGTAGGGAATTGGTCCAGAACAGTGGAGTACTATTGCTCCCAGAATGGGATATAGTAGATGTTGTGGTTTTTGATACAATAAGAAGGGCCAATAGGCCACTTCTCCAAATTGAAGAGGAAGCTGAACTGGTGCTTAAGGGTTCAAATTTTAGTGAAGATTTGGATGCCTTGTAAATTTAGTCATTGTCTACTGGATCTAGAAAGCCAATAGTTGTAGAGCCAGCCGATTTCAACGGTCACTTGGTTGTGAGAAGAGTTGTTGATACTCCAACATTGGAGGCAACAGATATGGTAGTAAATGTTGCCAAGTTTACTAGGGAAACTATTGAGGATTTGACCAAGGATCGAGATAATATGAGGGTCCAGTATAATGACCTCATTATTGAATTTAATAGGAGTCAACAAAAGTTTGTAGAGCTAGAAACTAAGTTGGCATTATTGAAGTAGAAAATGAAGGCATTGAAGTCTCAAGGACAACCTAGCTCCAGTCACACTATTTCTGACCCACTAGTGGAGCAACCTCAACCTTCTTCACAAGGACAGTCCTTAGCAATCATTCCATACAATATGGGATAGGTTCCCATCACAATTGAAGGTGCTAATAGCCTAGGTGGAGGAATCTTAAAGGAAAAATTAATCTATTAGGTTGAGGAGTATAAAGAGATGTTGCAACAGGTCCAAAAATCAACGTTGAAAAGCAATTCAGTAATTGTAGATACTGTACTGAGACACTTGAACAAGAAAGTCCAAGGAAAATTAAATAGTGTCCATGCAAGTTATTTTTTGATGTTGCAAGTACTCAAAATATTCCCAAGGTATAAAGAGCTGGCCACCCCATTGTTGAATAGATGGAGTCCCAGGGCTGAGCAATTAAAGTTCATGGCAGTGGGAGCAAAGCATCAGGAGGATAAGTATCCCATGGTTAAGCCAGCTTATCAATTTGTTAAGGGGATTATGGAGCAAAAGTTCCAGGGATATGTTGCTCCTATGGAATTGAGGATCAAGGAATTGAAGGCCAAGTATGATGAAGTAGATCTAACTCCATTACCAGAGATCCAACATAGTCATGATGAAGTGAATCCATTGCAAGTTTGGAAAGAACAATTGAATAACAACATGATAACTCAGATAGATGAAATATGCAAGAATCTTGATATTGGTATGTTGAAGAATACACTTGAGAAACTATCTTTTGTTATCAGTTTCTTAGAAGATTTTGATAAGGAGGCTACTTCAGTGATGGTAAAATATGCACCATATAGAGATAAAATTAATCAGGTTATTACTTTCAAGTGGCCATTTGAGGAAGAATTTGAATTATGGAAAATGGCGTTCACCGATGAGTTTGAAATATGAGTGCTAGGGTCGAGAAGTGTGACTTGGTCAAGTGTAACACATGTCTGGCCTTAGAAGTTACATTTGAATATACAAATACTTATCCTAGCTCCAGGTGCAAGTTGTTGATGCAAATGGTTGGTGAGGTGGAATAAAGTGCTACAATGGTTAAAGATGCCTTTAATGTGAACAAGTTTCCTTTTGGAAGGCGAGTTTTCTTCTCCACAATAATTGATGATTAATTTTGTCTTATGTGTATTCCCTCCAATTTGCAAGATGCAAATATAATTGTATGGGGGATTACGGTTCAATAAAATGTGGACATGTGTACTTTCCGGCCTAAAGCTTGTTTTGCTCCCTTATTCTATTAAAGGGAATTTTGGGCCAAGGTACTGGGTCTTTTGTGGAATCTGAGATTTGAGAGAGTAAAATTTTGTAATATAGAGAGTATGAATATTGAGTCCATGTTTTAAGGGTTTGAGTTAGATAGAAGAATTTCATCAATTATGGGTTTCTTAGGCATGTTTTTGTTGAATATGCAAATATCTTAAGTCTATTTTCTCTCCAATTGTGACATCTTGCATGAATTATTAATGAAATATTGGTCAAAGACTGGTTTCATTGATTTTCATTGTTCTTTACTATGAGTTATACTTTAATGGTGGCTTTGGTTCAAAGGATTAGTTAAAAGCTTTAGTTATTGTAAGTTCATGTAGGTTAGCAGCTGGATTCATAAGTAGTAATAGATTTCTAGTACATATATGTGAATTGTAATGCAATTCATATAGATCGCAACTATTTAAGATGAAATTTGCTTTGTAGTTCAGTTCTTTCTCATTTGACTCCTTGCCTTAGGATATGGCACTGATACTGAAGTAGTTGTCATATTTCTCATATTTGTGGTATTTGATTTTAGAAAATTTACTCAAATAACTTTCATAATGACTTATCTTTATTGTATTTTTGATTCCCTACTGTTTGGGACTAGATCTTTGAAGGAATTGCCAATTTCTTGAAAGATTTTATCAAGTTAGTGTTGATGGGGAATTTATCTTTTATTATGCAATGTGTATTTGGGATTGTTTAGTTACGTATAAGGAACAAATTGTGGGATCACCCTCTCGGGTTTTGTAGAGCTTGAAGTGTAGAAGAATAAGTATTATTTCTTACTCTTGTTAAGTTGGCCAATCATTTCTTATGATTTTATTATTGAACTTGGTAAATTCATAGAAGTTGTGAGGAATCAGCTTGGGTTTTAAAAAACACCAACAAGGTCTTTGCATGTATAACGTAGGCAAGGCCATCAATTGATGAGCCCTCGAGGCCCTAGGTCAGTACTTTAGGGTTTGTTGAGTCTATCTAGGTTCTTTTTCTTCAAGAAATCAAATATATGAATGAAATCAAGAATCTATAGATCAACTATCCAACAAGTCTTCAATCCAAAATAGTCAATTATCTTACATTGGTCTTATCATTTTGTCCTATTTAGGATGCTTCCTTCCTAAATTGGGACACTGTTCATTGGTCAATCTTATCATTTTCCTTAAATAGGATATGTATTTCCTAAAATAGGCATAATCAATATTGGTCAATCAATCTTGTCAATGGGTCAAACCTATCAATCAGTTAATTTCATCAATTAATCGACTGGTCTTGTCATATTGGTCAATCAGTCAATCAATCAACCTTGGTCATTCAATAAATCAATCTATTGGGTCAAAAAATAGTCGATCAATTGGTCAACCTTATCAATCACTCAACATTGGTCAATGAAACCCATCAATTAATTAGTTCATCAATCTCATCAAATGAACTCTTGCAACTGATTTAAATGGTTGTTGAATTTGTTGATCTAGTTGGTCTTATCTTTTTTATTAGTCTTTGGTCATATTACTAGCTACCTCGAGGATGTCCCACAAAGGATTTATAGGGGTGATGATGGATCATGATCTCATTTTTTTATTGTTGTCAGTGGTTTGTCTTGACAAAAAGACTAGGGAAATTAGGTCCTTAGTATGTGTCATAGCATTCCTTGTCTTTTGGAATTCTCTTTTGACTGTTTATCTTTTGCAAGTGGTAACATTACACACCTTGGTCTATTTCATACCATGGTGTTTGTTCTCCATTTGCTATAATTTTGACACCCAATGATGATAAACATGCAAGTTGATATTTGTTAAGCAAGAATGTCCATCCCTTTTCATCTGACTAACTCCACACTAATATTTGTCTTCTCTGTACTAACATCCACCTTCTTTTCACTCTCACCTTTCCTTTCTACAATCATCCTGATGGTTCACAAGCTAAATTCTTCTCATGTCAATGCATCAAAGTGGATTTTTGAAATAACTTCTCAATTTTTTTGAAAATTTGAAAAAGAATATCGAGGGGCATAGGTCTATCCCACCTTCATCAAGGCACGCTGGGGCATGATTTGAAAAATATTTTCTTAATTATTCTTTGACACAAAGCTCAAGTCACATTATGTCAAAGAGGGGAAAAATATAGAAAATAAAAATTGTCTTGGTCTTCTTCCTTGCATAATTAAATAATTTTAATTATTTAATTATTGTCTTTGATCACATTTCTCTATTAATTAAACAATTTTGATTATTTAATTATTGTCTTTGATCACATTTCTCTATTAATTAAACAATTTTAATTAATTAATTAATTCATTTCTTGATCTTCATTTTACTTTGATCAATTAAATAAATTAAGTATTTATTTAATTGTGTCGCTAATACTATTTCCTTCTATAATAAAATAAAGTATAATTTATTTAATTATTTTCTCTTCATTATTCGTCTATAGTTAAATAATTATTCTTAATTATTTATCTATTCATTAATCATTTTTGTCCTTCTATGATTAAATAATTATTAAAATTATTTAACTCCCTCTCTCCACTTTCCCTCTATTGAATAATTAATCTAACTTAATTATTTAATTCCCTTTTTCCATTTTCTTCTATATTTAATTTAAATGGTTGCATAATCATTTAAATTAAATATTAAGTTTCCCTTCCTCCATAAATAAATAATCTAAAATGATTATTTATTCCTCCATTGTCTTTTACCAAATTTAAAATCTGGTCAAAGATGCTCTTCTCATGAATTAAATAATTTTATTATTTAATTCCTCCACTTTCCCTTCACTTTCTCATTTCAAATCTTGACCGTTGATTCTCTCTGGTCTTCTTTCAATCTTGACTTTCTATCCTTAGTTTCCCCTAGCTCACTACTATTTGGTGCATGAATCCTCCACTATTGATCTTGGCATCTTTATAGAAGATTGATCTTGTTCATCCATTCAAAATCTTTTCTATAAAAGGTCTTCTCTTCTATTTTGTCCTTACAACCACATATCTCCAACATTCTTGCTACTTTTTCATTGCCACTTGTAGGTATTCGAACACTTCGAACTGAGGGAAATTTTACAAAAGCATATTTGAGGAGATGCAAGAGAGGTGAATCAAGTTTAGCATGGAGTTTGGTATAGCTTTGATAGTTGTTTGATATCCTTTGCTTATTTGTTCTTTCTAGCTTGGATTTTGGTTTTTAGCTTAGATTTAATAGAGTGGTTGCTATTATCTTTGTTATTTGGATTCTAACCCCTATCTTATAGAACACACTATAGTGCTGAGAGGGCAGTGAATAAACATATATCAAAACTTAACCATTCCCATTTGCAGATTAGACATCACATCACATAAATTGAAAGAAGAGTAGAAAATAAAATATGCACTACACAAGGACACTAATATTTTTACGTGGAAAACTCAATGAGGGAAAAAACATGGTGAGATTTTACTCATAATATATGAAGCTCACTACTGACAAAGATTATAATGTTGTTTAAGGTTCACTGCCTATGGACTTGTAGAGTAAGGTGTACAACGTTAGGGAAAGATACAAGGACCTAATGCAACACACAATCTTAGAGTAGGATACATGAAAATTATAATGAGAACTATCAATATGAACTGCTATAAAGAAGCATCCAATATATGTTGATGTTGTAGTCCCTTTTTCACATAATTAATCCTTCACATTGACTTCACACACTTCATCTTCAACATATTGATCAATCTCAATTCATCATACATTGATACCATCAAAAATGATTTTTATATTCTATAAATACCTTCTACAAAAACACAAAACTCCAATTAGGTGAGCTTCAAGATGAATGTTTAGATGAAACATATGTTACCACATTGGTTGGCTCCAAACATATACAATATGAAAATAAAAATAGTTGTAGATCAACACATGGCATATCAAGGCCCAAATGTATCACAACACATCCTGCAAAAGAAAAATGACTAATCAAGATAAACCAAAGATGAAGCAACCAAGCCTGTTGACCCAAATAATGACAACACCACCAAAACTAGTAATTGTTCAACTTTACAGCACCGGGGAGGAGCCAAAAGATTCATGAAGATCAAGATGTAAAAATTTAGTTCATGCATAATATCTTCTCAACTTTTTCCTAAAGTTTCTAATCATCATATGCCAGTGCAACTGAAGAAACCCATTGAATATACAAGAACAAAGCATTCCAAATAAATTATAGAAAATTGTCATTTAAAAACTGATCCCACAGACCACCAAACCACCATAAAATGAAAAGTATTGTGTATTTATCATTATTGATCATGTCTTCAAAATTGCAAGTCCATCAATTCTCTCCCAAAGGAATGGAGAGAATTCCAACACACCTTCATCAACACTTCAATCTACTAGAGCACAAATTAAAACTCTATCACTTATAAATTTTATTGTGAAAGGTGTAATGACTTGAATTATTTGACATAAAACCTTCACATCTTGATCATCTTATCTTCTGAACCGCAAGACAAAATCTTTCATTGCAAAGGGATGCTAACCAAAATACCATGACTTTTCCTCAGAGTATATATTGTAAATACCTTAGTAGAATTTTTGAAACTTATCACAATGTTCGATACGCCAAACAAGAATGATATCAAGGTAGGTATGCAAGAAAAATATTGGAACATGTGTACCAAACTCTGCATCACACATAGACAATAGACAAATCATCATTCATTCATCATACTACACTATTGACTTACATTTTGCACACCAACTATCTCCAGATTATGTACAACCTTCAACACATACATTTGGCATCAATGAAAACTAGTCTTGGGATGACATCAATGACAACACATATTTCCAATAATAGAGTGAGAAAGTGAGAGCTTGAAAGTGAGAATGCAAGAATAAGAATGAGAGAGTGAAAGAATGGAAGAAATGCATGCAAACAACCATTTTCGGGTGCATCTATGACCATAGAGGCATTACACTTTGTGGATAGGTGGAAGGTATAACATCCCAATTGTAGACGCATAAAAATGTCCTCATAATCATTTTTATCCATTATCTCCATATTTATAAAACTATTCAAATATTATAAGCATTTATAGGAATTTAATCATAATCATTTATCATTTAGGCATTGATCACTAAAATATCATTTGCATTCACATTAATCATCATCCATTTATATAGTTCATAAAATAATTTAAACATTTATCCATTTCATTTAGATGATCCATTTACATATTTCACTAATCATCTATGTTCATCTATCACTTAAATTCGCTGCATAATCATATCTCCATAAATTCATTTAAATATTGCATATTTCATTTAAATATATTTGCATTAATCATTAAAATCCATTCACATATTTCATTAAATAATTTAAAATTCATAAATCATTTCCATGAAATTAGTTCAAAAATGCACTTTAAACTCATAAATCATTTCATGAAATTAGTTCAAAATTTCACATTTTGAGCTTCCAAACAAGAATCATGGCATGAATCACTCCACTCATTTCTCATTTCTCATTTTTTACATTACACATTCATCTATATAAACCCCCTCTTCTCACCAAAAAAAGAGGACTTTCCAATCATTCAAATCCATTCATCATAGCCTCTTGTAGCATTTGTGCTTGTGCAAAATCTGAGAGCACCAAAATGCTTGAAAACAAGATCTTGATGATAGGATGGCAATGGAGTTTGATTTGTTTTGAATGCTCATGTTGTTTTAGTTTGCATAGTTAGTTGCATTTCAAATGTGTTTTCATTTAGAGATGTTTCATTGATGTTATGTTGAGAGGTTGATTTGGATTTATAATTCAAATTATCCAGCTTTCAATTTTTCAGCATAAACAAAATGGTAAACCCAATGTGAAGGCCCAATGGTTTTCTAATTGTAGTGTTTTGCAGATTTAAATAATCCATTGGCTCTTAATTTAAAATTGGATTTGATTCAGTAGCCACTTTCTCCTCATCTTGGATTGTGTGAGAACTATGGAAGATATTTTCTATTATCTCATATGAAATACTTTCACAAATTTTTATTTGGGTGCACAGGAAAATGTTTGATAATTAATCTCAAATGTAATTTTCTATAATGAAGAATAATGCTAAATTTTTTTAAATTTTGAGAAAAATACTTATTGCACTATTCATTTTTACCATTATACATGAAGAGACAACTGCAAAATCTGTTTTCATGGCATGATTTGAAGTCACAAATAGCTAGGATGAATCTAACAGAGGTTTTGATGATCTTTTTGTGCTCATAAAATCAGCTTCTTTTTTTTCTCTTTGATTGTGAACTTTATGTGATACAAAGGCAACAAAGGCACTTTCAGCAAAGGAGTTTTAAGTCTTCAGCAAAGGCATTTGATGTCTTCAGCATTTACCATCTCAACAAATGCATTTGATGTCTTCAACATTTACCATCTCAACAAATGTGTTTGATGTCTTCAACATTCACCATCTCAACAAATGCATTTTGTGCATGTCTACAATTGTGACATAATATTTGCCTCTGAATTTTTTAGTTTTTTGCCCCCTCTTTGTTTGCTAATTGTTTGTCATTTTAATTTTTTAGCAGTCAATCTAGCTTATGTCAGTTTTGATTGAATTAGTTTTTAATTTAGTTTTAATTTGGCTTTAGTTTAGTTTTAGATTTAACATAATTTAAACTAATTTTAGATTTAATTTAGTTTGCATTTAATTTTAATTTTTAATTTAGACTTAATTTAATTTTAATCTATATTTAGCTCTTAATTTGGATCTAACTGTTAATTTAGATTTAGCTCTTAATTTGGATCTAACTATTAGTTTAGATTTAAATTTAAATTTAGATTTTAACTTTTGATTTTAATTTAGTATTTTTTTAGCCTTTTAGATTTAACTTTAACTTTTAATTTAGCTTTTAGTTTTTAATTTAGATCTAATTTCTAATTTAGATTTAACTTTTTTATTTATATTTGATTTTTAATTTAAACTAAATTTAGAATGTAGATTTAATTTAATCATTTAGATTTAATTTAATTTAGGATTAATATAGTTTAGAATAATTCTAATTTAGATTTAACTTAATTTAGATTAATTTTTAATTTAGCTTAGCTTTTAATTTAAATTAGTTTATTTATTTAGATTAGTTTCTAATTAATTTCTAATTTTAGATTAATTTTTAATTTAAATTAACTTTATTTTAGAGTATTTTTTAATTTTAGATTAATTTTTAATCTAGATTAGTTTCTAATTTTAGCTTAGTTTTTAATTTAGATTAACTTTTAATTTAGATTATTTTTTAATGTCTTTTTCTTCATATTTTAATTGTTGATTTGTGGGCTAATTTTGGATTTTTCTTGCAGGTTCGTTTGACAGAGATTTGAAATCAAAACATACATTTGTCGAAGAAAGGAGGCATGAAACTACTAATGAGATTGTGATGCAAGACATTCGTCGAAGACATGATTTTGAAACCAATTGTCTTTTAGATTAGAAAACACTTCAATTGGTGCATTAAAAATGAACAATTGTCTTCTCTCACATAGGCTTAACTAGGGGTTCAACAAACACTATTTGTTGTGCTTGAAGGTGGTAGGTGATTATGCTCCCACCTTGTGCAAACTAGGTGATTAGAAAACTAGACCCATATATTTTATATGTCACCCCGATTCAATAATCGAAGTATCCTCTCCCCTTGCGCACTTGTGTGATCCTAGGTGCAAGAGAAATGATTATTGACTCTAGGACTTGGGCCTTCCTTGGTGGAAAAAAGTACTCACCCCAAGGTGACTCAGATTAGCAATGGAGCTTTTTGGCCAAGCTACCCCCGACCGGTATATAAATGTGAATCCTAAGGGAAAACCTAGGATTACCAGTGCGGATGTGTCATACGGACCAAGTAGTACTCCCCAAAACCCTATTGAGCATAACCTCTTCAGGATGGAGTGCCTCCTAAATGGAGCTTAATCTTGTGCCCCATGTATGGCCACTCGAATGGGGGTCCCAAAACTAAAAACCTTTGTGTAGTTTCCAAAATCCCATCTATTTGCTACTGCAACAGTCATTGTGAAGGCATCCACATTCTCACAGTTCTTAGTAGAGGTGATCAACTCGCCATGGGAGATTTATGGGGGTTGGAAGCTTGGTTGAACTTCGAAGTGAGTGCACTGTAAGGGGGAGCCTATGTGGCCAAGCTTCTGGATTCGTCCGCTAAGAATAAGTGCGGTTGGGGAAACCCATGTGGAATCTAGAAAATATGGTCCTTGCCAACCTTAGGATTTGTGCTTGTATTGTTAAAATCAAACACTTTTTCTACTATGTCTTGCGTGTGTGTTAAAAAATAGACCTCAAACAAAAAATAGACCTAGTAATTCAAAATACCTCAAAACATTCCCAAAACCATCAACCAAACATGTCTAACTGCTATCTTCCATATTCACCCCCAACCTATGAATGAAACCAAAGGATTGAATATCTTGACCATCGTTTGAAAGAGCTTGAAAAAAAATTAGAATCCCAACATTTGAATGAAATGATGCAATCATCTCATAAGCCTTTATCCTCACCCAAAAATACATCATCCAAGGACAATGCCCATAACTTTCTACAAAGGCTAAATGAGAAACCCAAATCTAAGTCCCCAAACACAAATAATATTATGCAATCCTACCATTTCATGCATCTATCTTCATCCCCCTCAAATCAAAATAAACCTCATGATTATTTCACCCAAATTAATGAATCTATCCAACCATCCTCTCCCATCATACCATCTACATCCAATGAGTCATACCAATCTCTTAATCCAAAGCATGCGAACGTAGACTCCCCTATACATCAAGATCAAAGTATTCTTTCCACTCCATCCAATGATACCAAAAATATCCAACACATTCCAATATTTGACCAAGATCACATCTCTTAAGAATCTCATGAAGATCCCTCATCTCTTTTTGTTTCATCCAAGATGATCCCCTTCCATCTCAAGAGAAAAGAATCCTTCCAAGTCCTCATTCCACCCCATCTAATGAATCCATACCATCTAATATTTCCAATGCACCCCAAGAGCATAATATTTATTCCATCATGTCCAATTATGTCCTACCATTTGATGATCAATATACACTTTCCACAAAATCTCAAGATTCCCTTTGTCATCAAGATCAAGATATACCTTCATCCAAGGATACCCTTTGCCATGATGATGTTCATCCTTCTCATGATCAAGATATTCCTTTCATACCACTTCATGATTATTCCATACCTAATGAAGATCAAGCTACTCCATCTCCTATACCTCATGATTCTTTTCCAAGTCAAGATCAAATTACCCTAT
This sequence comes from Sequoiadendron giganteum, assembly GCA_007115665.2. Lineage (NCBI taxonomy): Eukaryota > Viridiplantae > Streptophyta > Pinopsida > Cupressales > Cupressaceae > Sequoiadendron > Sequoiadendron giganteum. Next base: position 520,027,358 of record CM021102.1, read on the forward strand.
CATCCCCATGTCAAGATCCTATCACCCATCCTAATTCCCCTCATGATCACAATCCTCCAAAAGAGTCTATCACCCCTATTCAACCTATCCATGAGTCCCTTACCTATCAAATGGGTTCCCTCACTTTTATCCAAGGCGGTTTACTCCAAGATCTTGTTATTCCTTCCATATCACATCCACCTCACAATGGACTCACATCTTGTTTCATAAATAATACATATTCCATTGGCAAACAAATTTATCAAAGTATGAACTACAAAGGCAAAGGGTTAGGCCTTCATGAACAAGGTATCCTATGACCTCTTTATATCCAATAAAATCCATATTATCATGGCCTTGGTTATACACCTCACACTCAAGACATTGGTACCCATCGTAAGTCCAGATTCCATCAAAATAAACCCAAGTATCCTAGTCCATCAAACCTTCCATCTATCCTAGGTCCTTATTCTATTCCATCAAACCTTCCAACTATCCTAGGTTCTTATCCTATTCCATCAAACCTTCCATCCATCCTTGGCCCTTATCATCCAAAACCTTTCATGCCATGATGATGTTCATCCTTCTCATGATTAAGATATGCCTTTCATACCACTTCATGATTATTCCATACCTAATGAAGCTCAAGCTACTCCATCTCCTATACCTCATGATTCTTTTCCAAGTCAAGATCAAAGTACCCCATCATCCCCATGTCAATATCCTATCACCCATCCTAATTCCCCTCATGATCACAATCCTCCACAAGAGTCTATCACCCCTATTCAAGCTATCCTTGAGCCCCTTACATATCAAATGGGTTCCCCAACTTTTATCCAAGGTGGTTTACTCCAAGATCTTGTTATTCCTTCTATATCACATCCACCTCACAATGGACTCACATCTTGTTTCATAAATAATGCATATCCCGTTGGCAAACAAATGTGTCAAAGTATGAACTACAAAGGCAAAGGGTTATGCCTTCATGAAAAATGTATCCTATAACCTCTTTATATCCAATAAAATCCATATTATCATGGCCTTGGTTATACACCTCACACTCAAGACATTGGTACCCATAGTAAGTCCAAATTTCAGCAAAATAAACCCAAGTATCCTAGTCCATCAAACCTTCCATCTATCCTAGGTCCTTAGTATAGTCCATCAAACCTTCCATCTATCCTAGGTTCTTATCCTATTCCATCAAACCTTCCATCCATCCTTGGCCCTTATCATCGAAACCCTAGTTCATCAACCCTTCCATCCATATTAGGGCCCTACATCCCTCCATCTCCTATTCATCAAGAACAACAAAGGCACACACCCTTGATGCCCTCTCAAAATTCTACCTACATTAACCCATCCATAATATCTCCATATCATTCATCTCCATCCACCCATATCATTTCTCTTGGAGGAAATTTGGGTGCCAAATGTCAAAAGCTTCCATATCAAAATCCACATATATCAAAGGATCAACATGTCTCCTCAAAGAGACATGCAAAAATAAAAGAAAATCTGATCCAAAGTCAAAAGAAAAATCTAAAAGGCCACAAAGGCCCATCAAGTCAAAAGAAAACTCCAAAAGGCCACAAAGGACCATAAAGTCAAAAGAAAAAAAATCAAAGGCCACAAAGGCCCCTAAATCAAAAAGAAAAAATTCAAAAGCCACAAAGGCCCATAAATCAAAAATAAATCTCAAAGGCCACAAAGGCCCAAAAAGAAAAAATCAAAGTCGAAATCTATGTGGATTTGTAAAAGTCTCATAGAAGAAATGAAATCTAAATTGGCATCCAAATTTGCTAATCCAAAAGCTTCCTCCAATCTTCCATCTAAAAATCTATCATCTTCCAAATCCATTTTTCCTCCATCACTCCACCACCTTTCAAGGTGTGTGCCAATTTTGATCTTGTCATCCTTTCCATCTATCCATCAATAAGCCTTCCAACCTCCTATCCATTATCCAACATCCATCCCTCATCATCCTTCTTTAATCAAAACCTTTGCATAAGTCCTTAGCTTATTCCATCATACCATCAATCTACCAATGTCTATGAGTCTAATCCTCATTGCCATGGTTTTATTAGAGAATAGATTTGAGGGATATTAGTCATGGAACTTGATGCTTGAGTCCTCAATCCATATTCCTATCATGCATATACTACTTTCACCCATATCATATCTTCCATATTCCTCTTGCACTCTCCACTTGGGGGAAATTTTCATCCATCTTGTCATTCATATCCATTATCCTTTTTACGTTCATACTTTATCTTTCCACCTTTGATCTTGACAAGGTTAAGGATCTTCTTGAACATCATACATCTTATCCTATACACTTTATCCATATTCAACCATCTTATCTAAATACATCCTTTCATCCCTTCCTTGGTCTTGATGAGGAATAGGGGAAAAGTATTTAGGATTTTTTTTTACATGACTTATCCATTTGATCTTGATCATCCTATTCATTATCCTTATCCTTTCATTCTTCCATTCCATACCTCCTAGCTTATCAAAATCCATGTCCCATTTCCTTTCTTTGTTCTTGATGAGATTAGGGGCAAAATTACAAATGCATGCTTTGGATTTCCTTTCATATCCTTACACATTACCAATCTATCATAGTTCACATCCTTATCATTTATCCATGATTAAATTACCTCCAACACTGGGAATCATGTCCCTTTGCAACCTTGAATCTTATCATGCAAATCATATTTGAGCCTAGTTGTAAAACATTATCCAATCCTCATATCTTTTGTCAATCAATCATCAACAATCATCAAAAATCTTCAACCTTATCATACTTAGAGGAATCAGTGATCCTAAGTACTTATCATCATCATGCCTTATGGAATCAATCATTCTTGGCATCTTAATCAATCAACCATTACCATCTTTCGACAAGAGACATGTTGCTTGTGTGACATGTTTTGTAGTGAATCTTTCATTTTGATATATCATTTATCCATGGTTGCATTACCTCTACTGTGGAAGATATTATTCCTTCAAACAATCATATCATCTCATTCCATCTTACATGTCTTGAAAAAATCCATAAAAATCATAAAATGTCCTAAAAAATCATAAAAATCATAAAATGTCCTGAAAATTCATAAAAATCATTACATGTCCTGAAAAAATAATAAAAATCATAAAATGTTCTGAAAAAATCATAAAAATAATAAAATGTTCTGAAAAAATCCATAAAAATCAAATATTCATAAAATCCAAAAAAATCCAAATATTTCAAAAATAAATAAAAAATGTATATCCTGAAAATCCAAAAAAATCAAATAACCTTAAAAATCTCTAAATAGTGACACTTTTAGATCGCCACACAACTTTGAACTTCAAACTGCTTCATGATTAACAATGAAACAAATATTGCAACATACCTATCAATCCATCTTTCAAATCCAATCGAACACATAAACCATTCCAAAAATCCATTCTACATTGAGGCATGATGCATGTTTGTTTGTTGATATTTTCTTATTTTATGATTTTTATCTTTGGTGGCATGTCTTTTAGCCTCTCCAAGATGTCTTGAACTAGAGAGGCAAGGATGGGGCATGTTCACTTGTTTGTTGTTTGTGGATTGTTTCTTATTCACAGGATGACTCATCTTAAGACATGGTTATCTAAAATCATCAAGGACATATGAGTCTAGTGTGGATGAGAACATTCCTTGTTTGATAGTGTCTTCTATGGAATAGGTACTCAGGTCATCTAAGGTCCTTATACCTAGATGCTTATACTTTCATGCTAAATAAAAACACAAACATTATTCAGGTCATCTAGATGTTCATGTTATCTAGAAACTTATACTAATTTGTGACATAATAAGCTCGATGGTGATAAAAGAACTTAAAAGGCACAAGAGGCTTCATAGCCTTCATATTCTTCCATCTTTCATTTCTTCTATCTACCATTTCTCTCATTTCATTTTCTTCATCTTTCTTGTCGTAGAGAGATCAATCAATTGCTTTATCTAACTGATATATGTCTCTTCAATTAGATCAATCACCTTGCTTCTCAAAATCTCATGTCCCCTTCATCAATAAATCAATCATTGCATTAAATTTTCTTGTGCAAGCACCAATCTCAATCAACTTAATCAACTCATCAACTTGGCTATACTGATCATTTCCATCAATTGTTCAATTACGCCCATCAACTGTGCATTTCCATCAAATGTACATCACCACTTTATCACTTGCGCAACATCAAATATCTAATCTTTTTCTCGACATCTGTCGAGAGATTAATCTTCATACACTCTGTTTGATCAATCTCTCGAGGGGGCATATCATTCTTACCATAATCCTTACCAAGATATCTCTGGGGCATGTATCAATTGATCAATCTTTTTCTTTGAAACAATGTGACAAGCTGCATTGTATCAAAGAGGGGAAAAATGTAGACACATAAAAATGTCCTCATAATCATTTTTATCCATCATCACCATATTTATTAAACTATTTAAATATTATAAGAATTTATAGGCATTTAATCATAATCATTTATCATTTAGGCATTGATCACTAAAATATCATTTGCATTCACATTAATCATCATCCATTTATATAGTTCACAAAATCATTTAAACATTTACCCATTTCATTTAGATGATCCATTTACATATTTCACTAATACTTATCATTTCATTAATCATCTATGTTCATCTATCACTTAAATTCACTGCATAAGCATATCTCCATAAATTCATTTAAATATTGCATATTTCATTTAAATATATTTGCATTAAACATTAAAATCCATTCACATATTTCATTAAATAATTTAAAATTCATAAATAATTTCCATGAAATTAGTTCAAAAATGCACTTTAAACTCATAAATCATTTCATGAAATTAGCTCAAAATTGCACATTTTGGGCTTCCAAACAAGAATCATGGAATGAATCACTCCACTCATTTCTCATTTTTCACATTACACATTCATCTATATAAACCCCCTCTTCTCACCAAAAAAAAGGTACTTTTCAATCATTCAAATCCATTCATCATAGCCTCTTGTAGCATTTGTGCTTGTGCAAAATCTGAGAGCACCAAAATGCTTGAAAACAAGATCTTGATGATAGGATGACAATGGAGTTTGATTTGTTTTGAATGCTCATGTTGTTTTAGTTTGCATAGTTAGTTGCATTTCACATGTGTTTTCATTTAGAGATGCTTCATTGATGTTATGTTGAGAGGTTGATTTGGATTCATAATTCAAATTATTCAGCTTTCAATTTTTTAGCATAAACACCAACGACCATAGAATCCCCAACAAAAATCACTTAACTATCAAAAACAAAGGGCTTAAGGACAAATTAAAGGTAAGGAAAAGGGGAATTTTCATTATCATTTTTGTTAGGCTAAAGTGAGGGTTATGTAGTGTGAGATTTCTCAAGGTGCAATTTTATGACACTACAATTTCATAAAAAACATATATAAAAAACCCTAATAGGAAAATGGATAGAATTCTCTAGGATTATAAATCTATAGATCACAATCAGAGATTAACAAGAAAGTAGTAAAAATTAAACAAAGAGTAGAAAATAAGAATGATTCTAATAAACCCTAATTTATGCAAAATAGTAACCACTCTATTATTCAAATGCATTATTTTCTGAGTCATTTGAATTGAGAGTCAAATCAAATATGCTAAAAACCTTGAATAAATATGCTAGAAACCTAAAATTTCAATGTTGTTTATAGAATTAGATGACTCAAATGATGAATTGATTGCATTGAATGGTCAATCAGATGCACTAAATCCTTGATCAAATGCATTGTTTCAACCTATAATTTCTTAAAACATAGGAATTTCTCAAAAAATAATTAAATATTAGGGACATGGTGTCCCATCGGGTATGCCAGAATGTATGAACTAAAAATTGAATTATAAAAATGAACATCAACAATAATGAAATAAAATCACAATCAATCAAATTCACATCTATGAAGCATAAGGAAATTGCATAAAAATAAGGAAAATGTATAATAATAGCCTTATACAATGACCTTTCTTAGCTCCATTGCTCTCCAATCAAACCTCGAAGAAGGGTGTTATGATTTCTCTCAAATTTTAACACAAAGAACTTAGATAATGATAGCAAGAGTATGCAAATTTCTTGAGATATTTTTGGTTAGGAATGAGATGGATGAAGGTTGATTTATAAATTGTGTGATATCGATCAACAATTGAGATTTGATAGAGGACTAACCATATCAATGGATGAAAATGCTTGAGAGTAACTGATTGAGAGAGATGGAGAGTCAATTGGTTGCATGATTTGAGTGAGTTGAGTGTATGAGGAAATGAAGTGAATTGATTTATTAGAGAAGTGAAAGTGATTGTAAGTCAAACATAATAGATTGGAGAGAAGATTGATTTGATTGAAGAGTGGACTAAAAGTGAGCATGAGATAACTAGTGAGGTTAAAAATACATAGGGAATTAATGGAAGAATTAAACTAATAAACTATTTAATTCATGTGTACATGGGGAAATAAATAAAATAATAGTTTTTATTTATTTCGAGAAGAAGATAAATACAAAAGAATAATTAGTTTAATTATTGAGAACTTTAGAAAAGATTAATTGAAAATGGATTTAACTAAATAATTATAAATTATTTAACTAATATGCAAGTGAAAAATAATTAAATAATTAAAAATTATTTAATTAAAGTGGAAATGGAGGGAATATTTGAATTTTAAATAATTAAATAATTAAAATTATTTAATTATCAAGGACAAAAGAGAAATGATGTTAATTTAATTAAATAATTCCATTATTTAATTAAAATTGGAATAATAATTGATAAGACATGATGGCGGAATATGTTAGTCAATTTTCTCATCTATACATAGAAATATCCAAAATCCTTCCAGGGACAAAAAAAATTAATATTTTTTAACAAATCAAGTTATGATTGAATCAAGGATATAAAGTAAACTAAGGTAGATATATCAATGTTTTATGTTATACAACTTAGTGGCCACCATAATTTTCTAGTTAATTTTTTTCTTCTCTAGCCTTTAATGAAGAAATAAAGGTTACTAATTGTAATACATCCGTACATAAATAAAATTTAGAAAACCCTCATTTCTTTGTTTTCTAAAACTCTAAAGTCATTAAATCTCTTTATAGATGAATTAGGTTCATCAAGAAATTTCATGCCTTATGCAATGTTCCAAAGACTTGGAATTCCCCTAGTGAAGACCAACAAAAGAGTAGTCCAACTTGATCAGACTTAGGTTAATATTATTGGAGAAATTAAAAACATCCTAATCCAACTAGCTTTTGATCCTTGAGTCCAAGATACCATAGAAATTCAAATTATGGACATTCTAAATATAAATGGGATACTTTTAAGTAGATATTGGTCAAAGAGTTTTAATGTATATATGCCAACTAAATTTTCTCATATGTGGTTGTTGTGAAGAGGTGTTTATAACTAGATATAGATAGAAAGTAACCTAGATTGAAACATGTTATTGAATACAATAAACATACTCAAATCACATGTGTAGAACAAGAACTGTAGATTTTATAATTTATAAGTAAAGTGAGCATAATAAATATGCCACCATACATAAAAAAGAGTTGAATATCAATTCTTGTAGACCCTCAAATTTGATGGCTATAAGTCTAATGAGTTGTTTAGATATAGAGTATAATTAATCAATCTATATGGGATTTCATTCTTAGCAACATATCAACTACGGTCTACATGTTCACATAATATGGCATAATATGATGTGTTGATTCATGTACTATGGCTTGCTATCAAGAAAAAAGTAAAGAAATTATAGATTTCTGGTGATTCAAAGATTATCATCAAACATATCTAAAACTTTTAAAAATATGATGAAAATAATTTATCTCATTACCACGATAGGGTGTAGAGCTTAATTAAATATTTTAACTCTTTTAATATCAAGGCTATACTAAGAAGAAACGATGGTACCACAAATGCCTTGGTAGTAGTTGTAGAACATTAGATATTGTAATTCACTCAAAACTAAAAAAGTTTATCATTGAATTAGTATATATGCATTCAATCCTACATGGTGTAAGGAAATTTTAGGTATTTTATGACAAAATTCACATTTTATAATTTATTGATAATTCAAACAACCTCAAATGTTAGACAATTGATGAAGAAGACTAGGATGATTTTGAATGTGAAGAAGGGGTTTCAAACTTAAAAATCAATACCATCCCAAAAGAAATGGTAGCATTGGAAAAATGATTTAATATTGGTAGCCAAGAATACAAATCAAATTTAAAGAAATTAAAATATTCCTTGGTTGAACCTCATTATCTATATGATGGAGTAAAGAGAAAATAAGTTCTCATAACAAATAATGTACATAAGAAGAGAAAAAAAAATCTATGAATTCTCACCAATTACTCAAATTTCATAGCTATAGAATATATAGATTCAAATGCTTACGAAACCATTATAATTACCCATAAAATTCCTCTAAAGCCAAGTTCCAAACCATCTAGAAAAATATAGAGCCTTGTGGTGGAACCTTCCTTTGCTTCATGTTCCACTGGTCTGAAAATGCATTTTCTGGGGTGTTCTCTTGGTCTATTGAGGGTTAGGGTTTAAGGTTTTATGTGGGGAGTTGTTTTACTTAGAATATTTTTCTCCTATGTCTAAACCCTTGGTCTTTTGGTCTAATCCTTTGTTGACCTATTGTGGTCCATTTCTAGTCAAGTTATAACAACTTATGTCCTTGATTCCATGAAGTGGTCGGCCCCTTGTGGTTAGAGGTCCCTATTGCTCATCGCTAGATCTTTCCCATGTGCCTTGTTCTGAAATTCCTTTATTTTATAAGGTTGATTGTTTAGCCTTGTTTGGCCTTTACATCCTTTGCATAAATGTTCTTAAGTATTTTAAGGCCTTGTCTTACATTGTCTTAGGTAGTCCCCCTTTTAAAACAACATCTGGGCATGTGCATAATTGATCCACTTAAGTCCCCCTTCATCACCTTGCATATTGCTCATCGCGGATTGTCTTTAGACCGATGGCCCCAAATTAGCGATGTTCGATGAACTTATCCCCTTTGTATCACACATTATAGATGAAGTTTGATCATTGAGTTTCAAAGTATCGATGAGCGATATGAGTGATTTCCTTTGTATTGTTGGTTGTTTCATTATCACTTTTTGCTCGTGAGTTCTCAGTTATAAATTAGCAATTCACAATAAATTTCTTTGTTCCAATGTAGCTTCACATATGTGAAATATTACTAAGGATGATGCTTTCTCAGCCCTTGATCTTGTCATATAGAAATGTGGTATGATCCTATCTTATTGCTAAGAGTTATCCATCGCTAATGTGTTTTGATTATTACAGAATGAAATTAAATCAATTTGATTTTGGATTTGATTGTGTGCTAGTTTTTTATCAACGTTTCAAATCACACTCAATGATCCATCATCAGGATAGATGTATCATCAAAGATACATCTTTCTCAACTCTCTATCCTGATGATGGATCATTGAGTGTGATCTGAAACATTGATGAAAAACTAGAACACAATCAAATCTAGAAGCAAGTAGATTTAATTTCATATGGATTGTGGAAATTTAATGATATTACAGAATGAATCAACGATGAGCAATAGAACTATTGTGCCTTGCACCCATCACACCACCTAAGGCCAATGTGGTTTCAAATGAAGTTTTAGAACATTTATCTGTGATGAGTGATGGAATATTCCCCTCATCGTCGAGCCCTAGTGCATTGCAGATTCATTAGAAGGAGCATGAACCAAAGTAGCAATTTATGATGGCTATCAAACAAGTGGTCACTAAGGTAAATAAAAGGCAATGTGGTAGCATAAAATGAGCATCACTAAAAAAAAAGGGCACAGGGATGAATGAGATCCATAGATAAAATTTTGAACCTAGAGGATCAACGACTGGGATTCAATCTTGAGTAGCTGATTATCAGCTCACTCGCATGAGATCTCTTTTGAACATTAATGGTAGACACGCTCAAATAAATTTATATAATGACAAATTCCAACTATTTTCTTTCATAATTGCAATCATTGAGAGTTTTAGAATTGGTCTAGAGCTAGAGAAGTGGGTGTGTGGAGTTAGGAGAGCTATTGTAGAGGTATTGAAGATATTTTTCTGAGTAAGCAGGTATCCACTTTCTTTTTCATCAATTGTGCATAGGTTGGATGGTTTAGTGAATTTTCAAGAAGTCTGTAAGCTTTGAATGCTTGGGGTTGGTGAGGGTTTTGTTGTTTGCAAATCCCATTTGGGTTGGTGAGAATTGTGTGTAGTTTGGGCCAATTAAAGACAATTTTCACATAAACCAAAAGAGAAATCTATACAATTAAGTATACAAAATCCACATGCAAGAGAATAGACAACATACCCATGAAAATATGACACAAGATATACCTTGGGAAAACCCTCAAGAGGGAAAAAACCTAGCCTCCAAAAGCATACATCTCTCATGTATTATTGAATAATAAATATTACAATACATCTTCTGAGTCTCCATGAACACCATTGAAGCAACAAGCCCTCTCCAATAAATCAATGTGAACAAGCATGCAACCACACTTCCAGTGCCATGTTTCAAACCCTCACAAATGCTAACTAGAGATAACATGCAAAATTGCATCTCACAATAACTACCTTTGTGGTTTCTTTTATAGATGCAAGCTCCCACAAAACCACTAAGTGGTATTACACAAAACCATGTGACTAAAACCATGAGATTACAAAACCATGTCCCCATATTTAATATTGGGTACTTTATTTATTTATTTTCCCCAATATTAAATGATTACATTTTTACAACTTAACTTATGTCCCAATGTTACATGCAACATAAAGTGGCCCTGAATAATTACATTAAATATATTATGCAAGATGTACAACACACCTTTTCCTAACATTCTCCCACTTTTTGTATACATTTCATAAGGGGAACAAGTAATCTCAAAACATGAATCAAATGAACAATCCATATAACCACATATACCATCATGGAATCAAAGTGCTCCATGTACTCCATCAAGATACCTACAACAAGAATCAAAGTGACCACCATCCCAAGCATGAATACTCTCATCCTCCATCATGCCAATGCACAAAGATAAGAAGCCTTCCAATAGAGAAGCCACACAATCTATCACAATGAAGCATAAGTCTTGCTCAACTGATATCCCAAACACAAACACTCAATCCAAAGGTAACAATATGCACCAATAGCTATCAAGATACACAAACCCAAAGTTAAAATAACATCCATAGCAAGTGCCAATACATCCAACTATCCATACCTCCAAGGTATACAAAAAATATTAAACTCATGCCATAAACATGTACACCCATAAACTGCAATCACAAACTCCTAGTGCAAACCTGACAATGAATAAAATACACATCGAAGAGCTCCCACTGCATGGGTAATGAAAATTTGAAAAAGATCAAGGCATACAAATTCTACCAACAGAATCTTATAGAAAGTGTAAACAACATCATGTAGAACCAAGGAATCATCCAAAATGATATGAAAACTTGTAAATCAATAACATATAAGAACAAATCTCACCACAAGTCTCCATAGCTTTCACAAGTTATCCTCACCCAATAAAGGAAAAAAGATAAAGGAACCTCCATGTCATCACCCAAGAACATAAGTGAAAACACGTGAAAACAAGCTAGTGATCACAATAGCTCTAGCCAAACCTCAAACCAATGTAATGTGAAACCAAAAATCTAGGAAGATAACCAAGACCAAAGAGAGAAACTCTGCACATCATATACCTATAGAAAAATCTCCTACATACACCTCTAAATGCCCACTGTGTCAAGTATGATCTCCTCCACAACACCCAAAGAGAAAATCCATAACAACACCCAATTGTTCAATCACCAAGATCAAACATAACATATGTATCCTGCAATCAACATGGATGTAAGCCTCTCATAACCAAAGAAGATCAAACTAAATCCATTCCCAATGAAGGAAATAATCCCAATACATCTCCTAAACTCAACATCAATGTATGTAATCACAATGCATAAGGAGATAAACATACCAAAACTCCTCAAATGAACCCTATAAAACCATATATCCATAGCTCAAGATCCATATGCATGAGAAGATAAAGCATAAACATAATACACCTAAAAGAAATAATGGGCAATACCTCTCAAGTGAAACTTTCGAGTAGACCAAGAGTGAGGAATGAGAATGCTCCTCCAAGACATCCAAGTCATCATGACTCATCCAAGAACACTCTCCTCATAGGTCCATGTTGAGCTCACGTCCAACCAAGGTGTAGGCTCCTCATACTTCCTGCTGAAATCTCATCAAGAGTAACCATCTCAGCACATGTCTCTAACCATAAGAGAACTCAAGCCTCACCTATGTCTCAAAGTATCCATGAGTACCTATAACCAGCCAATCCATGCTAAACTCAAATTGCAACATAGCACCATCATGAAGTAATCAAGCAAATGATCAATGTACCCAATACAAAGAGAATCACATAATATCAATGCCAAAATTCCAATCATGAATTAGGAACATAAACATGAAAACATGGTCTAACCATCTCCTTCTAGGAGATCACATACAACAATGCATACATCTTGGTCTCAAGAGAACAAGTACCATGCCAAAAATCTAACATGTGATCAAGAGTAAACCATGACATAATACAATAACACTCTAAACCAAGAATCAACATATGTAATCAATATGAATAAAACCATCCCTTTTCAATGAAACCAAAAATGTCAATGAACCATCACTGCATAAAAGTAGAAACCAAGAGTCCATCCATGACACCAACAATCATTGTAGAAGACCATCCACCATCAAATGGTGAATCCACATCACTGCCAACAACTCCCACTAAATTGTGATATCGAGTCACACATGGCATTGTGACAACCATATGTTGGTATGTGGCGATTGATCATTGTATACTGTACACTCTTCATGTATCCTCATCGGGGTCCGGGGCCGGGCTGGGCCTTGGGCAAGGGTTCGGGGGTGGCAGTCCCCGAGAAATTTTTTTATCTTGCTTTTTCGCGGAATTATCGAAAAAGTGAAAAATCACTGAAAAGGGGAAAACCCCAACTTTGTATAACCCTAATTCGGAAGCTTCTAAAAAGCTAGTTATAAGGGGTTTGTAATAGAGTTACAGTATGATAAGAAAATGCAATTGTCCACAATATTGTAATAGGGTTTTACACTGGTTAATGAAATCATTGGATGGCTATGGTTTGGTGGATGTAGCCCACATTGGGTGAACCACGTTAAATTCTTTGTGCTATTTTTCTGTGTGTTTTATTTCTGGTTTATTTGATAAAATCTGCATTTAGCTTTTAGATATCTGCCTTCGAAAACCTAACAAGTCGTATTAGAGCGGGTTGTTTTTTCGATTATCATCTACAAGAAAGTCTCACGGTTGAGTGGGAGTCTCACAGTTAAGTGGGAGCAATGGCAGATGAGGGTAAGTTGGAGGTTGATAAGTTCAATGGGAAGAACTATCAGTTATGGAAGATGCAGATGGAGGACTATCTCTATCAGAAGGATTTATGGTGGCCATTGGAAGGGAAAACCAAGAAACCCACAACAATGTCAGATGAGGGCTGGGATATTTTGGACAGAAAGGAACTTGGCAATATTCGCTTATGCCTGGCACAATCGGTGGCGTTCAATATTATAATAGAAAAGTGAACTCTAGAGTTGATGGAAACCCTAGCAAAGTTATATGAAAAGCCTTCTGCTTCGAATAAGGTATTTCTTATGAAGCATTTATTTAATATGAAAATGGTAGAAGGTGGATCAGTTACTGATCATTTAAATGAGTTTAATATGGTTACTAGTCAATTAACTTCTGTAAAAGTTAACTTTGATGAAGAAGTTAGGGCTCTTTTGATTCTGTGTTCTTTGCCTGAAAGCTGGAATAGCTTGGTAATGGCTGTTAGCAATTATGTTTTTGGTTCAAATACATTGAAATTTGATGATGTTGTTGGTGTTATTTTGAGCGAGGAAATTTGTAGGAAAAGCTTAGGTGGAACATCCACATCAGGTAGTGTTTTGAATGCATAAAACACGGGCAGAACAAACAAGAGACGAAACAATTTTGGGAGTCGTGGGAAGTCACGAGGAAAATCAAGGGACAAAAGGTCTCAATCTAGAGACAAGAGGGATTGCTGGTACTGTGGTAAGCCAGGTCATTTAAAGAAAGAATGTTGATCTCGAAAAAATAAAGAAGGAGACAAACAAGAAGGAAATAAAGAGGCAAATGTGGTAAGCAATAAATTTTATGAGGATGCTTTGATTCTTTCTCTTGACAATGCTGATGATTCTTGGTTGTTAGATTCAGGGGCTTCATTTCATGCTACACCCCATAGAAATTATTTTCTTGATTACGTCCAAGGGGATTTTGGGCTGGTTTATTTGGGAGATAATGAGCCCTGTCAGATTGTTGGAAAGGGAAGAATCAAGATTAAGTTGCAGAATGGGAATCATTGGCTACTACATGAGGTAAGGCACATTCCAAAGCTAAAATGAAATTTAATTTCAGCAGGGCAACTAGATGATGAAGGTTGTGTTGTTACATTTAGTGATAAAAATTGGAAGGTTACAAAAGGTGACTTAGTGGTAGCAAACGGTGTGAAAGTAGGCACCTTATATCTTTGTATAGGTCATACTGTTCCTTCTACTTTAGCTATTGCAAATAAAAATCAATGTTCAGGAATAGTTGTTGCAGTTCAGCAGGAAGAAAATTAGATAGTTGCTGTGAATTCTGAATTAGCACTATGGCATAACAGACTTGGGCATATGAGTGCAAAAGGTATGAAAGTACTTCATTCAAAGAATGTTTTACTAGGTCTAAAATGTACTAATATGAATTTCTATGAAAGTTGTGTTTATGGAAAACAAAAGAGAGTTAGTTTTCTCAAGGATGGGAAACAAAGAAAGATGAGAAATTGGAGCTTGTGCATACAAATGTATTCGGACCAGCTCAGGTATCTTCTCTCGGTGGCTCTCATTATTATGTCACATTCATTGATGATGCAACTAGGAAGGTATGGATTTATTTCATTAGGAAAAAATCTGATGTATTTAAAACTTTTAAAAAATGGAGAAGCTTGGTTGAGAATGAGACAGGTAAAAAGCTGAAATGTATCAGATCTGATAATAGTGGTGAGCATTGCAGCAAAGAGTTTGAAGATTATTGTTCCTCTAATGGTATTAGTAGGCAGAAAACGGTTCCAAGGACTCCACAAGAAAATGGAGTGGCTGAGTGTATGAATAGAACAATAATGGAGCGTGCACAAACTATGGTTATTGTTACAAGCAATCCCTCTTGTCTCTAGATTGAGACCTTCTGTCCCTTGATTTTCCTTGTGACTTCCCATGACTCCCAAAATTGTTTCATCTCTCGTTTGTTCTACCCCTACTTTCTGCATTCAAAACACTGCCTGATGTGGATGGTCCACCTGAGATTTTCCTACAAATTTCCTCGCTCAAAATAACACCAACAACATCATCAAATTTCAATGTATTTGAACCAGAAACAGAATTGCTAACAGCCATTACCAAGCATTCCAGCTTTCAGGCAAAGAACACAGAATCAAAAAAGCCCTAACTTCTTCATCAAAGTTAACTTTTACAGAAGTTAATTGGCTGGTAACCGTATTAAACTCATTTAAATGATCAGTAACTGATCCACCTTCTACCATTTTCATATTAAATAAACGCTTCATAAGAAATACCTTATTCGAAGCGGAAGGCTTTTCATATAACTTTTCTAGGGTTTCCATCAACTCTAGAGTTGTCTTTGTTGTTGTAATATTGAACGCCACCGATTGTGCCAAGAATAAGCGAATACTGCAAGTGCCTTTCTGTCCAAAATATCCCAATCCTCATCTAACATTGTTGTGGGTTTCTTGGTTTTCCTTTAAGAGAATAACCATATAGACCAAATGACTCAAACACCATATCAATCTCTGATTTGATTTTCCAACCATGTCCATATTCAAGTACCATATTTAAGGAGCCAAAAATACCACCAAAACACCACCAAATGTACCAACAACTCAACCCAACCATTTCCACATATATGCATAATCATAGTCAACTACATAGGTCTCATATCATGATTGTACCTGGTAATACCATTTCACCTCCTCAATATGAAAACAAAACTAGAAAACCAAGTGACTAAACCAAGCCACCAAAATTGAACATGCATCAACACTAAAATATCAATGGGAAAATACGACCCATGTCCAAGTCATAAATGCAACATGTAAGTATAGACTGCCTACAAAATTGCACACCTTGTAGATATAACAATACAACATACAAATCTAACCATATACTAATAATCATGTCAAATGAGAGAATAATATGAGATGTACAACTAAGCATATAATGAATCCAACATCAAATCTCCAAGATCTGATCATCCATAAACTCATAATATCACAATAGTCAAAGAAAACCATAAACAACTTAGATAAAGAAAATAACAAATAAAACATGCTAAAATATCTCCAAACCTGATCTACTGTGTAGTGCTCTGAACAAGATTTCCATCAACTATTTGAAGTCCAAAATCCGACTTCATATGCACCCAATATCACCTCTTGAAGCTCAAAATGAACACCTAACTTCCAGCTAGAAAAAAACTGTCAAAACTATAAAATAACAGAAAATCACTATCACCATAGCATAGAGCACTGAGTCAGATTTCCAATGAGTCTAAGAAGTTGAAAAACGAACAACCCGGGCGAACGTTATGCCCCTCCAAAGTAAAACAACAGTTTGCATGTGAGGCAAAAAATATTAGCCACCCTTGGTAGCTGGGCGATGCCACCCACCTAGTGGTGGACTCGAAAAATGTTTAAATCCAATTAAATTTATTTTACATGCAAAAAATTGCATGGGCCCCTTTTAAATATTTCATGGTGGATTAAATATTGAAGCGGTGAAAAAAATTTAATAATAATAAAATTTATTTAAAAAATATATTTTCCCCACATGTGGGGGTGGTGGTAGGCCCTGCCTACAAAATCTACCAGCAGGTATGTCATACTTTCCATCGGCAGGCCTGCAAGAGGTACGATGGGGTTGGGCCACCCCCCCACATGCCTTTAAAATTCAATGTTTTTCAATTCAAAAAACTTTTTCAGCCCCCTTCTCAATTTTATTTTTTTGAATTTTGATGTGTTTTGCAGCCTGACGAATTTTTTGATGGACAAGAATATTAAATTTTGGATTTTTATTTCTTTTCCTTTAAATAAAATATTTCCGTACAATCTGCTAAATGGGGATTTTACAAAAAAAATTGCAATTTTTTTCAGTAACAAAAATAGGTAAGTTATATATCAAAATTTGTCTCTCGGCCAACCTGAATCCAACCGTGAGGTCTATTTTGGGCCAAGAGATCATTTATGAAAGCTCACCCCCAAAACCCCCATTTGAATACAAAATCAAGAAACCCATTTCACCCAAAATTTCTCACACCCCAAATTTGTAAACAACCCATCAAAACAACAAACCCAAAACCCTCAGATCTGCAATAAACAACCCACAAAGCCCTCATATCTTGCATGTCTTTGATTCTCACATGCAATGTATAGATTCAAAATTAAACTAGATTTTTCTCAACCAAGGTTTATACAATCACAACCAAATCTTTGATACCAATTGTTGGAAACTTATAGCCAATTAAAGACAATTTCCACATAACCCAAAAGAGAAATCTATATAATTAAGTATTGAAAATCCACATGCAAGAGAATAGACAACATACCCATGAAAATATGACACAAGATATACCCTGGGAAAACCCTCAAGAGGGAAAAAACCTAGCCTCCAAAAGCATCCATCTCTCATGTATTATTTAGCAATAAATATTACAATACATCTTTTGAGTCTCCGTGAACACCATTGAAGCAACCAGCCCTCTCCAAGCAATCCATGTGAACAAGCATGCAACCACACATCTTGTGCCATGCTTCAAACCCTCACAAATGCTAACTAGAGCTAACATGAAAAATCGCATCTCACAATAACTACCTTTGTGGTTGCTTTTATAGATGCAAGCTCCCACAAAACCATGTGACTAAAACCATGAGATTACAAAACCATGTCCCCTTATTTAATATTGGGTACTTTATTTATTTATTTTCCCTAATATTAAATCATTATATTTTTACAACTTAACTTATGTCCCAATGTTACATACAACATAAAGTGGCCCTGAATAATTATATTTGATATATTATGCAAGGTGTACAATACACCTTTTCCTAATAGTTTGCGGGGTTTTGTTCTACAAATTTATTTTTGAGAGCTTAAACCAATGAAGCTTTTTTGTAAGTGAGATTTTATAAACCCTAGGTCTATCATACCATGAAAATGAATTAGCCCAATGATTTCTCTGCCAAACCTGAAAGAAAACTCAAATAAAGGAGGGTCAAGAAGCATAAAAACTAGGATGACACACCCATAATTAAGCCAAGCATGTCTAAGAAGTTTGTGAAGCTAGAGTTACTGAAGAGATATTTTTCCATATTCATGGTGGGTGAAGCTAATAATACTTCCAACTTGAGGAGTAGAGCTTTTGTTTGTGACCAAGGTAGGCTTAGTAATATGTTCATGAAGGAATAGAGTGCAGAAAAGTAGGAGGCTAAATTAGAAGAATTGACCAAGTCTAAGGAGAAAAACAAGATGGATAAGGACCACAAGGCTTATGATTCATATATGGAGGAGCTTGATGTTGCCATGGAAGATGAGGTAGAAGATGATCCAGAATAACCCAGTATCTTCTTACACTTGTAGGTCTAGAATACTTTGATGATGGCGAGATAAATTCTCTAGTTTCAGTAAAATCACAAGGGTGATTCACATACTCTGATTCTGAGGATGATGAACCATTGCAAAAATAGAGTCCCGATTTGGAGTTTCCATCTTAGATACTAACGTCGAGAGGAGGTTTGATGCTGCTACAATGATGAAAGATGCCTTTTAGAAGGCGGGTAATGTATTATTTGATTGATGGAAATAATTTTTGTCTTATGTGCCTCCCCCCTTTTTTCTGCAAAGTGCAAATATAACCATCTAGGGAGTTTTGAAATAAAAGTGAAATGAATGTAAAATGAAAAATGTGTCTGAAATTGTAAATTGACCCAAAGCTTGTTGCTTCCATGTTTCTATAAATGGAAATTCACAACCAATTATAGGGGTCTTTGGTTGGGTCTTTTGATGGTTAAGCATTTTGAGCTCATGTGAGAGAAATTTTGTAATTCAATCATAGATTAATAGAATAATATTGAGTCTTAGGTATACATTCTAGTTTGTAATAGGCTTAGATGGTTTTACAGTAGCAACAACGTATGAATGAGAATTACAAATTCTAGAACAAATCCTCTCCTATGTATTTTTTCCAAATTATGAATAAAATGATCAAGGATCTTTTATTTGTCTTCAATCATTCTGGTTGAATGTATGGTTTTATTTCTGCTTTAGTTCAAAGAACTGATTAAATGCTTTAATGAAATCATAGGTTTGTGAGATGGAATCTAGGGATTACTAAGTAGTTTATGTTTTTGGATATAATGAGTTGTGTATTGTAAAGCAATATATTAATAGCCTATAAATGTTGAGTTTAAGTGCTAATGTATTATAGTTTGTTACAAATAGGAATTCGTTACCCATGGATAAAACATTTGTCTACTAGTTTGGTCATCCTAGATGAAAATGAATCAGCTTGTAACTGACAAAGACACAAATCTAAATGAAAAATCACTTACACACCATTCATTGTTGTAAAGTTGTATGAGATCTATCCGTTCTTGGCTTTTAGATAATAATTTGGTAAAGGATCAACCAAAATTCTTGAAGAATTATGTCTAATAGAAGCTTATAGGAATGCATCTATTTTTCACAATGTTCATAATAAAATGGCACAAGAATATCATTTGAACATTGTCGGGATCACCCTCCCTAGTCTCACAGAGGCTGAAGTGCAGAGGTAGAAGCCTAACAAGCCTTTACTTTTTCATTGGCCAATCCTTGTCGTTGTTGATCATTGAGTTGTGGAAAATTCATAGGCATCTGGTGATATTAAGTTTGGTTCTTATAAATTTTCCAATAGATTGGCAACTCTACTGGGGAGGATTTATCTATAATCTCTGGTTCTAGATTGAAATTGTTAGAGTCAAATATTTTTCAAATATAAGCTCATCTTGCAATCTAGCTTTAGTGTTAGTGAGTCAATTCTTGTATATGTTTCCTAGGATTTTTTGTAAATCCTACGAGCTTGCAAATTCTATCAAGATCTACCATAATTCCATGAATATTTTTGTAAATTCCCACTATGGGTGGTGAACCTGAGATCTCTGCACCAATGTGCATTATTTGAGGAAATCAAGAAAAAATAAGAATGAAGAATTTATTGAGAAGAGATGAAGCATACCTAAGCTCATATGATGAAGCACCCTGATGAGAAGCTAGGAGAAGGATTTGTTAAGGATTTAGTATTGTTTGGAAAGAGTCAAGAATTGTGTGAATCTGAGCATCTGGTTCGGATATTGAACTTTTAGACCTGGAAACGATTGTGTTGTAGAAAAATATAAAAGGATTTATGTGTGAATTTTTTGTTGAAGAAGACCTAGAATGAAATTAGTCTTTGAAAGAACATATTGTTGAAGTTCAGTCCTCTATGAAGAGAGGTGGAGACTCTATGGAAAAAACTAGATGAAATTGTAAAGAAAACTTTATATCTACAAATATTTTCTAGTCAAAAGGATAATTTACAGCAACTCTAACTTCTCCAAGTATTCTCCATGATTTTGTTTTTCAAGCAGCATGAACTTATTATGAAAACCATATTTGATAGTTTAGAATAACTTTGATTCCCTATTGAGTGAAACTAAGCACTAAGAAAGAGAATGATAGTGATAATGTTACATACTTCTAAGTTATAATTTGCAACCTCTATGTTTTGTTGAAGAAGTATTCTTATTCTTGAAATCTACCCATTAGAAAGATCTTAGATGTAAATGTATTTGAGTTATGCTTTGTAACATTTAAGGGCATGATAGAAGAAATAAATAGGGAAGTGATCAACCAAAGAGTTGATGTTTGAAGTTTGTAAAGGGGTGTGAGAAATTTATCATTCACTTGTACATCCTTGTGGGGTGTTAGATGCAAGCATGAAAAATAGGCAGCCCCTATCATGCTGTCAAGGTAAAATTTCTATTGGAAGGTATAAACCATTAATTTTTAATGGTATTCAAAGTTTTCCAAACCCTGTTCCTAATGATGTTAGGGAGTATTTGCCAAAATTCAGAGGGAAAAGTTTCAAATCAGCATACAAGCATCTGCAAGTGTTTTTTGATTTGATGGGAGATTATGAGATAAACCATGAAGATGTTGTTATGAAATTATTTGTTCAAACTCTGAGGGAAGACGTTGGGGATTGGTTTTCATATTTGCCAGTAAGTTCTATTTTTTCATGGAATGAGTTCATGGCAGTATTCATAGAACAATTTGGTGAGAGAATTGATCCATTTTTAGCAAGACAAAAACTTATGAACATCCAGAAAAAGGAAGATGAGTTGGTCCCAACTTTCAATCTCAAATTTTCAAAGGCAATAGGGGGTATTACAAGAAATATAGGACCAAAATATGCAGAGTGTTTGGTTGTATATTTGGGTGCATTTGATGAATAAATGAGTTATCTATTGAGGGATAAAGATCCTACAACACTTCATAATGCATATCAAATTTCCATGGAAATTGAAAATAACTTAAAATATTCAATGATGAAGGGATATATGGCTACAAGTGTTGGTTATCCTGGCACACCTCATGTGAATAGAATTCATGGATCATGTAATAGAAATGATTTTCAAGATGATAATGCTTCTTCTATTTTGATTTTTCCATCATCACAATATACAAATCACAGTGAACTCCAAGTTGAATATCAACAAAATTTGAGCAATGTTGATCAAATGTCTTTTGTTCAAGAATTGTATAAAATGAAAAGATGCAAGGGAGAATCATCCTATGGTTTATTCTCAAGATTTTTGGATGTTGTGTTGGAAGTCCCCAAGAATTTTATCCTTGAGGATTCAACATGTGTTGATTTGTTTTGTAAAATTTTTGAGCCAGGGTTAAGTTCCTTGCCAAAAGAGTTGAACCCTCATGGTTTTGATCAAGTATTTGATTGGATAAAGATTGTTGAAGGAGCTAAATGTAATTATACACAAAATGTGATTCCTCAAAGTGTTATTAGTGGTTTTCCTATTAAGAAAAATTAGGACACAATACAAACAAGTGAAAAGGGTATATCCGAAGATGAGCATCCATCTTATTGTATGGATGAAGACAATGATTGTAATCAACCCATAAGCAACATGTATGCCGATTTGTATACCAAAGATGAAGATAAAGACACACTTGCAAGTGTGGTTGATGTCTCATCACAAATCAGTGGTCAAGATATTGAAGATGAAATTTTAGGCTTTCACTCTGAAAACTCTGAGCATAGTTTATGTAGTGAAGGAATTTCTTGTGATGAGGATCATGATGAGAGTGAAGTTTCTGATTATTTTTCTAAGGATTATGAATCTTCTTGTGATAATGATCTAGGGGTATTTTCTTCACATGAAGGATGCAATGACATGAATGTTCATGAAGCCACTTGTTTTCAAGTGAGTGAACAAACTTCATTTTATGAATACCTAGAATGTAATTCAGGTTTATCATCAATAGAGTATTCTAACTCTATAAACGATGATGAGTTTAAAGATACAAATGTATGTGTTCAATATCCTGATTCTAAACACATTATTAGAAATGATAAAGATGTTGACTATGATGCTAATGAACATGATCATGTCTTTGTTGTTCCTAATTGTTTATGTGATGCAGAGATCAAATTTTTTGTGATGTGTGAGGATAATATTGGTGTGCATAACATAAAGAAATTTGTTGATTCAGATCTATATGTGAGGCCACTAGCTCATGAGAGTACTGATGAGATGGAATATGGTTGTCTCTTTGTAAAAATGGACACATTTTCATCAAATAAGGAGTGCATTGATGTGAAAGAGAATGGCTATACTTGTTTAGTTGTTATGAACACCATTTAGATTACAATGAATCCTTCACATTTGGGTCAACCCACCTATCCATTGATGATGCACATGAGTGCATTGTTGTTGACCCTATTAATTATAAATTATTTGAGCCATCCTTTGAAGCATTTTCCATTAATTTGAATGATGATTTGAAAATGAATCAAAATATGTTACTGAACTTGAAATGGAAATATTGTTTGATGCATGGGATGTTGTTAGTAATGATGTTTATTGTGATAACCCTAATATGAATGAGGGAATAGACACTATTATTTTTGATAAATCACAGTTCTAAAATGATGAAGCATGTGACATCATAAAGGATTTGAAATTCCCAGGTGAGTGTGAATGTTAGTCTAAGAATATGCCCGTGTATGAACATTTCTTATTCATCATACAAGATGAATGCTTGTTTGGCATAGGACAAAAATCAAGAGATGACTCTGAGGATTTATATGAGTTTTTTATTCATTCTGATTTCTTAGATTTGGAGCTATAATATTTTTTCAAAAGGTCAAGGTATATGCTGCTAGATGGCACTATTGAATATAGTGTTTGTGAATTTTCATCTTTGATGTGAAAACTGAATTTGATGTCAACTTGTATGGTGTCAATGGTCAAGTGGACTATCGGTGTTTTCACTTTTCAATTTAATTGAATGTTTTTAATGGAACATGAATATGAGTTGGATAATCTAAAATGTCATGTTGATTATGGGTTTCAGTTAGTACTTAACTACCAGTATCAAATTGATAAAGTTAATGGTGACCTCCTTCATTGGCTAGCTCTCCTTCATTGGCGAGACGACTACCGAAAGTAGTTGGATTGTTCAACTAGTCCTCCATGAGAAACAAGGGATAGTTCTCAAGTGGGACCATCCTTGTTTATGGAGTGAGAAACATCCTTGCCGGAGGGAAGTAATGAGTTCCCTTCAATCTCTCTATCCATCCATCCATCAACAATTGGAAAATATAGAGAGGCCGTTTCTCATAGAGGAGAGGCCGATGGCACAGATGGCCTAGCTATAGCCCTAGGCAGGATGGAGTTAGCTGTCGACGGGATTGAAGCGCTATAAATTTCACCCGCAGTCAGTGCCCTTCCATAGATAGTAGTTTTTTCGCTCTCCCGTCTCATCCCACAATTATTACTAACCCCACCTAAGGCGAATGGGTCGGTGGGGTTATAGCCTACTATTCTAAGGGTCCTTAGGATGGATATCCCTCCTTCTGGATGGAAGTCAAGGATGTATAGCTCTAGAAGGAAGGAAGCAACGAGTTCAGCTAGTTTGACTCGGGGGTGTTCAGTTCAGGTAACTGTTCACTCATCAAGTGAGGGATGGATGGGAAGGCTTTATCTCCCCCTCCCTAGCCGGAGAAGGAAGGTCTTACCATCCTCAAAAATCAGTAGCTGGAATTCAACTATTTAGGCACTGGGCCTCCCTATATAGATGGATCCCTAGTCTATAGGCTATCGTCTGATAGTAGAGATAGGTAGAGGGGTGGGAAGTGAGGTGAAGAGAGGAGAGGGAGGAGGGTGGGCGGTCAAGTGGAGAGAAGGGTAGGTGGGCAGCGGGCCCCCCCTATATCTATACGGCTATACGGGGCAGGGGTATGGGTACTCCCTCGACTGAAGAGGGATGTATGTCGACTAGAGAAGGGAGAGGTCAATTTCATGGGATACAGGGTTTCTTAGTAGACCATGGGCCAACTAGCCTATAGATAGTAGGGCCCCCCTCGAGAACCCTATGATTCCCCCCCACTCGGCTATAGTTGGGTTGGGCCCCTATATAGCTATTTTGTGGACCATGGGCCAAGGGTGGGGGTCCGAGGCCCGGGAGGAAGGACTCTTTCTTTATTGATGAATGGGTGGGGGGGTGGATTTGTATGGAGGGGTTTGAAGGAATCAGTCTATGAATTGAATCAGGGACTAGGGTGGAATCTAGGAAGTGAAGGCCTTGGGTGGGATCTATGAATTGGGGGATCGGATCGATGACCAACCCATGGCATATCGGTCCATGTATCGATCGAGGGGGGGCATGAATGGACTAGACCAAGCACCAATCTATGGGATGAAGCTATGAATGAAGCGACTGACTGAATGTAGTTTTTCAAGGGCACCCACCCAGGCCCATCTATTCCCTCCCACCTTAGGATTGAAAGATATAAATTTCGGCTTTACTTCACTTCCCAATTTGGGATCACTAATGAGTAACTATTACCCCTACTCAATAATGCTTGGAAATGATCATTGGTAAATGAATCCAAAATAGCCCCTTCTTTGACTAGAATCAGAGGGAATGCTCAAGAAGACCAGTTCTCCTTTTCTCTGGCATCATATGGCACCCACCCAATCCCAGTTGGCCATCCCTCATCACCCCTGGTAGCTCCACCGATCAGGATAGGGCTCTGTGCTCGGAGCCAGTGAAGGGCTCATGCTGTTCCATCCAGCCCTCACCCACGCACCCCCTGTAAAGAACTATCTCTGGGGGGCAAGCCAGATAACGTGAAATGTTTCTCATCGGAGGAAAGAATGAACTGCCCTATCTAGAAAGCTAAACGAACTGGAGCCCATGCGAGCACCAACCCTCCCTCGAACATTCTCTTCCTTCTTCCACTCCCTCTCTAATTTGCAGTGGGGCTGCCACTTTTTTCCTTATGGTGGGATGGAGCCAAACAATCATCCAATGCCGTTAGCTATTATTTCCCCTTCTTAGTGGGGCCTGTAGACTAGTTACTCTGTGGGCTAGCCATCCTCAACTTAACCTCTGAGAACCTCACAACATATTGTGCTTTCCCACAATAGCTTCTTGAACTAGCCTGTCACCCTTCCCAGTGGCAATGAAGGACTACCGAGGGACCTAACTAATTAATGGAGGAGGGACTACTTCTAACCTTTCGACAGGACCTTCCGGGGGTGTGGGCTGGAGAATACTATCGGCACAACCGGTTCATCAGGGGTGAGGAGCTAGAAACATTGGAAGGTGAGGGAGATGCCTACCATCTCTATATCCTCCCACCCCCCCTGTTCTCCTCCCATCCTATCCCATATAGGGGGTGTAGGAAGGGTAATGGAAAGGGAGTGGAATACATATATCATTCTGTAATATTCCAGTGGTTGCCACAGAGGATGATGTCATAGCCCCTGCAAAAGCAATCATAGATAACGTCGTGGGTGGGTATTCAAATGGAGGGGAGCACCTCGCTATCATGGAAACTCCTATTGTTGCCATAGTAGCTACACGAATCAAAGCGGATACTGGAGTGGGACCCTCCATCACATCGAGTAACCGAATATGCAATCCTATCTGTGCAGATTTTCCAACAACACCAATAGAGAGTGAGATACAAATCACAGTTATGGCATGAAATCTCACATTGCAGAAGATGAAAGAATTGTGGGGTTCGGAAAAGGCACTAGCACAAGCAAAAATGGTCGAGGAGTCTACTGTTTGAAAGAGAGTGAAATGACCCAAAATCCTGAGAGCTAATCCGAAATCACCTACTCGATTGACAAGCATAGCTTTGATAGCTACTTTATCCGCCTGAAGTCGTGTGAACTGAAAATTGATTAGTAAATAGGAACCGAGACCTACTCCCTCCCATCCCGAGAATAATTGAATCGAGTTATCCCCGGTAACCGACATGAGCATGAAGAAAGTGGGAATGGATGAATAACACATAAATCGAGGGCTATGTGGATCCTCGAACATATAGGAAATGGAATAGAGATGGACTGAGCTACTTACGAATGTAACCGTCATTAACATCACTACAGTCGGGCTATCAAACACAGGGTCGGAAGTGAATTCCAAGTCGAACCGAATCGAGCGAGCTCTGTTACCCATGGTCGATGCGGTGGTGCACCCCACTCGAATTGAAGTAAGTGCTCTCCGAACCATGCGGGGAGGTCTCCCATCACATGGCTCACCAACTTGATTGATATTATGGCTGGCGGCGCCCTACTCTCCCCCCCACCCCCCTACTATAGTTGGCGTTTAGTTCTAGTTTAGATTAAGAATAGTGTTATGATTAAAAATTTCAGTGGTGATGTTAGTTTTCAATCTTTTATGGCAATTTTTTTAGACTTGGCCTATTACGAATAGCAAATAATAGAGTTTTTGATAGAGGTAAATACTGGTTCTATGTTTTTGGGGCCTGGGGACATCAAGTGAAGCTGAAGCTTGTTAGATCACTGATGCAAGTTAAAAGCCTATATAGTAGAAAGGCTTTTGAGAGAAAATTTGAAGTGAGGAGCACATTGCACAGTCCTATAAATTTTGTATATACGTTGGTTTTCTTTGGTTTGGTCCTCTTGCCTTGTCCAGACAAGTCCTTGGTTTTTGGTGTCCCTATGCTTGGTCTGCTTCAACCATGAGATATCGAATCTTGCTATGCCTATGAGAGGCATGTGTCCCTAGTCAGAGCCACTAGTGGAACCTTCCTTTGCTTCATGTTCCACTGGTCTGAAAATGCATTTTTTGGGGTGTTCTCTTGGTCTGTCAAGGGTTAGGGTTTAGGGTTTTATGTGGGGAGTTGTTTTACTTAGAATATTTTACTCCCATGTCTAAACCCTTGGTCTTTTGGTCTAATCCTTTGTTGACTTGTTGTGGTCTATTTTTGGTCAAGTTATAAAAAATTATGTCCTTGAGTCCATGAAGTTACCATCCTCTTGTGGTTAGGGTTCCCCGTTGTTCATCACTAGATCTTTCCCATATGCCTTGGTCCAAAATTCCTTTATTTTATAAGGTTAATTTTTCAGCCTTTTTTGGCCTTTATATCCTTTGCATAAATGTTCTTAAGTATTTTAAGGTCATCTTATGTTGTCATAGGCACCCCCCCTTTTAAAATAGCATCTGGGCATTGCATAATTCATCCACTTAAGTCCCCATTCATCACCTTGCATATCACTCATCGTGGATTGTCTTTAGATCATTGGCCACAAATTAGTGATGTGCAATGAGCTTATCTCCTTTGTATCACTCATCATGGATGGAGTTTCATCGTTGAGTTTCAAAGTAGTGATGAGCGATGGGAGCGATTTTTTGTGTATCACTGCTATTTTTCTATCACTGATTGCTCGTGAGTTCTTAGTTATAAATTAGCAATGTGTGATGAAGTTCTTTGTTCAATTGTTGCTTTGAAGATGTAAAATATTAATAAGGGTGATGCTTTCTTAGCCCTTGATCTTATCATATGGATGTAATGATCTAAAATTCTTCCTGCAAGATCAAATCAATGATTAGTTGTACCTGCAAGTTAATATAAATCAAACAATGGAACACAATAGAGAATAACAAGAAAAGAAATGAATTAGATAGATCTCACCCATGTCTTCTCTCCTCCATGCTTCACTTCCATTGTACCTTCTTGAGATTGCTGTGATAAAAATGAATGCCCTCAGCCTTTGTGTGAGCAAACTAATATATGCCTACCCTTAGCAAATGCCTTTGAAGGATTTGAAATTTAAACTATTGCAATCTAGAATATTACTCCTATTATGCAAATAGTAAAATAAGTAAAAGCCTAGAATATTAGTATGCCTATAATGAAATTGATTCAACAGGATAATAATAAGAGATGGCCAAAAATGAGATCAAGATTGTCATTTTATAGAAAATGCAATCTTGAATGGACAGTCAAGATGAGAGCCTAAAGGAATGCCCTAGAATCAAAGGTCAAGATTCAATAAGGCAACTCTCAATTAGGGTTAGGGAAAAATACCCATATGTGTGAATAAGATTTAATTAAATGAATTAAATCAAGACTAAATGTGACAGTGGAGATGAAATTAGTAAAATCAGAAGACAAGAGGATGAGATTTTAGAAAATCAATAATTTTGGAAATTACTTGATTTGTAGAAGAATAATTCCATTTTGAATTAAATTAATTCAAAAAAGGGATTTTGTGAGATAAGCAGTAATTGATTTTTGAAATTAATTACTAAATGAAGAATCAGTTAACCATGTGAGATATTTTTAAATGATTTGTTTATTTAAAAATATAGAAGTGTCACATGCCATAATTAAATAATTAAAATAATTATTTAATTTAGAAGAATTTGTTAATTAATTAAATAAATTAATTGAATTTATTTAATTAAGCGGATTTAGGAATTAGTGACATATTAAATCAATATATTAAAATATATTAATTTAATAATCAGGAGGACATTAATGATACGGATTAATTAAATAAATTGATTGACTTTATTTAATTATTAGAAGACTTTGACAATTAAAATAAATAAATAAGATTTATTTATTTAATAATCATGAAGAATGAAAGATTATGAATTAATTAAATAATTGTGAATTATTTAATTAATAGTTGAATGTGGGTTAGAAACATAATTAAAATGTCATAATTATGCTAGGGAAAAAGGTGATAAAATATTGCTTGCAGGCCTTGGTCATTTTTATGTGTCTACAATGGACACATGGTATGATCTTGTCTTATTGCTAAGATTTCTCCATCGCTAATGTGTTTTGATTATTACAGAATGAATCAACGATGGGTGATAGAACTGTTCTTCCTTGCGCCCATCACAACACTTAAGGCCATCATGATTTTAAATGAGGTTTTAGAACATATATCTATGATGAGTGATGGAATATTCCCCTCATCATCGAGCCCTAGTTCATCATGAACTCATTAGAAGGAGCATGAACCAAAGTAGCAATGTGTGATGGTTATCAAACAAGTGGTCACTAAGGTAAATAGGAGGCAACGTAGAAACATAAAGTGAGAATTGCTAAAAAGAAGGCACGAGGGTGAATGAGATCCATACATGAAATTTTAAACTTGGAGGATCAACAACTAGGATTCAAACTTGAGTAGCTAATTGTCAGCTTGCTTGTTTGATCTCTCTTTTGAACATTAATGGTAGACACACTCTAGTCATTTGATATAATGAGAATTGTTAGTTAGTTTCTTTCATAATTGCAATCATCGAGAGTTGTAGAATTGGTCTAGATCTAGAGAAGTGGGCATGTGGAGCTTAGGAGAGTTGTTGCAAAGGTATTGAAGAAATTTTCCTAAGTAGGTATCCACTTTCTTCTGCATCAATTGTGCATAGGCTAGCTGGTTTAGTGAATTGTCAATAATTTTGCAAGCTTTGAATGCTTGGGGTTGGTGAGGGGTTTTTTTTTTTTGTAAATCCCACTGGGTTGGTAAGAATTGTGTGTGGTCCAGGGGGTTTTATTCTACAATTTTATTTATGAGAGCATAAATCAGTGAAGCTTTTCTATAAGTGATATTTTATAAACCCTAAGCCTATCGTACCATGAAAATAAGTGAGCCTAATGAGTCCTTTGTTAAACTTGAAAGAAAACTCAAACAAAGGAGGGACAAGAAGCTTAAAACCCAAGATGATGCATCCATAATTAAGCCAAGCACGTCTAAGAATTTTGTGAAGCTAGATGTAGTGAAGAGAGCTTTTTCCATATTCATGGGGAGTAAAGCTAAGAATACTTACAACTTGAGGAGTAGAGTTGTTTTTTGTGACCAAGGTAGGCCTAGTAATATGTTCATGAAGGAACATAGTGTAGAAAAGTAGGAGGTTGAATCAAAAGAATTGACCAAGTCTAAGGAGAAAAAGAAAATGGATAAGGACCAAAAGGCTTATGATTCTTATATGGAGGAGCTTGATGTTTCCATGGAAGATGAGGTAGAAGATGATCTAGAATATGCCTAGTATCTTCTTACACTTGTGGGTTTAGAAGACTCTAATGATGGTGAGAAAAATTCTCTAGTTTCAATAAAATCAAAAGGGTGATTCGTATACTCTAATTTCGAAGATGATGAACCATTGTAGAAATAGAGTCCCAATTTAGAGTTTTTGTCTTAGATACTGATGTGCAGAAATTTTTTGGCTAACATGGAGAGGAGGTTTGATGTTGCTACAATGACAAAAGATACCTTTTGGAAGGAAGGTAATGTCTTCTTCAACTGATGGAAAGCAATTTTGTCTTACGTGCCACCCCCCTTTTTTTTGCAAAGTGAAAATATAACCATCTGGGGAATTTTGAAATAAAAGTGAAATGAATGTCAAATGAAAAATGTAGCTGAAATTGTAATTTGGCCCGAAGCTTGTTGCTCCCATGTTTCTATAAATGGCAATTCATAGCCAATTATAGGGGTCTTTGGTTGGGTCTTTTGATGGTTAAGCATTTTGAGCTCATGTGAGAGAAATTTTGTAATTCAAGCATAGATTAATAGAATAGTATTGAGTCTTAGGTATGCATTCTAGTTTGTAATAGGCTTAGATGGTTTTATAGTAGCAACAACGTATGAATGAGAATTGCAAATTCTAGAATAAATCCTCTCCTATGTATTTTTTTTCCAAATTATGAATAAAATGACCAAGGATCTTTTATTTGTATTTAATCATTTTGGTTGAATGTATGGTTTTATTTCTACTTTAGTTCAAAGAACTAATTAAATGCTTTAATGAAATCATAGGTTTGTGAGATGGAATCTAGGGATTACTAAGTAGTTTCTATTTCTGGATATAATGAGTTGTGTATTGAAAATAAATATATCAATAGCCTATAAATGTTGAGTTTAAGTGCTAATGTATTATAGTTTTTTACAAATAGGAATCTGTTACCCATGGATAAAAAATTGGTCTATTAGTTTGGTCAACCTAGATGAAAATGAGTCGGCCTATACCTGAAAAAGACACAAATCTAAATGAAAAATCACTTACACACCATTCATTATTGTAAATTTTTATGAGATCTACCTGTTCCTGGCTTTTAGATAATAATTTGGTAAAGGATTAGCCAGAATTCTTGAAGAATTATGTCTAATAGTAGCTTATAGGAATGCATATGCTTTTCACAATGTTCATAATAAAATGGCACAACAATATCATATGAACATTGTTGGGATCACCCTCTTGGGTCTCACAGAGCCCGAAGTGCAGAGGTAGAAGCCTAACAATCCTTTACCTATTTGTTGGCCAATCCTTGCCCTTGTTGATCATTGAGTTGTGGCAAATTCATAGGCATCTAGTGAGATTAAGTTTGGTTCTCAAAAAAAACCAGCACCTTGCAAATTGAATCTTTAATTTTTAAGGAATTTGAAAATCTTATATTAGCCCAAATCATCTTTTCGATCAAGTATTCAACTTGGGCTACAAATTTAGTTCAAATGAGGAAGAATAATAGACAAAAAAAATTATGTGTATATTTTAGAAACTTGAATATGGCATGAAGGAAGGACAACTATCCTTTACATTCTTTATATAAGTATTACAACTTGTTAGATAATAAAAAATAATGTCATTCCTTGATAGTCATGATAAAATAAAGACCATGTTCACAAAAATAGGGAAAAAATTCCTATAAAATAATTCCCTTCAACCTAATCAAAGTAAAAGTAACTTTTCAAAGGTTCATTAACATTGCTTTCAAGGATTTGGTTGGGAAGAACATATTTATTAATAAATATGTATTGACTATGTTCTCCAAGAAACATGATTATCACATTAAATATTTAAGAAAGGCCCTTTAGAGGTGTCAAGAACATGGAATATCTTGAAACAAAAAGAAAACCACCTTTAGGGCCACTAAAGGAAAGCTACTCGACCACATGATCTCAAAAAAGGGGATTTCGATAGATCTTGAGAGAATTGAAGCTATAATAAAAATTCCCTTACCTGGTAGTAAAACATTTAAATATTTCTTTGGGAAGATAAATTATGTTAAAAAATTATATCAAGATTCACCAAGATCATCAAACCCTTAGATTCCATGCTAAAAAAGGATGCAAATTTAGAATGAACTTCTAAAGCTGAGAAATCCTTTGATGAAATGGATCGTTGTTGATATTCCCATCCTAATCAACCGTAATTATCAATTTCTATTTTATATTTATTTAGTTTTATAATTTTCACACTTAGAAAAGGGATGGAACTAACTAGAGATCTATATTTTAAGGAGAAATGTATGTGCCATAGTTCTAGACCAAGCTACAAAAGATATATTAATTCAAAATGAGTTGGGAGAAAGAAGGTGTAAATGGGCTACACATTTTCAAAAGCTCAATATTGAGATACAACCCATGAAGATAGTATAGCGCCTGATGGAACTTCAAATTTTTCTCTTTGAATTCCATTTTATTTTTCCTTTGTACTGGTCTTTCATGTTGTTTGGGAAAAACCTAAGGTTGGGGTTTTTATTTTTGCCTTCATGAAAATCCTAATGTCCTATGTTACACCTTGGGTGGGATCTATTCGGCCATTAACTTTTTGAAATGGGTTTTAAAACAACTTATGCCCCATCACTTCGTCTAGGCCAAGCCCCCTTTCTAATTTATTTTTTTAATTTTCTACTTGACTTTATTATTCACTAAGTCTAGGTTGGCCTGTGCCCCACTTTTAGAAACAACTTAATCATTATTTTTCGTTGGCCTAGGCGGTGTCCCCTTGTCCCTTTAATAAATGTTTTATATTTTGCAAGGAACAACTTTAAATGACCATTGATCAACCATCGGTTGATCTCAACCATTCCCCACAATCCTTTGATGACCCCACCACATAGTCTCAACCAATTGCAATATCATGGGCGGGTGCCACATGTCTCAGCTGGCGATGCCAGAGAGATGATGAAAATGCTTTAATATATCTGTCGGGTTTTAATATGTTATATTGCAGGTTACTAAAGCGGCTACAAGATGCACATGCTAAAAATCAATGGAGATGCTATAATCTTGATGGAAAAGCTGCTCGATGGTTATGTTCAATGCTGGTGACTATTTTGAGTGATCATGATTGCTGATGGTGGAGATCAATGGTTGCCCACCATCACATGATCAGAAGATGAAAGGTTTTTATCGATTAGGATATCACGGGCGGGCACCACGTGGACTTCTTTGGTGATGCATAATATGGTGGGCCCTTTGTGCTAAGGTGGGCATTGGTTACCCTATTTTGAAGGTAGTCATTCGATAATCTGACATAAGTGAAGGATCAGCAGTTGGAATTTGAATTCTCATCAAATACGATCTGAGCCATTGGCGTGGCATGCACGTAAGCTTTAATGGTGGACGAGATGTCTACTAGCTCGATTTGATTGACATAAAGTGGTTTTCCTTTGCTCTATTTTCTCATAAAGTATTCAAGCACCTTTGCATAGCAGTTTCGGAGCCGAGGACAAAGTTACGAGTTATCACAGAAAGAATTTGGTTTTTTTCAAAGCACAAACATCGTGAGTTGTTTTATGTGCTTCCTCATTAATTTGATTGAGATTTTGGGGAAAGTTGTGGTATTCTTGTCGGAAAGCTTGTCGATAGTTGTTTTAGGGCTATTGGTTAGTTGAATTGTGAGAAATTGCAGGGTTATTTTTGTAATTTCATTTTCTGTTTAGCTCTAGTCTATTCAAAAGTTTGAAGTTAAGGAAGCCCTAGTTTACCTAAGATGGCACCGCCAAAGAAGCATTTAGGCCATGTTGACTATTTGTAGAGGAATTTGTATGATGATTTCTTGGATCAATTCCCATTGTCAACTATTGATAGGAAGAGGGGGTTGGTTTTGATGCATGGAAGAATCCTAGGGGAGGGATTAGTATGTAACTACTCCAACATTGCCGATGCTAGGATTCCCATGATAGGTCTAGAGATTTTTAGGTTGTGGTACAGACATATGAATTTATCTCACCCTTTCTTGAATGGTTGAAGATATGACATGGGGAAGCTAGTGGTACCAAATGTACTCCCCGATGTGGATTTGCTCACGGCAGTGGCAACACATTATGGCCTTGTTACAAGAGTGATAAGAGATAATGATGGAGGGGTCTTGTTAAGTATAAACAAAGAATAATTTCAACAGGTTTTTGAATTGAGTGAACCTAGCCCATTCTTGGTTCATATTAATCATTAGGGTCAAAGTCACTTTTTAGGGTTAAGCTACTTCCACCTCATCTAGCAAGGGCAGGCAGTTCAAGGATTTATATCAGCCCAAGTGACCAGGAGCCTTTCAGGCTAAACTATTTTGCAAACCACTTCTTGGCCACTTTTTATTCATTGTGCTAGATTTTGTGTTTTAACCCTAATACAGTGGTTCCAATTGCCTATATGTTTATGGGGTGCAAATACAAAACCCTAACTTCTCAGTGATCTATGATTTTACATCCTTTTTGGTAGAGAAGATACATGAAGGGTTGTTAAAGTTGTAGCTAAAGGATGCAGGAACTCCATTCTTTTGGTATTCTCTATTCATGTGCATGTTCTTATACAAGAATTTTGATTTCTTCTTAGAAAAGATGGAGTTGAGACGAGGGGTTAATGGAGAAAGATTACTGATGCAGGCATGGACTGCAGATTTATCCTATAATAGGGAGAATAATAGTTTTGTGTAATTTGATAATTGCTTTGCTTCTAGACTGAGGGCTAGATTAATGGTGAATGTACCTAGAATCCCTAAATACTTGCATGATTTTATCAGACCGAAGGGGAGGAAGCCAACTTTGAAGGTTTGTCACAACTACGGTGACATTATCCTGTACCCAGTCAACACTGTGTTAAGAGTGTATGGCTTCCAAGGAACTCCACATATCCTTCCATTCAATGTGCCAACAAGAGTAGGGTTTGCTGAGGTTATGTGGTAGATTGGTTGTATTCATGAAGACAACCTAACAGGGAGGGGTAGGGGAACCTTTCTCCCTGATTATATAGTTGTATCTAATTTTGTATTCTCAAAAGGAGGTTGGGTCCATTTTGGGAATTTTTTGGATGATTATCATTTAAGGTGTGGTCCCAAGTGAAAACATGACCCTAAGTGATTCTTTTCCCTTTTTAGACAATGGATACAGGGTGGTAAGTTTGCACATGAGTTCAATTTTCTCGAGGATCTGATTAGGAATGAGTTTGATTTGAATAAGAAGAAATTGAACAAAGAAAAATGAATAGCATATGATAAGATATTAGCCATTGTGCATAAAATGGATCCCAAATATGATCCATTAATGTAATTTACCCCATTCCACAAGAAAATTGATTTCTTGATGGACAACTTCAAGGAGATCATGGGTATTTTGATGAAAAAGAAGATAAAATTAGAGTTGGACTTTGGCATACAGGAGCCAGATGTGAGGCCTACTGAAATGAGGCCAACATATCAACCTACGGTGAAGTGGTCTCTTTATAAAAGAAAGAGAAATGCTAGTAGTGATGAGGAGGAGGAAGATAAGAAAGGAAAACAAATCATGAAAGCATCAACACACCCAGGTCCGAAGGTTGGAGCACCTGGGGGCATAAAAATCATTGATTTGGACTCATCACCAGAGGATAACCCTTCACCACCACCATCAGAGCCAAGCCCTAAGAAGAAAAGGATTGAAAAGGAACAAGAGGATCTGATGGATGAAATTATTGTTACCGATCAAGATATGTAGGTTGGTATGCCTTCTCCTCCCAGGTCAACTTAGTTAATATTGTCTAATATGGATGTGAAGGGACAGTGTGTGCAAGATTCCAGGATGGAGGCATGTAAGGAATTTTTAGATGATGATGCATTTGTTAAAACTCTAGTGTTCTTGCAATTAGTATGGAGAATGAGATTAGAGGAGTATCAAGATAAGTGCAAGAAGAGAAGAGTGTTGAGGCCTGATAGGTTAGACCAAGAGAATGATGATGAAGTAAAAAATGAATTGATGGAAGAATTTAAGAACATCACTCCTGAGGATGGGAGAAAATTGGTGACTCAGGCTGGGGTATTAATTTTTCCTGAATGGGATATAGTAGATGCAGTAGCATTTAATGCTATTCTAAAATCCAAACATCCTTTGCAGAATTCTAAGGAAGAGGTCAAGGTAGCATTGCAAGATTCTACCTTCAATGAAGAATATGAGACCCTAGCAATTTGGGCTTTGGCACCTCAGGGTAGAAAGCCTAATGTCACTGAAATTAGCCCAAACTTAAGGGGAGGGTTAATAATAAAGAGAGCCTTAGAAACTTCAACTACAAAGGCTACTAACTTAACTATGAATTTGGCCAAATTGGCCCAAAAGACTCCCAAGAGGGAAGAAGCTGAGAAGAAGAGCTTAATGGAGAAATACAACTTTATAATTGGAGAGTACAACAGGTTGCAGCAAAGGAATGTTGAGCTGCAAACTGAGGTGGATAGGTTAAAATATAGGCAAGTTGGGGAGAATTCAATTGCTCCAGGTATCATGACATTGCCTTCCACATCAGGATCAGTACCTCCTACTTCTCCAATTGTTTCTACACCAAGGTCCCCCATCCAATCTCCTTCTCTTAGTCCTGCTTTAGAGAAAATTGAGGAATAAGAATAATGCTCTGTGGATCCTACCAAGAAGCAGCTGATTGACAATATTATAGTGTTATAGGCATATTTGAAGGCATGTTAGGAGGGAGCACTTGAAAAATATGGTGAGATTGTTGACACAGTTTTGAGGCACTTGAATGAAAAGGTTGATGGTAGATTGCCATCAGTGTATTCTTTATATTCTTTATTTTTGGATGCAA
Source organism: Sequoiadendron giganteum (assembly GCA_007115665.2). Taxonomy (NCBI): domain Eukaryota; kingdom Viridiplantae; phylum Streptophyta; class Pinopsida; order Cupressales; family Cupressaceae; genus Sequoiadendron; species Sequoiadendron giganteum. The sequence continues at coordinate 520,065,014 of CM021102.1, forward strand.
TAATGAATATTAGTAGGGATCAGGAGGTAGTGTTGCCATTAGTTGAGAAATGGATCCCTAAGGCTAATGATTTAGATATAATTTACAAAGCCTCAAGGTTTGATACAAATAATAGGCCCCAATCATTAAGGCCTACTCAAATATTTGTAAAGTCATTGCAAGGCTTTCAAGCCTTACTAGATGATTTGAGTAGGAAAATTAGAGAATTGGTAAAGAATTTTGATGATTGGAGTGATACATATTTACCTGATATAATTGATGCACAGGGGAATGTTAAATCATTGCAGTAGTGGCTAGATAGAGAAAACGAGGTCATCAATGCACAAATGAAATTGATTTGTGATGACTCAAACTATGACTTGTTGGTGAGCTGTATGGACAAGATCATTAGTACCAGCACATTTTTGGAATCTTTTGAGAGAAGCAAATTAGGTAGCGGTAAAGTACACACCTTATAGTGCTAAGGTGAGTGAGGTAATTAATTTTGATTGGTTGGCTGATGAAGAATACCAAATATGGGTAAATGTTTACTTAATCGAGGAAGAGTAAAATGGAATTGGCTACTGGTGGTAAATAACTCAGCCATTGCAGTTACAAAAAAAGTCGGTTATTTTTTTATGGTAGTTTTGGCATAGGATTTTTGAAGTTTGGTTGATGCATCAACCATTTTTAGTGGATAGGATGAACAAGAAGATTCTCTAAGGACTCAGTTGTTGTAACAAATTTTCAAAATGTCACAGGGTAGTCCAAGTGACTGGTGACATGTGTATTTTCGGCCTGATGCTTGTTTTCTCCTTCATTCTCTATAAGAAGGATTTCAAGGCCAGAAATACGGGTTAGAAAGTTAGATAATTTTGGTTGAATCTAGGTGAAGTTGTAGAAAAATTGTAAAGCCTAATGTTTTAGTGAAAATGCAATTTAGGTTTTGTGTCATTTTGTAGTAGGTTTTGAACTCATGGGAATTTGATGTTTTGTGACAGTACTGGCAGTTGAATTAAAAGAAATTATTTTGAACTCATGTCTCTCCATTGTATAAGCATATCATAATTTTGAATAAAATGATCAAGGGTTGTTTCATTCATCTCACTGTTGTGGTGTGTATGATTCTCAGTTTAGCTTTAATTCAAAGAATTAATTAAAATGCTTGAATGGGATCATAGGTGGGTATGTTTTATATAAGGATTTGATAAGAAGTATTGGGTTAGAATACATAATGATGATATTGTAAGGCAATATTATTAGAGATCTTACATGTTATGTGTTAAATCTGTCATAAACCTTTAAATGCTTATGAATTTGACTCCTCCAATGGTATATGGCACTGATCTAGGTTGTACTTATTCATGAGGTTAAATATTTATTTGTCTTTACTTAGAGCTTGCTAAAAATTGCAAATCAATGACTATTTTAAAATGTGAAGTGTCGTAGTTATCTCATGCTCCAAATAGTTGATATTATTGATGAACAACCATTTCTATTTGATATTATCTTGTTATGTTGAGCTATTAAATGAGATTATATGTTGTTTTTAATGTTGTTTATAATATTGGTGTAGGTGTTGTAAACACATTAAGGGGATCACCCTCCTGGGTCTTGCAGAGCCCAAAGTGTAGGAGGTTTTGTTAAAATCCTCGTTAGTTGGTCCAGGTCATTCGAGCTACCTTTGATTGGAATTGGCAATTCCATAGGTAGATTAGAAGATCAACCTAGTTAGAGTAAAAACAACCAATAAAATGGCAACTCTATTGGGGATGTTAATCTAAATATTTTTGGTCTGTGTGTTGATTGTCCATTTTGCGTAGAGTTTTCATAGTATTTTTGTGATTTGAAGGTCGATCCCGTGGTTTTTTGTTTCATTTTTTCATTCCTTCTGTTGTTCAAAAGTTTTGAGTTATTTGGTGAAGTATTTTTGTACATTGTTAGTACAAGAGTTCTAAAGATATTTTGAATTCCACCAAGCGTCTCTAAACAGTTGGTATTCCCAAGATAATTGGGCAGTGACTCTGAAGTCTCTGCACTAGTGTGCATCTTATTTGAAGATTTAATACAAATTGAAATATCTTTGGACAAGCACGAAGAATGAAGAACACCAGGTCATTCATAAAGAATCACCCGGAATAGAAATTGGAGGGTGAACTTCCTAAAATGAAGAAGAATGACTGGATAAAGAAGAAACTAGAATCTAGCAACGTTGCTCCCATGTCACAAAATCCTATACACCAAGGTACAAGTAAGCCTTTACATCCTATCCCTGAGACTCTTGAACAAGTATCTAGACATTCAGAATCAGATAGTTGTGGATTTTTTGATGCATTATTTAATACACCTATTCAAGAGGATGTAGCATGTCATAATAAAGGACCTATTAGTGTTCAATAAGCTAAAAAGAGAAGAGGTAGGAGTAGAATTTGAAGCCATCACAGAGAAAGCACCAGTGATGTGCCTCCTCTTGCTGAAGATGATGGAACACCTTTATTGTCTAAGCATGTGCTTGAAGAAGTAAATATGATAGACCTAAGTGATACATCAAGTTCTAATATGACTTTTCCTGACCTTGGTGATGTTTTTGGAGATGTTGATTCCTTAAGACAAGAGATCCAAAAAAAAGTTGAGCTTAGGATGAAAAAGGACAAGGAGAGGGAAACAAAACTAATGCATGGTGTAATTGAGAGGGATATATTAATTAGACAGTTGGCAACAATGAAGCTCCTAAACCAAAATAGACCTGAGCTAGAAGAGGAAGGTCCTATTGTACAAGAAATTATTGATAAGGAGATAAAGCCCGTGTCTAAAGATGGTCATGTAGGTCAATTTGATGCCCAATCAAAACCTGCAAACCCAAAACACTCAAACCCTGTTAAGCCTCAACCAAGTAATCCAAACCCTAAGCCTATTCTAGATAAAGGAAAAAAGAAGGCTAGGGGGATTAAGATAAATGATAGGGTGACTTCTCATCCCCCTAAAAGAGATCCCCCACCACATTTATTTGTACAAGCTGAGAGTGCCCTAGAAAAGGTCAGAAGGGAAGGTGAGGCTCTTGCAGAAGAGTTAGAGAGGATTGAGATTGAAGTTGCAAATGTAGAAATGAAGAGGAAAATAAGTTTCCTAAAAATTTCAAGTGTGGATGAGGTCACACCAGCTACAACCTCATCAAGTCACTTAGATGCCTTGAAAAATGGTCCTAAGATCAATTTGGACAATACCACAAATAATTTTGGCCCAAAGTTTCATGCAGCTAAGTCTGTAAATTTGAATCAGGATGGTCCTAGGGTATAGAATACACGGTCTGGTGATGACTCTTAGAAGATTGAGGGACTATTCCAAAGGAGACCTATATAATTGGAAAGGTAGAGGAAATTATTCTTTGATGGCATTCTGGGTTATCCAAACTCCATCCCTAATGAGTTGAGAGAAAAGATGAATAGATTTGCTAGAAACAATGTTGTGACAGCAAAGGAACATTTAAAAGATTTCATGGATATGTTAAATGAATATGAGGTAGAGCATGAAGATATTGTTATGAATTTTTTTGTACAATCTCTGGTGGAATATGCAAGGGATTGGTACAGAGGCTTACCGAATGCTAGTACTGGTTCATGGGATGAGTTTGAAAAATGCTTCAAGGAACAATATGGTGATAAAACTAATGCTAGTTTCATGCTAAATGAATTCAATAACATCAAGAAGCCATTGAATGAACATGTGACATAATTAAACCTTAGATTTCAAAAGTCAATGTATAAGTTGTTTCAGGTTTTGAGGCTTGATGAAAATGTTTGTTTAACTACATATTTCAATTCTTATGATGCTAAAATGGTATATCTCCTCAGAGATAAGGACCCTCGGACCATGAGGGATGCTTTCAGAGTGGCCATTAATATTGAAATTAATAGGAGAGATTCTAGAAAATATGGTAGGAGGGAGGAACCCACTCTTTTGAAAAATCCTAAGGATAAGAATGAGAAGGCTTCTACTGCAAACCCTAAGGATGATGAGAAATGGGATAAATTCTTCAGCACTTTGAAAGACATAAAGTATACTATTTCCAAGCAAGAGAAGGGTATAGGAAATGAAAAGCAGCAGTATAATAAAAATGACAGACCACCTAGGATGAAAAATTATCCTTACAACACAAATTGGAAGGATGGGAAACCAATCTTGCCGGGCCAGAAGCCTAAAATTGATCAGCATACACTAGACCCTTTGCAGAAGCATTCAGTAAATCTAGTACAAGATAGACCATGGTGTGAGGTGTGTGAACATCCACATGATCAAAATTATTGTGGCATTGCTCAGTTCCTTGTTGCTGAAGGAATAGAGGAAGATACAGACTCCTGACTATGAGCAGGGTGGTGTAGATGTTTGTATGGCCCGATCATACATTGATGAGGCTGAATGTTCTTTTGATGATGAGTTACAAGAAGCCGATGTGGATAATCAAAGACAAAGAATTGAGGTGTATCATCAACAAGTCTTTTCTGATGAAGAAGGTGATTTTGACCACCATGCTTGCAATATGGAGCAAGCTAAAGATTCAGTGTCCTTAAGGAGACCATCAGAAGAGGAGATTTCCCAGTTGATTGAAGAGATGGCTGCTCAAATGAGAAGTACACTTCAACTGAGAAATAGAACTGTGGGTGGTGAATAGGGTAAACCTATTGGCCTTTTTATAAAAGAGCAAAAGGACATGAACAAGGGTGTTAAGGTGGATAGCAAAAAGGATGTTGTCAAAATCAAAGAGGTTAAGAATGACAAGGTTTGGGAAAAAAATATTGAAACCCCAAAGCCTCAAGAAGATGTTACTTTATCATTGGTAAAGACAAAGGTAATTACAAAGTTTTTTGAACTTGCTCTGGAAGAGAAGAAGCAAAAGAAACTTGAAGGAAATCAACAACTAGAAAGGAAAGAAAATGATGAAGGTATGATTTTTGACCTACCTAAATATACACCCTTAGACATGTTTCAAGTACTTTCTCAGGTTAAAGTTTCTATACCTTTGCTGGAAATGATGAGAACAACTAAGCACGAGGAAAATATAATAGCCTTGATTACAGGTGTTTCTAGTAATAAGATTGAACAAAGTAATTGTAAAGAAGAAAAGGATGAAGAAGAAATAAAAGAGAAAGAAGTGGAGAGAATTGTGTCACAAATTCCCCCTGTGTACTTAGGAAATTCTATTAATATGTGCCTTGAAAATATAAACCCTTTTTTCTTAAGTGTTGATATAAATGGGAAAACTTTGAAAAATTGCATGATAGATTCAGGGGCGTCCAATAATGTTATGCTAGTCAAAATCATGGAGGTGATGGGTTTGATAGTAGATACTACTCAAGGTAAATGCTATGCATTAGATTCAAGAGAAGTGCTAGTTATTGGGACTATTAAAGCATTACCTTATGAACTGAATCAATATCTTGAGAAGGATTTAGCCATGACTGTATTGGTTGTAGACATCCCACCTCATTTTGGGATGTTGTTTTCAAGAAAGTAGAGTGCATCAATGGGAGGTAACATGCAGTGTGATCTATCATTTTCTACTTTCTACATTGATGGAAAGGATGTCAAAATTGAAAGAGAGTCAAAAGTGTCCCATATGATTGAGCATGACCCGACTGAGAATATGACATGTTTTACTGACAGTGGCATAAATGAATTCAGGGCTGAGGAATCCCCTAGTAATTGTGATAAAGATACTGCACCAATTGATATAGAAGTAAAAAAATTGTCAAAGTTTGAAGACTTGTGGACTATGTACTTTGATGGTGCAAGTTCAAAAGAGGTGTCTGGTGTACGTGTTTTGTTAAGATCCCCGAGTGGAAAGACATTTAGGTTCTCTTTCACTCTGTTATTTGAATGCACCAATAATGTGGCAGAGTATGAGGCCTTGTTATTAGGGCTAAGATTGGCTGAAAAACATGGGATCAAGAAGCTCAAAGTAATTGGAGATTCTAATCTTGTGGTTTCCCAAGTTAGATCCAGGTATGTATCAAAAAAAAAAGGTTGAAATAGTATAGGAATGTTGTTTGGGATGAATTGGAAAAATTTGATGCATTTGGAATAGTTTGGATGGAGAGAGGCCACAACAAGGTGGTCGATTTATTAGAAAATATTGCATTAAAGCCAGATGATATGACTTATGCTAGGATTTCAAAGGTTGAAATAAACCAGACCATATGTCCCTGATAATATCAAAAACTAGCAAGTTTTTGATAGTGATGATGATATATTGAGGTTCTTGAATTGTGTGGATGAATATGAAAGTCATGAAATTGACTTTGAAGCTTTTGTTGAAAAAATTGATGGTAAAGATATTGTGCTTGGTAATGAAGTCATCCAGTTAAAGACCAATACAATTCCTAAAGGTTTAGTTGTTCTTGAAAGAGTGTTTGATAACCAGGATAGGACAAAGGCTAATTTTGTTGCTTCACATCCTGATGACTTGGAGGAGATAAACCTTGGAATAGAGGCATCACCAAAAAAGGTGTATATTGGAAAGAAGTTGTCACCAAGGGTGAGAAAGATGTTAATTTATTTGTTAAGGAAATTCAGACATGTTTTCGCATGGTCTTATGATGATCTTAAGGCGTATAGGGAGGATTTATTTCAACATGAAATTCCTTTGAGCGATGGTGCTAAACCATTTAGGAAAAAGAAAAGGCCTATTAATCCTACCTTAGCCCCTAAAATGCAAGAAGAATTAATGAATTTAAGAGATGCAAGGATCATCAAGCCAATCAAACATTCATCCTGGGTGTCAAATTTGGTTCCTGTGAGAAAGAAAAATGGAGACATTAGGTTATGTGTGGATTTTAGAAACTTGAATGTGTCTTCATTGAAAGACAACTATCCATTACCAAACATGGAAGCCATATTGTAGAGGGTGATAGGCTATGAGTTAATGTCTATGATGGATGGGTTCTCTGGCTACAACCAACTCATGGTCAAGGAGTCTAAGCAATTTAAGACAACTTTCACTACACCCTAGGGAAATTATGTTTATGTGAGAATGCCTTTTGGTTTAACAAATGCAGGGGATACTTTTCAGAGAGCCATGGATGTGGCATTCTTAGATATCATTAACTTGTTTTTGGTGATTTACCAAGATGATTTGATAGCTTATTCCAAGAAAGAAGTTGATCATTGTGAACATCTAGAGAAGGTATTTAGCAGGGCATTGGAGTATGGTATTTCCTTGAATCCGAAGAGGTGTGCTTTTGGGGTAACGGAAGGAAAACTGTTAGGACATATAGTTTCCAAGGATGGGATTAAGATTGACCCAGAGAGGGTAATTGCAATAGATAAAATCCCACAACCCTGCAATGTCAAAGGAATATAATCTTTCTTTGGGAAAATAAAATTCCTAAGGAGGTTTGTGACAAATTTTGTTGAAACAGTCTACCCAATTTCTAAGATGCTTAAGAAGGGAGACAAGGTTGAATGGGAAGAGGAGTCTGTACAGGACTTTCAGGCCATTAATCAATCCATAAAGGAGGCTCCTATGTTAAGAACCCTTGATTTCTCTATAGCCTTATAGATTTTTTCATTTGCTTTGTTCCACACAATTGCAGTTGTGTTGTTGCAAAAGAATGCAAAAGGTTTTGAACAGCCTATAGCCTTTTTCAACAAATCTTTACAAGTTGTAGATGGATCAATAGGATCCAGGAGTTCAACATTGAAATCCAGATTACTAAGCTGGTGAGAGGACAAGGATTGGTCAAGCTTATGGCTCAAAGTAATTTGGAAGCAAATCAGATAAATTTTCTTTAAGAAGAGAATACATCACACATATGTGATATGAAACATTCTAAATGGTATAAGGATGTGATCTATTATTTACAAAAAATGAAATGTCTTGATAATTTGAGTGAAAATGAAAAGAGGACATTGAAGTTACATGCTATCAAGTATGTTATCATAACTAGAAAGCTCTGGTGGAGAAATGGAGAAGGTGTCATGTTGAAGTGTGTTGACCAAGATCAAGCATAGGGAATCCTAAATGAGATGCATAGTGGAGTTTGTGGAGGGCATTATATGGCCAAAACAACTGCACACAAGGTAATGAGGGCTGGATTTTGGTAGCCTACTATTTTTAAGGATGCACACCAATTAGTGAAGGCATGTGATTCTTGTCAACATTTCTCTGGTAAGGTGAAATTTTCTGGTAACTTACCCCTAAAACCAGTTGCAGTACAATCTCCATTCCAACATTGATTTTGTAGGAGAAATAGCATGTAAATCTAGTGGAGGCCATTCATGGATATTGGTGGCTACTGATTATTTTACCAAGTGGGTGGAAGAAATTCCAATGAAGAAAGCAATTAGTAAGGTGGAAATTGATTTTCTAATAAGTAATATATTGAGTAGGTTAAGATGTCCAGAAAGGATTGTGTTAGATAATGAAATGTGTTTCAAATAAGAAGAATACATAGAATTCTGTAAAAATCATGGCATCCAAATATCTTACTCATCACCTTACCACCCACAAGGAAATGGACAAGCAGAATCAAGTAATAAAAGCTTGATGAAGATTATTAAGAGAATCCTAGATCAAAATAAGAAGGCATGGGATTCTAAATTGAGATTAATAGTTTGGGAAGACAGGGTAATTGTGAAAAAGGTAGTAGGTTGTGCTCCATTTGACTTAGTTTATGGGATAAATGCAAGGTTGCCTCAGAATAACCTAATGGAAATGTATAAGTTTGTCCTGATGTATTATAATGAAATGGATGATGAAATGCAATTGAGAGTGGAAGCTCTCATAGAATTAGATGAAACCAGGAGGGAAGCCCAAATGAAAAATGAAAAATTACGGTTGCGAGTAAAAAATTTGTATGATAAAAGGGAAGCTACAAGGAGCTTCCAAGATGGAGATTTGGTCTTGATGTGGAATGCCAGATTGGAAGATAAAGGAAAACATAGCAAATTTGATGCAATTTGGGTAGGTCCATTTTTTATTAATAGTAAGTGGGGTGAAGATTCATACTTCCTCCAAGATATGATAGGAGACATTCTCGAACTACCAGTTCATGAAGTTATACTTCACGTGAAGTATTATTTTCCATGAGCAGTAGCGTAGGTTTGTATATATGTTAGTTGTAGGTTTCTTTCCTGATGGGTTGTTTTGTTCGGACAATCCTTTTTGGTCATCTTTGCAATTGGTTTGCTCAACTTGAGATTTTGAATTCTTGCTTCATTCCAATGGAATGAATGTACCCAACTGGAGCCACTGATGGAACCTCAATTTTTTCTCTTTGAATTCCCTTTTATCTTGCCTTTGTATTGGTCTTTCAAATTGTTTGGGAAAAACCTAAGGCTGGGGTTTTTATTTTTGCCTTCATGAAAATCCTAATGTCCATGTTACGCCTTGGGTGGGATCTATTTGTCCATTACCTTTTTGAAGTGGGTTGTAAAACAACTTATGCCCCATTGCTTCATCTAGGCTAGGCCCCCTCTCTGATTTATTGTTTTAATTTTCTGCCTGACTTTATTATTACCTAAGTCTAGGTTGGCCGGTGCCCCACTTTTAAAAACAACTTAAGCCATTGTTTGTCGTTGGCCTAGGCAGTGTCCCCTTGTCCCTTTAATTTTTTTTTTATATTTTGCAAAGGAACAAATTTAAATGACCGTCGATCAACCATCGGTTGATCTCAGTCATTCCCCACAATCCCGCGATGAAGCCACCACAAAGTCTCAACTGATTGTGATATCACGAGCGAGTGCCATGTGTCAGCTGGCAGTTCTAGAGAGATGATGAAAATTATTTAATATATCTATCAGGTTGTAATATGTTATATGGTAGGTTACTAAAGTGGCTACGAGATGCACGTGCTCAAAATCAATGAAGATGTTATAATCTTGATGGAAAATCTACTCAATGGTTATGTTCAACGCTGGTGACTGTTTTGAGTGATCATGATTGCTGATGGTGGAGATCAACGGTTGCTCGCCATCACATGATCAAAAGATGAAAGGTTTTTATTGATCATGATATCACGGGTGGGAACCATGAGGGCTTCTTTGGAAATGCATAATATGGTGGGCCCTTTGTATTGAGGTGGAGATTGGTCAGCCTCTTTTGAAGGAAACCATTCGATGATCTGATAGAAGTGAAGGATCAATGGTTGGAATTTGAATTCGCATCAAATATGATTTGAGTCGTTGGCATGACATACAAGTAAGCTTTAATGGTGGATGAGACATCTACTGGATCAATTTGATCGACATAAAGTGGTTTTCCTTTGCTCTATTTTCTCATAAAGTATTCAAGCACCTTTGCATAGCAGTTTCAGAGCCGAGGATGAAGTTACGAGTTATCACAACAAAAATTTGGTTTTCTGCAAAGCACAAACACTATGAGTTTTTTTTTGTGCTTCCTGGTTAATTTGATTGTTATTTCTGGGAAAGTTGTGGTATGCTTGTTGGAAATCTTGTTGATAGTTGTTTTAGGGCTATTGGTTAGTTGAATTGTGAGAAATTGCAGGGTTATTTTCTATAATTTCATTTTACGTTTAGCTCTAGTTTGTTCAAAATTTTGAAGTTAAGGAAGACCTAGTTTACCTAAGATGGCATCACCACAACAACATTTTGGCCATGTTGACTATTTGTAGAGGAATTTGTATGATGATTTCCTAGATTAATTCCCATTGTCAACTAATGATAGGAAGAGGGGGTCGGTTTTGATGCATGGAAGAATCCTAGGGGAGGGATTAGTATGTAACTACTCCAACATTGCCCATGCTAGGGTTCCCATGATAGGTTGGAGATGTTTAGGTTGTGGTACAGACAGAGGAATTTTCCTCACCCTTTCTCGAATGGCTGGAGATATGACATGGGGAAGCTAGTGATGCCAAATGTATTCCCCAATGTGGATTTTCTCAGGGCACTAGCAACACATTATGACCCTGTTACAAGAGTGATAAGAGATAATGACAGAGGGGTCTTGTTAAGTATAAACAAAGAAGAACTTCAATAGGTTTTTGACCTGAGTGAACCTAGCCCATTCTTGGTTCAGATTAATCTTGAGGAGATGAAGCAGGAGTATGCAAGGTCAAAGTCACTTTCTAGGGTTAAGTTGCTTCCACCTCATCTAGCAAGGGCAGGCGGTTCAAGGATTTATATTAGCCCTAGTGACCAAGATCCTTTTAGGCTAAACTATTTTGCAAACCACTTCTTGGCCACTTTTTATTCATTGTGCCAGATTTTGGGTTTTAACCCTAATACAGTGGTGCCAATTGCCTATATCTTTATGGGGGTGCAAATACAACACCCTAACTTCACAGTGATCTATGATTTTGCATCCTTTTTGGCAGAGAAGATACATGAAGGGCTGTTAAATTTGTAGCTAAAGGATGCAAGCACTCCATTCTTCTGGTATTCTCTGTTGATGTACATGTTCTTATAAAAGAATGCTAATTTCTCCTCAGACAAGATGGAGTTGAGGCAAGAGGTTAATGGAGAAAGATTACTGGTGTAGACATGGAATGCAGATTTATCCTATAACAAGGAGAATGCCAGTTTTGTGCAATTTAATAATTGCTTTTCTTCCAGACTGAGGGCTAGATTGATGGTCAATATACCCAGAATCTATCAAGACTTGCATGATTTTATCAGACCAAAGGGGAGGAAGCCAACTTTGAAGGTTTGTCACAACTGGGGTGACATTATCATATACCCAGTTAGCACTATGTTAAGAGTGTATGGCTTCCAAGGAACTCCGCATATCCTTCCATTCAATCTTCCATCAAGAGTAGGGTTTGTTGAGGTTAGATGGCAGATTGGTTGTATTCATAAAGACAACATAATAGGGAGGGGTAAGGGAACATTTTTCCCTAATTATAAAATTGTATCTTATTTTGTATTCTCAAAAGGAGGTTGGGTCCATTTTGGGAATTTTTTGGATGATTATCATTTAAGGTGTGGTTCCAAGCGACAACATGACCCTGAGGAATTCTTTGCCCTTTTTAGACAATGGATAAAGGGTGGTAAGTTTGCACATGAGTTCAATTTTCCCGAGGATCTAATTAGGAATGAGTTTGATTTGAAAAGGAGGAATTGAACAAAGAAAAATGGATAGCATATGAGAAGCTATTAGCCATTGTGCATAAAATGGATCCCAAATATGATCCATTAATGGAATTTACCCCATTCCACAAGAAAATTGATTTCTTGATGGACAACTTCAAGGAGATCATGGGTATTTTGATGACAAAGAAGATAAAATTGGAGTTGGACTTTGGCATACAAGAGCCAGATATGAGGCCTACTAAAATGAGGCCAGCATATCAACCTATGGTGAAGTGGCCTCTTTATAAAAGAAAGATAAATGATAGTAGTGATGAGGAGGAGGAAGATAAGAAAGGAAAACAAATCATGAAAGCATCAACACACCCAGGTCTGAAGGTCAGAGCACCAGGGGGAATAAAAATCATTGATTTGGACTCATCACAAGAGGATAACCCTTCACCACCATCAAAGCCAAGCCCTAAGAGGCAAACGATTGAAAAGGAACAAGAGGATCTAATGGATAAAATCATTGTTATAGATCAAGATATGCAGGTTGGTATGCCTTCTCCTCCTAGGTCAACTCAGTTAATCTTGTCTGATATGGATGTGAAGGGACAGTGTGTGCAAGAGGCCTGGATGGAGGCATGTAAGGCATTTTTAGATGATGATGCATTTTTTAGAACTCTAGTGTTCTTGAAATTAGTATGGAGAATGAGATTAGAGGAGTATCAAGATAAGTGCAAGAAGAGAAGAGAGTTGAGGCCTGATAGGTCAGACCAGGAGAATGATGATGAAGTAAAAAATGAATTGATGGAAAAATTTAAGAACAACACTCCTGAGGATGGGAGAAAATTGGTGACTCAGGCTGGTGTATTAATTTTTCTTGAATGGCATATAGCAGATGCAATATCATTTAATGCTATTCTTAAATTCAAACATCCTTTGCAAAATTCTGAGGAAGAGGTCAAGGCAGCATTGCAAGATTCTGCCTTCAACGAAGAATATGAGACCCTAGCAATTTGGGCTTTGGCACCTCAAGGTAGAAAGCCTAATGTCACTGACATTAGCCCAAACCTAAGGGGAGGGTTAATAATAAAGAGAGCCTCAGAAACTCAACTACAGAGGCTACTAAATTAACTATGAATTTTGCCAAATTGGCCCAAAAGACTCTTGAGAGGGAAGAATCTAAGAAGAAGAGCTTAATGGAGAAATACAACTTTATAATTGGAGAGTACAACAGGTTGCAACAAAGGAATGTTGAGCTACAAACTATGGTGGATAGGTTAAAATATAGGAAAGTTGGGGAGAATTCAACTGCTCCAAGTATCATGACATTTCCTTCCACATTAGGATCAGTACCTCCTACTTCTCCAATTGTTTTTACACCAAGGTCCCCCATCCAAACTTCTTCTCTTAGTCCTGCATTAGAGAAAATTGAGGAATAAGAATAATGCTCTATGGATCCTACCAAGAAGTAGTTGATGCATAAGATTATAGTGTTATAGGAAGCTTTGAAGGCAAGTGAGGAGGGAGCACTTGAAAAATAGGGTGAGATTGTTGACACAATTTTGAGGCACTTGAATGAAAAGGTTGATGGAAGATTGCCATCAGTGTCTTCTTTGTATTCTTTATTTTTAGATGCAATAATGAATATTATTAGGGATCAGGAGGTAGTGTTGCCCTTAGTTGAGAAATGGATCCCTAGGGCCAATGATTTAGATATAATGTACAAAGCCTCAAGGTTTGATACAAATAATAGGCCCCAATCATTAAGGACTATTCAAATATTTGTAAAGTCATTGCAAGGCTTTCAAGCCTTACTAGATGATTTGAGTAGGAAAATTAGAGAATTGGTAAAGAATTTTGATGATTGGAGTGATACATCTTTACCTGATATAATTGATGCACGGGGGAATGTTAAATCATTGCAGCAGTGGCTGGATAGAGAAAACGAGGTCATCAATGCACAAATGAAATTGATTTGTGATGACTCGGACTATGACTTGTTGGTGAGCTGTATGGAGAAGATCATTAGTACCAACACATTTTTGAAATCTTTTGAGAGAGAAGCAAATCAGGTAGCGGTAAAGTACACACCTTATAGTGCTAAGGTGAGTGAGGTAATTAATTTTGATTGGCCAGTTGATGAAGAATACCAGAGGTGGGTAAATGTTTACTTAACTGAGGAAGAGTAAAATAGAATTGGCTACTGGCGGTAAATAACTTAGCCATTGTAGTTACAACAGATTTCGGTTATGTTTTGATGGCAGTTTTGGCACAGGTTTTTTGAAGTTTGGATGATGTATCAACCATTTTCAAGGGATAGGATGAACAAGAAGATTCTCCAAGGACTCACTTGTTGTAAAAAAAATTGAAATGTCACAAGGCAGTCCAAGTGACTGGTGACATGTGTATTTATGGCCCAATGCTTGTTTGCTCCTTCATTCTCTATAAGAAGGATTTCAAGGCCAAAAATATGAGTTAGCAAGTTAGATAATTTTGGTCGAGTCTAGGTGAAGTTGCAGAGCAATTGTAAATCCTGATGTTTTAGTGAAAATACAATTTAGGTTTTGTGTCATTCTATAGTAGGGTTTGAACTCATGGGAATTTGATGTTTTGTGATAGTACTGGCAGTTGAATTAAAATAATTATTTTGAACTCATGTCTCTCCATTGTATAAGCATATCAGAATTTTGAATAAATGATCAAGGGTTGTCTCATTCATCTCACTATTGTGGTGTGTATGATTCTCAGTTTAGCTTTAATTCAAAGAATTAATTAAAATTCTTGAATGGGATCATAGGTGGGTATGTTTTATATAAGGATTTGATAAGAAGTATTGGGTTAGGATGCATAATGATGACATTGTAAGGCAATATTATCAGAGATCTTATTTTTTATGTGTTAAATCTATCATAAACCTTTAAATTCTTATGAATTTGACTCCTCCAATGGTATATGGCACTGATCTAGGTTGTAATTATTCATGAGGTTCAATATTTATTTGTCTTTACTTAGAGCTTGCTAAAAATTGCAAATCAATGACTATTTTAAAATGTGAAGTGTCGTAGTTATCTCATGCTCCAAATAGTTGATATTATTGATGGACAACCAATTTTATTCGATATTATCCTGTTATGTTGAGCTATTAAATGAGATTATCTATTTTTGTTAATGTTGTTTATAATATTGGTGTAGAGGTTGTAAACACATTAAGGGGATCACCCTCCCAGGTCTTGTAGAGCCCAAAGTGTAGGAGGTTTTGTTAAAATCCTCGTCAGTTGGTCCAGGTCCTTTGAGTTGCCTTTGATTGGAATTGGCAATTCCATAGGTAGATTAGAAGATCAACCTGGTTATAGTAAAAACAACCAATAGGGCCAAGGATTGAGAAAGACTATTACTAAGATTGATCCTCATTTCATTTTTGATATTATATAAAAATAATCTAGTTTTTGATGATTGGTTTAAGGATATCATTTCCTATTTGTTACATCAAAGGTACCCAAGAAATATTAGATCCACATGAAGGGATATAAGGATAAAATCTACAAATTTAATGATAAAATGGATAATTTTGTATAAGAGGAATCACAATGAGATCTACCGAAAATCTTTGAATAGAAAGAAATTAATAATTTTTTTACCAAAAATTCATTTTAAAATTAGGATAGGTCATGGATTAAGAGAATCTATAACAGAAAATTCCAAGAGTTAGATATTATTGGATTCCTATTTTTAAGGATACAAAAACATATACAAAACCTTATCATATTTATCAACTAGTAGCACATAGAGAATACACCCCTTTAATTATGTTATAACCAATGGTGGAAAATCTTTCATCCACTAAGTGAGTGTTATACTTCATTAGGGTCATTAATTCAAGTTCATCAATAGGACATTTTCATTATCACCACTATTGATTACTGTACCAAGTGGATAGAGGCAAAAGCTCTACAAAATTACATCATAGATGTGGTAATCAAATTCTTGAAGAATTTACTTATCACCAAGTTTGGAATGCCATATGCTCTAGTGTGTGATAATAGACTATATTTTTATTCTTTATAATTAATTGAATTTTCATATGATCATAATATTTATTGAAAATATTCTTTCAATTAATATACCGAGGATAGTAGTTTATATGAGTCTATGAATACAAATATCTTGGATTTTTATTAAAATAATGCTAGAGAAAAACCCCAAAGATTAGTATACTCAACTAAAATATTAGTTATGGATAGATAGATTTGGGACTAAAGTTTCCTTGAAAACATCACCTTGCCATTTGGCTTATGGGAAGAAACCTATGTTTCTCATGAACTTGAAGATTCTTGGGTTGTGATTTATGAATGAGAATTTTGAAAATGAAAAAAATGTACAAACACATCTAGCTAACCTCTTGTAGTTGGAAGAAAAGCATGATATAATTTAGTAAACACCAAGAGGTTGTGAAACACTAGTTTGATAAATGAGCCTATGTGAAGGCCTTTAAAATTTTATACCTAGTCTTACTTTGGGACAAGGCTCATGAAAAAATGGGGATCATGGTAAATCTGAATCATTATGGTTAGATTATTATTTTATTTATGAAATTATAGGGGAAAATAGATTTAGAATTTAGACTCTAGATGGTCAATATTTTCTAGTCCCCTTGAATGGATAGTTCCTAAAAAATAACTTTTAGGTGCCATAGGTATAATCTTTCTTTGTAGGGGTGGGGGGGCTAGGTTGATTGGCTAAAGTATCCAGTTGTAGGAAAGAGGTCATGAGGTCTATTCTCCCCCCCAAACCCATGGTATTGGAGGGTGTGTCATTCCAATGCGATCGGTCATGTGAAATTTTTTTACCAGACGCACTGTAGTTTATAGGGGGACGGGTACCTGACTGATTCCTGCAGTCTGAAAAAAAACCCTTCTTTGTATAGTAGTTAATTTTTGTTTTATTTTGTATTTTTTTGTTTCAATTTCTTTGGATTTTTGGTTTTTATTTATTTATTCTCCTATTAAATTTGACTTGATGTATAGATGATTCTCAATCTTTCTATTGGCTTGACCCTTCGAATTTTTTCCCTCTTGTATTGATAATAAGTTAATTCTAAAACACGTGAATCTATTTCTTTGCTTTTCCTTCTTTATATTATGTAGATCTATATTCATGCAATTAAAGGCACGAGGTTTTCTAAAAACGTTCTTAGCATGTTTTTCATCCATCATCTCTACACATTAATATTCTTAAATTTTATGGATAAGGAAACCATGGTTACTGTATGAAGTTAAATTAATGCTATAATATTATAAAATAATTGATTACCATAGTGAACCCAAACTTAGAGATAAATTTCAATTTCTATAGGATGAGGAGAAAAAAATGGAAAAGAAAAGAAAAGGTAATAAAATTATATGCCTCATTCATTTTGGGTGACTTGGGTAACTCTATTGGGATTATGGACACCTGATTGGCAATATAGATATGCTTAGAATGGGACCATGGGTATCTCCATCAAGGCTACATATTCCTATCTAGTTGTAGATGTATGCCTATTTAATCAATAAAGGAATGTCTAACATGATACCCACTTTCAAATCTAAAGGGAACCTCTCCTTACATTAATATTAAAGTTATATGCATATAAATTGATACCTCAATCCATTTTAGCTAAATA
Source organism: Sequoiadendron giganteum (assembly GCA_007115665.2). Classification (NCBI taxonomy): domain Eukaryota; kingdom Viridiplantae; phylum Streptophyta; class Pinopsida; order Cupressales; family Cupressaceae; genus Sequoiadendron; species Sequoiadendron giganteum. The sequence continues at coordinate 520,082,685 of CM021102.1, forward strand.
TTACAGGTCAAAGAAGTGAAACTTCATAATCATATGAACAAACCTAGATGGAATTGATGCAAGTATCATCTAAGCACTACATGTTCTTACTAAAGTAAAAAATATAATTTGATGTTCTTGGGAAAGTTAAGCACAAAAAATATTTATTCCAAGGATGTTCGCTTGATTTGAATCCTTGAGGAGAATATGGTTGAAGGTTTTATCCTAGTTCTTTCATATTATGAGGGGTGGTGATAATTTTTTGTGACCTTCACAACATGCCCCTATTTTGTCAAAAATTGGGAACCTTATTTGATGTATTTGATGTTTTAGATTTTTTCTCATCCTTTTGTTATGAGTTACAAGTACATTTCTTTTTTATGATATAATTATATTTTTGTTGAGTAGAAATGATGAAGGGAAAATTCAGTGACATCAATTTTTTAAGTAATATTAATTTTTTTGTAAGGAAGCTAAGGTAGCAAAACAACTTCCTACACTAATCTTTAGAGGAGAACAATGAAAAACTTTAAAGATATTTTCAGTTATAGAAACTTAAAAAAAAACATAAATATCATGCATACCACAACACAGTGATTTACATGGGGAAAAAAATTTCTAGAGAAAAACCCCACACTCCAAAAGCCGCCCAATATATTAATCAAAAATCACAAAGATTACAATATACTTTCAAAGCAAGCTTCTCACAAGAGTATCACCAAACAAAGATCTAGAGGAAACACAACCTCTATCAGACTGTCATAATACATCACAATACATAGTCGTAATACAACACCAACCATATACTTGCAAAGAAAGCTTCTCACAAGAGTATCACCAACCAGAGATCTAGAGGCAACACAACCTCTATCAGACTCTCATAATACATCACAATACATAGTCATAATACAACACCCTCATAAAATAAGGTTGTCTTTTAGTGCAAGTCAAGATAATAAAATATCATCCATTAGATCTAAGACATAATGATGAATGGTCCAGATTTACAATAATAAAATATAAATAAAATTTTCCTTTCAGGGGCATTGCCCCCAAGCCCCCACCAAGGTGCGCTACCCCCAGAGCCCCAATTAGGGGGATGATCTCCCCAGACCCCTCATAGGGGGAAACCACTACACCCCCCATCGTTGACATATAAACAATACCTTATGTATCAATAGTACCTTATGTAATTGCAAGTTCGAGACACATTATCCCAACAATTTCAAGGGATTTTTTAAAATTACAAGTTACAAATTGGGTACAAAATTTTTTTTGCAAGTTAAAAATTGAATCTAAACATTGGTTTTCAACTCTAAGAGAAGTGTTGTTTTTCATACATATTACTATTTTTAGTCTCCTTTTTGTTTTCTTGACTCTTGGATGCTATCTTGATAATTTGTCTATCATTTCCTCATACACTAAATTCATTCAAGTGGTTTTTCATTTGTGTAGGTTTAGATTTTGTGCCTTCCAAGTTACTTTTTTATATTTTTTACTATTTTTTAGTTTTCTTCTTCTTTGCAATAAAATTTATATTGTAAGGACAAAAACATATGGGATAGTTTAGGTTTTTCAACAATTTCCACTATAAGGTTTTTGAATTTCAATGATTATTTGGACAAAAAATTTTGGATCCCTTTTTGTTATTTAAGGTGAATTTTGGTGCTTTTATACAAGTTTTACTTACAATATAAGGATTTGAAGCATCATTTAAATTTATAATTAATCATAAATTACAATTGGGTTCTAAAGACCAACTTGTAGTATGGGGAGTCAAAGTGTCATCATAATTTGTAGTTAGCTTTTCTTGAGGTCCTACTCATGCATGAGTGCTATTCAAATGAGGATATATTTAATTGATCAAGTACCAAAAGGATTATAGGATAAGGATATACAATTGATCCCTCATATGATATTAACAAGGTTTTTTTTTAGCCTTTAACTATGTAAGATAGGAATGATGGATAATTAAAAATTAGAATTTAAAGCTTCTATTGTAATCAAAAGGAGTAATGAATGGATTGAGGAGGTAATGAAGAATTTTTGAAAGGAAATTTATCTCAACAAATTAGTGATAGTACTAGATGAGGAAGGATAAGAAGAAGATAAGGTAAGGATAGTTAGAAAGAAGAATTATCTCAAAATAATTTTGTGTTGTAGCTTGATAATATTTGTTGTCATTGATGTCAAAAGTGTGCTAAAGATTGCATATGCCCTGAAGATAGTTGATGTGTAGAGATATCTAAATGGTGCAAGTCATCATTGCAATGTATAGAAGATAAGTAATATGTGGTTATCTAAGTACGATATGGAGGTGGTTACACATGTATTAATGTGTTTTCAATATGCCTATAATAATATCTTGCTAGTTTGTTGTACCAAACTTGGTTGAAAGTTGCAATATTTATGTCCAAGGCATTCATAGTGTATATTCTTAGATAGAGTCACAGTGTTTTGGTCTATATCCTTCAGAAAAGAAATATTCATTCTTTCAGTTTTGAAGATAAGTTGATGGAGATATGAAGGTATTATATCCAAGGTTTCATGTCATTATACCTTTTGTGGTTAAAGTTACAAGTGATAGAGTTTCAGCTTGTGTTATAGCAATGCAATGTTCTTACGAAGGCTTGTTGGAATGCTCTGCATTCCTCTGGTTGTGAATATTTGGACAAAATATTTTATGTACATACTCAGTGATGTTCAATGCATGCTATATTGAAGTTTCAAGTGGTTTGGTGCTCTGTAAGTTTAGTTCTCAAGTGACTAAGTGTTATAGTTGGTTCTGGATGCCTAATCTTTTGCAAAACATATGTTTGATTAATTACATCAACAAAAGAATGCAAATTTTAGGTGTATGATTTTGTGTGGACACTCCACATGTCTCATACTATTCAAGCTATGAAGCATATGAAGATATTTCTTGTTTCAAGTACCACACAAATTTTTCAAGTTAGTTATATTGTTGTTGAAGCCAACTAGGGTATGTTGGTGACGTGCACCATAAGTCCAAGATTGAGTAGAGTCTAAGAAGTGTTTTTAGATGTTGTATGGGTCATGATGACTCATATGGAAGAGATCTAAATAATTTTTTTATCTTTTTTGTATACCATCAATGGAGATGTAGGCCGACATGTTACAAGTTTCATATTTTCTTGTTTATGACCGACTGAATTTATATTTTGTAAATGTGTGGATGGTATATATATATAGGATCAAACATGAGAAGAGATTTATGGAAGTGTGCGAAGATGTATTAGTGCATGAGTAGAGTGTGACAATATTCTTTACAAACCTAATGTGTAGAATTGATTACTATCTATTGTTGAAGTTGTAGGTGTTTCCAATTGATTGTCTAGGTTTTTTTGAAGGTTAGTTAATCCTTATCCTCAGAAACCCTAGGTCAGTGGCCAATGAACAAGAGACACATTTAAAATTTCTCCTCTACACTTTAGGCTCTTCAAACCCAAGGTGGGTTCACATATAACATCATGCAACAATTATAACATGCAATGATTCCTTTGATAATAGATTCTTCATACTAATATGGAAAATATTAACCTGATGAGCTAAATCATCTTTGATACCTTCTATATTCTCTAAGATTCCCCATAGAGTGGAAATAAACATAAAACAATAAGATTACATAAAAGTAAAGTTTTGATTTTAATTTTATATCTAATTCTATCAAAGGTTTTAGCTTTAATATTTAGATTGACCAGTGCCTTATCCACATAGAGTCTAGAAATGCAATAAAACTCCTACAATAGACCAACCTTCTGGATTCTGATAACCTTTCTGCCTTACAACAAGAAACCAACAAATAAACAATATTATAAAATTGCTTGAAGATCCATATTGCAACACCACAACACTTGATGGATGAATTGGAAGGATGATTACTTTATTCCTTGAATAGAAACAAACAATTCATACATTCATAACACAAAAGGTGAAATATGAACCAAAAGATAATCCTTGATTATATTGAATCAAGAGAAATGAGTACAACAATGGAGAGAATGATAAGATTTATATACATCATAAATTATAATGCAATGAGAATTCAAAGCACCTGTTGTTAGTACAAAGCAAAACTTTACAAAATTTCCTCTCTGAGCTTCAAAGGAATGAACTATACAACCTAAGACCTATCAAGACTTACAAAAACTAAGAAGTAGATCCCTTTGAATGAGGCCCATAATTCCATTTTATAGACACAAGGGAAGCAACAAGAAAAAGGCCTCATTCAACTGCCTAAAGGAATTCAAAATTTGCAATGCACAAAGGTGGTTCAAAAACTGATAGTCGCTCCAAAAGTAGTTGGGAGACCACTTGCAACATTAAAATCAGTATTGGAAGAAGACATTCAAAATTCCTTCTTGTGATGGATAGGACATGTCTAACATTCCTTGTATGAAAAAACAATGCAGTAGTTATATCTGGTGGTTGAGAGCCAATTGAAACAAAAATCAAGTTGCATCATCCTACTCCCGATGTGTTCTACCTACTTTGCTAAAGTTTCAATCCTTGGTGATAAAAATCTGTTGAATTCCTCCAAATGTGTCATGTATTCATTGTCAATCAAAACTTTTACTAGTTCTAGAAAACTAATCAAACTATAGTCCAACTTGATAAGTGCATCCATACTAGCATTTAACTGGTTAGCATAAACTTCACCCTCCTTATTTATCTTATTGTACATGGGAGTGAGGAGGTTGATAAAATTTGATCTCCATTTTGCACATGCCACCATTTCCTACTCATTGACCAAAATTGTAGGCATATTGAACTCATCAAAGCCCTCAAAGGTATTAAGCTCCATTTTAATTAAATAACTATACCTATTGTGATGACCAAGCTACCAATCTAACTCCTTCAAAATATCAGATATCAAGCTGCCATCAAAATTTGAATTGCTAACCAACAATCTCAATAGGTCTACACCCTTGGACCACTTGAGTTGCATGGATTTCAATCTAATCTATAGTTTATTGTGAGAAGAGAAAGCATCCTTCAATTTGGAATAGCTATTCCACACCTTATCTAC